>CM067548.1:15725892-16260269 GCA_034509755.1 Anisodus tanguticus | reverse complement strand
TACATCATTAAACTAGAGTGATGAGTGTATCACTTAGGCTAGAATTACATCACCTTACTCGATATAGAATGAAAACCATGACCATCTCGGCTTGGCTAATCATCATTAAACTTGAGTGACATTTGTATCACTTAGGCTAGAATTACATCACACGACTCGATATAGAATGAAAACCATTACCATCTCGGTGGCATTACATTATTCAACTAGAGTGACGACTACAACACTTGGGCTAGAATTACATCTCGACTATATATTGAATGAAAACCATGAGCATGTTGGTGGCATTACATCATTCAAGCTGGAGTGATGATTTGCAACACTTGGGCGGAGTTACATCACCTAACTCGATATAGAATGAAATCCATGACCACCTCGGCTTGCATTACATTATTAAGCGGAGTGACAATTTGCATCACTTAGGCTGAAATTACATTACACGACTCGATATAGAATGAAAACCATGAAATCTCGGTGACATTACATCATTAAACTAGAGTTATGATTGTATCACTTAGGCTAGAATTACATCACACGACTCGATATAGAATGAAAACCATGACCATCTCGGTGGCATTACATCATTCAATTTGGAGTGATGATTTGTAGCACTTGGGCGGAGTTACATCACCTAACTCGATATAGAATGAAATCCATGACCACCTCGACTTGCATTACATCATTAAGCTGGAGTGACAATTGCATCACTTAGGTTGAAATTACATTACACGACTCGATATAGAATGAAAACCATGAAATCTCGGTGACATTACATCATTAAACTAGAGTTATATTGTATCACTTAGGCTAGAATTACATACACACGACTCGATATAGAATGAAAACCATGACCATCTCGGTGGCATTACATCATTCAAGCTGGAGTGATATTTGTAGCACTTGGGCGGAGTTACATCACCTAACTCGATATAGAATGAAATCCATGACCACCTCGACTTGCATTAAATCATCAAAGCGGAGTGAAAACAACATCACTTAGGTCGAAATTACATTACACGACTCGATATAGAAAGAAAACCATGAAATCTCGGTGGCATTACATCATTAAACTAGAGTGATGAGTGTATCACTTAGGCTAGAATTACATCACCTTACTCGATATAGAATGAAAACCATGACCATCTCGGTGGCTAATCATCATTAAACTTGAGTCATGATTTGTATCACTTAGGCTAGAATTACATCACACGACTCGATATAGAATGAAAACCATTACCATCTCGGTGGCATTACATTATTCAACTAGAGTGACGACTACAACACTTGGGCTAGAATTACATCTCACGACTATATATTGAATGAAAACCATGAGCCATTGGTGGAATTACATCATTCAGCTGGAGTGATATTTATGCAACACTTGGGCGGAGTTACATCACCTAACTCGATATAGAATGAAATCCATGACCACCTCGGCTTGCATTACATTATTAAGCTGGAGTGACAATTACATTGCATCACTTACAATTGCATCATTTGAAATTACATTACACGACTCGATATAGAATGAAAACCATGAAATCTCGGTGACATTACATCATTAAACTAGAGTTATGATTGTATCACTTAGGCTAGAATTACATCACACGACTCGATATAGAATGAAAACCATGACCATCTCGGTGGCATTACATCATTCAAGCTGGAGTGATATTGTGCACAGCACTTGGGCGGAGTTACATCACCTAACTCGATATAGAATGAAATCCATGACCACCTCGACTTGCATTACATCATTAAGCTGGAGTGAAAACATCACTTAGGTGAAATTACATTACATTCGATATACCATGATCTCGATATAGAATGAAAATGAAATCTCGGTGACATTACATTCATTAAACTAGAGTTATGATTGTATCACTTAGGCTAGAATTACATACACGACTCGATATAGAATGAAAACCATGACCATCTCGGTGGCATTACATCATTAAACTAGAGTGATGAGTGTAGCACTTGGGCTAGAGTTACATCACCTAACTCGATATAGAATGAAACCATGACCACCTCGGCTTGCATTACATCATTAAACTTGAGTGTGACAATTGTGCATCACTTAGGCTAGAAATTACATCACGACTCGATATAGAATGAAAACCATTAAATCTCGGTGGCATTACATTATTCAACTAGAGTGACGACTACAACACTTGGGCTAGAATTACATCACGACTATATATTGAATGAAAACCATGAGCATCTTGGTGGCATTACATCATTCAAGCGGAGTGGAGTGATAGTGCAACACTTGGGCGGAGTTACATCACCTAACTCGATATAGAATGAAATCCATGACCACCTCGGCTTGCATTACATTATTAAGCGGAGTGACAATTGCATCACTTAGGTTGAAATTACATTACACGACTCGATATAGAATGAAAACCATGAAATCTCGGTGACATTACATCATTAAACTAGAGTTATGATTGTATCACTTAGGCTAGAATTACATCACACGACTCGATATAGAATGAAAACCATGACCATCTCGGTGGCATTACATCATTCAATTTGGAGTGATGATTTGTAGCACTTGGGCGGAGTTACATCACCTAACTCGATATAGAATGAAATCCATGACCACCTCGACTTGCATTACATCATTAAACTGGAGTGAAAACATTTGCATCACTTAGGTGAAATTACATTACACGACTCGATATAGAATGAAAACCATGAAATCTCGGTGGCATTACATCATTAAACTAGAGTAGATTGATGAGTGTATCACTTAGGCTAGAATTACATCACGACTACGATATAGAATGAAAACCATGACCATCTCGGTGGCATTACATCATTCAAGCTGGAGTGATGATTTGCAGCACTTGGGCGGAGTTACATCACCTAACTCGATATAGAATGAAATCCATGACCACCTCGGCTTGCACATCATTATTAAGTGAGTGACAATTGCATCACTTAGGCTGAAATTACATCACGACTCGATATAGAATGAAAACCATTGAAATCTCGGTGGCATTACATTATTCAACTAGAGTACGACTACATCACTTAGGCTAGAATTACATCACGACTCGATATATTGAATGAAAACCATGAGCATCTTGGTGGCATTACATCATTCAAGCTGGAGTGATTTGCAACAACACTTGGGCGGAGTTACATCACCTAACTCGATATAGAATGAAATCCATGACCACCTCGGCTTGCATTACATTATTAAGCTGGAGTGACAATTGCATCACTTAGGTTGAAATTACATTACACGACTCGATATAGAATGAAAACCATGAAATCTCGGTGACATTACATCATTAAACTAGAGTTATGATTTGTATCACTTAGGCTAGAATTACATCACGACTCGATATAGAATGAAAACCATGACCATCTCGGTGGCATTACATCATTCAATTTGGAGTGATATTTGTAGCACTTGGGCGGAGTTACATCACCTAACTCGATATAGAATGAAATCCATGACCACCTGACTTGCATTAAATCATCAAGCTGGAGTGAAAACAACATCACTTAGGTCGAAATTACATTACACGACTCGATATAGAAAGAAACCCATGAAATCTCGGTGGCATTACATCATTAAACTAGAGTGATGAGTGTATCACTTAGGCTAGAATTACATCACCTTACTCGATATAGAATGAAAACCATGACCATCTCATTGGCTAATCATCATTAAACTTGAGTGATGATTTTGTATCACTTAGGCTAGAATTACATCACACGACTCGATATAGAATGAAAACCATTACCATCTCGGTGGCATTACATTATTCAACTAGAGTGACGACTACAACACTTGGGCTAGAATTACATCTCGACTATATATTGAATGAAAACCATGAGCATGTTGGTGGAATTACATCATTCAGCTGGAGGATGATGATGCGCAACACTTGGGCGGAGTTACATCACCTAACTCGATATAGAATGAAATCATGACCACCTCGGCTTGCATTACATTATTAAGCGGAGTGACAACATTTGCATCACTTAGGTTGAAATTACATTACACGACTCGATATAGAATGAAAACCATGAAATCTCGGTGACATTACATCATTAAACTAGAGTTATGA
Source organism: Anisodus tanguticus (assembly GCA_034509755.1). Taxonomy (NCBI): domain Eukaryota; kingdom Viridiplantae; phylum Streptophyta; class Magnoliopsida; order Solanales; family Solanaceae; genus Anisodus; species Anisodus tanguticus. The sequence goes on along the minus strand of CM067548.1, from coordinate 16,256,178 downwards.
TTGTATCACTTAGGCTAGAATTACATACACACGACTCGATATAGAATGAAAACCATGACCATCTCGGTGGCATTACATCATTCATTCAGCAGCGGAGTGATGATTTGTAGCACTTGGGCGGAGTTACATCACCTAACTCGATATAGAATGAAATCCATGACCACCTCGGCTTGCATTACATCATTAAGCGGAGTGACATTGCATCACTTAGGCTGAAATTACATTACACGACTCGATATAGAATGAAAACCATGAAATCGTGTGACATTACATCATTAAACTAGAGTTATGATTGTATCACTTAGGCTAGAATTACATCACACGACTCGATATAGAATGAAAACCATGACCATCTCGGTGGCATTACATCATTCAAGCGGAGTGATATTTGTAGCATTGGGCCGGAGTTACATCACCTAACTCGATATAGAATGAAATCCATGACCACCTCGACTTGCATTACATCATTAAGCTGGAGTGACAATTGCATCACTTAGGTGAAATTACATTACACGACTCGATATAGAATGAAAACCATGAAATCTCGGTGACATTACATCATTAAACTAGAGTTATGATTGTATCACTTAGGCTAGAATTACATCACGACTCGATATAGAATGAAAACCATGACCATCTCGGTGGCATTACATCATTAGAAAATTGGAGTGATGAGTGTAGCACTTGGGGGAGTTACATCACCTAACTCGATATAGAATGAAATCCATGACCACCTCGGCTTGCATTACATCATTGAAATAAGCGGAGTACAAACTGCATCACTTAGGCTGAAATTACATTACGACTCGATATAGAATGAAAACCATGAAATCTCGGTGACATTACATCATTAAACTAGAGTTATGATTGTATCACTTAGGCTAGAATTACATCACGACTCGATATAGAATGAAAACCATGACCATCTCGGTGGCATTACATCATTTAAGCTGGAGTGATGATTTGTAGCACTTGGGCGGAGTTACATCACCTAACTCGATATAGAATGAAATCCATGACCACCTCGACTTGCATTACATCATTAAAGCGGAGTGACAATTTGCATCACTTAGGCTGAAATTACATTACACGACTCGATATAGAATGAAAACCATGAAATCTCGGTGACATTACATCATTAAACTAGAGTTATGATTGTATCACTTAGGCTAGAATTACATCACCGACTCGATATAGAATGAAAACCATGACCATCTCGGTGGCATTACATCATTAAAGCTTGGAGTGATTGTATCACTTGGCTGAATTACATCACTAACTCGATATAGAATGAAAACCATGAAACCTCGGTGGCATTACATCATTAAACTAGAGTTATGATTGTATCGGAGTTACATCATGACTCGATATAGAATGAAAACCATGACCATCTCGGGTGGCATTACATCATTCAATTTATGTAGCACTTGGGCGGAGTTACATCACCTAACTCGATATAGAATGAAATCCATGACCACCTCGACTTGCATTACATCATTAAAGCTGGAGTGAAAACAACATCACTTAGGTGAAATTACATTACACGACTCGATATAGAAAGAAAACCATGAAATCTCGGTGGCATTACATCATTAAACTAGAGTGATGAGTGTATCACTTAGGCTAGAATTACATCACCTTACTCGATATAGAATGAAAACCATGACCATCTCGGTGGCTAATCATCATTAAACTGGGATTGAGTGCACTTGGCGGAGTTACATCACCTAACTCGATATAGAATGAAATCCATGACCACCTCACTTGCATTACATCATTAAAGCTTGGAGTGACAATTTGCATCACTTAGGCTAGAATTACATCACACGACTCGATATAGAATGAAAACCATTACCATCTCGGTGGCATTACATTATTCAACTAGAGTGACGACTACAACACTTGGGCTAGAATTACATCTCACGACTATATATTGAATGAAAACCATGAGCATGTTGGTTGGAATTACATCATTCAATTTGGAGTGATGAGATATTTGCAACACTTGGGCGGAGTTACATCACCTAACTCGATATAGAATGAAATCCATGACCACCTCGGCTTGCATTACATTACATTCATGCGGAGTGACAATTGCATCACTTAGGTTGAAATTACATTACACGACTCGATATAGAATGAAAACCATGAAATCTCGGTGACATTACATCATTAAACTAGAGTTATGATTGTATCACTTAGGCTAGAATTACATCACACGACTCGATATAGAATGAAAACCATGACCATCTCGGTGGCATTACATCATTCAATTTGGAGTGATGATTTGTAGCACTTGGGCCGGAGTTACATCACCTAACTCGATATAGAATGAAATCCATGACCACCTCGACTTGCATTAAATCATCAAGCTGGGAGTGAAAACAACATCACTTAGGTCGAAATTACATTACACGACTCGATATAGAAAAAACCCATGAAATCTCGGTGGCATTACATCATTAAACTAGAGTGATGAGTGTATCACTTAGGCTAGAATTACATCACCTTACTCGATATAGAATGAAAACCATGACCATCTCGGCTTGGCTAATCATCATTAAACTTGAGTGATTCATCACTTAGGCTAGAATTACATCACACGACTCGATATAGAATGAAAACCATTACCATCTCGGTGGCATTACATTATTCAACTAGAGTGACGACTACAACACTTGGGCTAGAATTACATCTCACGACTATATATTGAATGAAAACCATGAGCATGTTGGTGGAATTACATCATTCAAGCTGGAGTGATATTGTGCAACACTTGGGCGGAGTTACATCACCTAACTCGATATAGAATGAAATCCATGACCACCTCGGCTTGCATTACATTATTAAGCTGGAGTGACAATTGCATCACTTAGGCTGAAATTACATTACACGACTCGATATAGAATGAAAACCATGAAATCTCGGTGACATTACATCATTAAACTAGAGTTATGATTGTATCACTTAGGCTAGAATTACATCACACGACTCGATATAGAATGAAAACCATGACCATCTCGGTGGCATTACATCATTCATATTGGAGTGATGATTTGTAGCACTTGGGCGGAGTTACATCACCTAACTCGATATAGAATGAAATCCATGACCACCTCGACTTGCATTACATCATTAAAGCTGGAGTGAAAACAATTGCATCACTTAGGTTGAAATTACATTACACGACTCGATATAGAATGAAAACCATGAAATCTCGGTGACATTACATCATTAAACTAGAGTTATATTTGTATCACTTAGGCTAGAATTACATCACGACTCGATATAGAATGAAAACCATGACCATCTCGGTGGCATTACATCATTAAGCTGGAGTGATGAGTGTAGTCACACTTGGGCGGAGTTACATCACCTAACTCGATATAGAATGAAAACCATGACCACCTCATTACATTCGCTTGCATTACATCATTAAGCTGGAGTGACAATTGCATCACTTAGGCTGAAATTACATTACACGACTCGATATAGAATAGAATGAAAACCATGAAATCTCGCATCACTTGACATTACATTATTAAACTAGAGTTACATTATTAAACTAGAGTTGTATCACTTAGGCTAGAATTACATCTCGACTATATATTGAATGAAAACCATGACCATCTTGGTGGCATTACATCATTCAATTTGGAGTGATGATTTGTACAACACTTGGGCGGAGTTACATCACCTAACTCGATATAGAATGAAATCCATGACCACCTCGACTTGCATTACATTATTAAGCTGGAGTGACAATTGCATCACTTAGGTTGAAATTACATTACACGACTCGATATAGAATGAAAACCATGAAATCTCGGTGACATTACATCATTAAACTAGAGTTATGATTTGTATCACTTAGGCTAGAATTACATCACACGACTCGATATAGAATGAAAACCATGACCATCTCGGTGGCATTACATCATTCAATTTGGAGTGATATTTGTAGCACTTGGGCCGGAGTTACATCACCTAACTCGATATAGAATGAAATCCATGACCACCTCGACTTGCATTACATCATCAAGCTGGAGTGAAAACAACATCACTTAGGTCGAAATTACATTACACGACTCGATATAGAAAGAAAACCAGAAATCTCGGTGGCATTACATCATTAAACTAGAGTGATGAGTGTATCACTTAGGCTAGAATTACATCACCTTACTCGATATAGAATGAAAACCATGACCATCTCGGTATTGGCTAATCATCATTAAACTTGAGTGATATTTGTATCACTTAGGCTAGAATTACATCACGACTCGATATAGAATGAAAACCATTACCATCTCGGTGGCATTACATTATTCAACTAGAGTGACGACTACAACACTTGGGCTAGAATTACATCTCACGACTATATATTGAATGAAAACCATGAGCATGTTGGTGGAATTACATCATTCAGCTGGAGTGATATTTGCAACACTTGGGCGGAGTTACATCACCTAACTCGATATAGAATGAAATCCATGACCACCTCGGCTTGCATTACATTATTAAGCTGGAGTGACAATTGCATCACTTAGGTTGAAATTACATTACACGACTCGATATAGAATGAAAACCATGAAATCTCGGTGACATTTCATCATCATTAAACTAGAGTTATGATTGTATCACTTAGGCTAGAATTACATCACGACTCGATATAGAATGAAAACCATGACCATCTCGGTGGCATTACATCATTGGCATTACATCATTCAAGCGGAGTGATTGTAGCACTTGGGCGGAGTTACATCACCTAACTCGATATAGAATGAAATCCATGACCACCTCGACTTGCATTAAATCATAAAGCTGGAGTGAAAACAACATCACTTAGGTCGAAATTACATTACACGACTCGATATAGAAAGAAAAAACCCATGAAATCTCGGTGGCATTACATCATTAAACTAGAGTGATGAGTGTATCACTTAGGCTAGAATTACATCACCTTACTCGATATAGAATGAAAACCATGACCATCTCGGTGGCTAATCATCATTAAACTTGAGTGATGATTTGTATCACTTAGGCTAGAATTACATCACACGACTCGATATAGAATGAAAACCATTACCATCTCGGTGGCATTACATTATTCAACTAGAGTACGACGACTACAACACTTGGGCTAGAATTACATCTCACGACTATATATTGAATGAAAACCATGAGCATGTTTGGAATTGGCATTACATCATTCAAGCTGGAGTGATTGCAACACTTGGGCGGAGTTACATCACCTAACTCGATATAGAATGAAATCCATGACCACCTCGGCTTGCATTACATTATTAAGCTGGAGTGACAATTGCATCACTTAGGCTGAAATTACATTACACGACTCGATATAGAATGAAAACCATGAAATCTCGGTGACATTACATCATTAAACTAGAGTTATGATTGTATCACTTAGGCTAGAATTACATCACACGACTCGATATAGAATGAAAACCATGACCATCTCGGTGGCATTACATCATTCAAGCGGAGTGATATTTGTAGCACTTGGGCCGGAGTTACATCACCTAACTCGATATAGAATGAAATCCATGACCACCTCGACTTGCATTACATCATTAAGCTGGAGTGACAATTGCATCAAGGGTTGAAATTACATTACACGACTCGATATAGAATGAAAAATGAAATCATGACATTACATCATCTCGGTGACATTACATCATTAAACTAGAGTTATGATATTGTATCACTTAGGCTAGAATTACATCATCACGACTATATAGAATGAAAACCATGACCATCTCGGCATTGGCATTACATCATTCAAGCTGGAGTGATTGCGCAACACTTGGGCGGAGTTACATCACCTAACTCGATATAGAATGAAATCCATGACCACCTCGGCTTGCATTACATTATTAAGCTGGAGTGACAATTGCATCACTTAGGTTGAAATTACATTACACGACTCGATATAGAATGAAAACCATGAAATCTCGGTGACATTACATCATTAAACTAGAGTTATATTTGTATCACTTAGGCTAGAATTACATCACACGACTCGATATAGAATGAAAACCATGACCATCTCGGTGGCATTACATCATTCATTGGAGTGATATTTGTAGCACTTGGGCGGAGTTACACACCTAACTCGATATAGAATGAAATCCATGACCACCTCGACTTGCATTAAATCATCAAAGCTGGAGTGAAAACAACATCACTTAGGTCGAAATTACATTACACGACTCGATATAGAAAGAAACCCATGAAATCTCGGTGGCATTACATCATTAAACTAGAGTGATGAGTGTATCACTTAGGCTAGAATTACATCACCTTACTCGATATAGAATGAAAACCATGACCATCTCGGTGGCTAATCATCATTAAACTTGAGTCAAGTATCACTTAGGCTAGAATTACATCACACGACTCGATATAGAATGAAAACCATTACCATCTCGGTGGCATTACATTATTCAACTAGAGTGACGACTACAACACTTGGGCTAGAATTACATCTCGACTATATATTGAATGAAAACCATGAGCATGTTGGTGGAATTACATCATTCAAGCTGGAGTGATGATGTGCAACACTTGGGCGGAGTTACATCACCTAACTCGATATAGAATGAAATGCATGACCACCTCGACTTGCATTACATTATCGGCTTGCATTACATTATTAAGCTGGAGTGACAAATGCATCACTTAGGTTGAAATTACATTACACGACTCGATATAGAATGAAAACCATGAAATCTCGGTGACATTACATCATTAAACTAGAGTTATGATTGTATCACTTAGGCTAGAATTACATCACACGACTCGATATAGAATGAAAACCATGACCATCTCGGTGGCATTACATCATTCATTTGGAGTGATATTTGTAGCACTTGGGCGGAGTTACATCACCTAACTCGATATAGAATGAAATCCATGACCACCTCGACTTGCATTACATCATTAAGCTGGAGTGACAAAGCTGCATCACTTAGAATTACTCGAATTACATGACCATCTACACGACATCGATATAGAATGAAAACATGAATTACATCTCGATATAGTGGCATTACATTATTCAACTAGAGTGACGACAACAACACTTGGGCTAGAATTACATCACGACTATATATTGAATGAAAACCATGAGCATCTTTTGGTGGCATTACATCATTCAATTTGGAGTGATATTTGCAACACTTGGGCGGAGTTACATCACCTAACTCGATATAGAATGAAATCCATGACCACCTCGGCTTGCATTACATTATTAAGCTGGAGTGACAATTGCATCACTTAGGTTGAAATTACATTACACGACTCGATATAGAATGAAAACCATGAAATCTCGGTGACATTACATCATTAAACTAGAGTTTATGATTGTATCACTTAGGCTAGAATTACATCACACTTACGATATAGAATGAAAACCATGACCATCTCGGTGGCATTACATCATTCAGCGGAGTGATGCATGTAGCACTTGTAGGAGTTACATCACCTAACTCGATATAGAATGAAATCCATGACCACCTCGACTTGCATTACATCATTAAGCGGAGTGAAAACAACATCACTTAGGTGAAATTACATTACACGACTCGATATAGAATGAAAACCATGAAATCTCGGTGACATTACATCATTAAACTAGAGTGATGAGTGTATCACTTAGGCTAGAATTACATCACACGACTCGATATAGAATGAAAACCATGACCATCTCGGTGGCATTACATCATTAAACGGAGTGAGTATTTGTATTTGTAGCACTTGGGCGGAGTTACATCACCTAACTCGATATAGAATGAAATCCATGACCACCTCGACTTGCATTACATCATTAATCATTAAGCGGAGTGAAAACAACATCACTTAGGCTGAAATTACATTACACGACTCGATATTGAATGAAAACCATGAAATCTCGGTGGCATTACATCATTAAACTAGAGTGATGAGTGTATCACTTAGGCTAGAATTACATCACCTAACTCGATATAGAATGAAAACCATGACCATCTCGGCTTGGCATTACATCATTAAGCTGGAGTGACAATTTGCATCACTTAGGTGAAATTACATCACCGACTCGATATAGAATGAAAAACCATGACATCTCGACATTGACATTACATCATTAAACTAGAGTTATGAAACATATCACTTAGGCTAAATTAAATTACACGACTCGATATAGAATGAAAACCATGACCATCTCATTTTGGCATTACATCATTAAACTGGAGTGATGATTTGTAGCACTTGGGCGGAGTTACATCACCTAACTCGATATAGAATGAAATCCATGACCACCTCGGCTTGCATTACATCATTAAAGCTTGAGTGACAATTTGCATCACTTAGGCTGAAATTACATCACACGACTCGATATAGAATGAAAACCATTACCATCTCGGTGGCATTACATTATTCAACTAGAGTGACGACAACAACACTTGGGCTAGAATTACATCTCACGACTATATATTGAATGAAAACCATGAGCATCTTGGTGGCATTACATCATTCAATTTGGAGTGATATTTGCAACACTTGGGCGGAGTTACATCACCTAACTCGATATAGAATGAAATCATGACCACTCGGCTTGCATTACATTATTAAGCTGGAGTGACAATTGCATCACTTAGGTTGAAATTACATTACACGACTCGATATAGAATGAAAACCATGAAATCTCGGTGACATTACATCATTAAACTAGAGTTATGATTGTATCACTTAGGCTAGAATTACATCACCGACTCGATATAGAATGAAAACCATGACCATCTCGGGTGGCATTACATCATTCAAGCTGGAGTGATGATATTTGTAGCACTTGGGCGGAGTTACATCACCTAACTCGATATAGAATGAAATCCATGACCACCTCGACTTGCATTAAATCATCAAGCTGGAGTGAAAACAACATCACTTAGGTCGAAATTACATTACACGACTCGATATAGAAAGAAAACCCATGAAATCTCGGTGGCATTACATCATTAAACTAGAGTGATGAGTGTATCACTTAGGCTAGAATTACATCACCTTACTCGATATAGAATGAAAACCATGACCATCTCGGTGGCTAATCATCATTAAACTTGAGTCATGAGTGATATTATCATCACTTAGGCTAGAATTACATCACACGACTCGATATAGAATGAAAACCATTACCATCTCGGTGGCATTACATTATTCAACTAGAGTGACGACTACAACACTTGGGCTAGAATTACATCTCGACTATATATTGAATGAAAACCATGAGCATGTTGGTGGAATTACATCATTCAATTTGGAGTGATATTTGCAACACTTGGGCGGAGTTACATCACCTAACTCGATATAGAATGAAATCCATGACCACCTCGGCTTGCATTACATTATTAAGCTGGAGTGACAATTGCATCACTTAGGTTGAAATTACATTACACGACTCGATATAGAATGAAAACCATGAAATCTCGGGTGACATTACATCATTAAACTAGAGTTATGATTGTATCACTTAGGCTAGAATTACATCACGACTCGATATAGAATGAAAACCATGACCATCTCGGTGGCATTACATCATTCAATTTGGGTGATGTGCAGCACTTGGGCGGAGTTACATCACCTAACTCGATATAGAATGAAATCCATGACCACCTCGACTTGCATTACATCATTAAGCGGAGTGAAAACTGGGTGAAATTACAACGACGATATAGAATGAAAACCATCACTGACATTACATCATTAAACTAGAAATTACATTACACACGACTCGATATAGAATGAAAACCATGAAATGGCATTACATCATTAAGCTGGAGTGAGACATTACATCATTAAACTAGAGTGATCACTTAGGCTAGAAATTACATCACACGACTCGATATAGAATGAAAACCATGAAATCTCGGTGGCATTACATCATTAAACTAGAGTGATGAGTGTATCACTTAGGCTAGAATTACATCACCTAACTCGATATAGAATGAAAACCATGACCATCTCGGCTTGGCTAATCATCATTAAACTTGAGAGTGACAATTTGCATCACTTAGGCTAGAATTACATCACACGACTCGATATAGAATGAAAACCATTACCATCTCGGTGGCATTACATTATTCAACTAGAGTGACGACTACAACACTTGGGCTAGAATTACATCTCACGACTATATATTGAATGAAAACCATGAGCATGTTGGTGGAATTACATCATTCAATTTGGAGTGATATTTGCAACTTGGGGCGGAGTTACATCACCTAACTCGATATAGAATGAAATCATGACCACCTCGGCTTGCATTACATTATTAAGCTGGAGTGACAATTGCATCACTTAGGTTGAAATTACATTACACGACTCGATATAGAATGAAAACCATGAAATCTCGGTGACATTACATCATTAAACTAGAGTTATGATTGTATCACTTAGGCTAGAATTACATCACTTACGACTCGATATAGAATGAAAACCATGACCATCTCGGTGGCATTACATCATTCATTTGGAGTGATTTGTAGCACTTGGGCGAAATTACATCACATTACTAACTCGATATAGAATGAAATTACATGACACCTATAGAATGAAAACCATGAAATCTTGCATTACATCATTAAAGCTTGCTAATTACATACATCACGACTCGATATAGAATGAAAACCATGACCATCTCGGTGGCATTACATCATTCAAGCGGAGTGATTGCAGCACTTGGGCCGGAGTTACATCACCTAACTCGATATAGAATGAAATCCATGACCACCTCGACTTGCATTAACATCATCAAGCTGGAGTGAAAACAACATCACTTAGGTCGAAATTACATTACACGACTCGATATAGAAAGAAAACCATGAAAATCTCATGGCATTACATCATCTGTATCACTTGGCATTACATCATTAAACTAGAGTGATGAGTGTATCACGGATAGGCTAGAATTACATCACCTTACTCGATATAGAATGAAAACCATGACCATCTCGGTGGCTAATCATCATTAAACTTGAGTGATGTTGTATCACTTAGGCTAGAATTACATCACACGACTCGATATAGAATGAAAACCATTACCATCTCGGTGGCATTACATTATTCAACTAGAGTGACGACTACAACACTTGGGCTAGAATTACATCTCACGACTATATATTGAATGAAAACCATGAGCATGTTGGTGGAATTACATCATTCAAGCTGGAGTGATATTTGCAACACTTGGGCGGAGTTACATCACCTAACTCGATATAGAATGAAATCCATGACCACCTCGGCTTGCATTACATTATTAAGCGGAGTGACAATTGCATCACTTAGGTTGAAATTACATTACACGACTCGATATAGAATGAAAACCATGAAATCTCGGTGACATTACATCATTAAACTAGAGTTATGATTGTATCACTTAGGCTAGAATTACATCACGACTCGATATAGAATGAAAACCATGACCATCTCGGTGGCATTACATCACATCATTCACTTGGCTGGAGTTACTGGATATAGAATGGCTTGTAGCATGGCGGAGTTACATCACCTAACTCGATATAGAATGAAATCCATGACCACCTCGGCTTGCATTACATCATTAAAGCGGATTGTATCATGTTACATCACGACTACATTACATAGCACACGGAGTTACATCACCTAACTCGATATAGAATGAAATCCATGACCCTCGACTTGCATTACATCATTAAGCGGAGTGAAAACAACATCACTTAGGTCGAAATTACATTACACGAGATATATAGAAAGAAAACCATGAAATCTCGGTGGCATTACATCATTAAACTAGAGTGATGAGTGTATCACTTAGGCTAGAATTACATCACCTTACTCGATATAGAATGAAAACCATGACCATCTCGGCGGCTATCATCATTAATCATCATTAAACTTGAAGTCATGACCAGCTTGCATCACTTAGGCTAGAATTACATACACACGACTCGATATAGAATGAAAACCATTACCATCTCGGTGGCATTACATTATTCAACTAGAGTGACGACTACAACACTTGGGCTAGAATTACATCTCACGACTATATATTGAATGAAAACCATGAGCATGTTTGGTGGAATTACATCATTCAATTTGGAGTGATGAGTACAACACTTGGGCGGAGTTACATCACCTAACTCGATATAGAATGAAATCCATGACCACCTCGGCTTGCATTACATTATTAAGCTGGAGTGACAATTGCATCACTTAGGTTGAAATTACATTACACGACTCGATATAGAATGAAAACCATGAAATCTCGGTGACATTACATCATTAAACTAGAGTTATGATTGTATCACTTAGGCTAGAATTACATCACCTTACACGATATAGAATGAAAACCATGACCATCTCGGTGGCATTACATCATTCAATTTGGAGTGATATTTGTAGCACTTGGGCCGGAGTTACATCACCTAACTCGATATAGAATGAAATCCATGACCACGTCGACTTGCATTAAATCATCAAGCTGGAGTGAAAACAACATCACTTAGGTCGAAATTACATTACACGACTCGATATAGAAAGATGAAATCTGAAATCTCATTAAACTTGGCATTACATCATTAAACTAGAGTGATGAGTGTATCACTTAGGCTAGAATTACATCACCTTACTCGATATAGAATGAAAACCATGACCATCTCGATATGGCTAATCATCATTAAACTTGAGTCATGTTGTATCACTTAGGCTAGAATTACATCACACGACTCGATATAGAATGAAAACCATTACCATCTCGGTGGCATTACATTATTCAACTAGAGTGACGACTACAACACTTGGGCTAGAATTACATCTCACGACTATATATTGAATGAAAACCATGAGCATGTTGGTGGAATTACATCATTCAAGCTGGAGTGATGAGTGCAACACTTGGGCGGAGTTACATCACCTAACTCGATATAGAATGAAATGCATGACCACCTCGGCTTGCATTACATTATTAAGCTGGAGTGACAATTGCATCACTTAGGTTGAAATTACATTACACGACTCGATATAGAATGAAAACCATGAAATCTCGGTGACATTACATCATTAAACTAGAGTTATGATTGTATCACTTAGGCTAGAATTACATTCACGACTCGATATAGAATGAAAACCATGACCATCTCGGTGGCATTACATCATTCAATTTGGAGTGATATTTGTAGCACTTGGGCGGAGTTACATCACCTAACTCGATATAGAATGAAATCCATGACCACCTCCTTGCATTACATCATTAAAGCTGGAGTGAAAAAACATCACTTAGGTGAAATTACATTACGACTCGATATAGAATGAAAACCATGAAATCTCGGTGGCATTACATCATTAAACTAGAGTTATGATGTATCAAAATTACATCACGACTCGATATAGAATGAAAACCATGACCATCTACATTTGGCATTACATTAAACTTAGAGTCGATCGATATAGAATGTATCACTTACATTACATCATTAAAGCTAGAGGTGAAAACAACATCACTAGAAATTACATTCACACGACTCGATATAGAATGAAAACCATGACCATCTCGGTGGCATTACATCATTAAACTGAGTGATGATTGTATCACTTAGGCTAGGAGTTACATCACCTAACTCGATATAGAATGAAAACCATGACCACCTCGGCTTGCATTACATCATTAAACTTGAGTGACAAGCATTGCATCACTTAGGCTGAATTACATCACACGACTCGATATAGAATGAAAACCATTACCATCTCGGTGGCATTACATTATTCAACTAGAGTGACGACTACAACACTTGGGCTAGAATTACATCTCGACTATATATTGAATGAAAACCATGAGCATGTTTTTGGACATCATCATTCAAGTGGAGTGATGATTTGCAACACTTGGGCGGAGTTACATCACCTAACTCGATATAGAATGAAATCCATGACCACCTCGGCTTGCATTACATTATTAAGCGGAGTGACAATTGCATCACTTAGGTTGAAATTACATTACACGACTCGATATAGAATGAAAACCATGAAATCTCGGTGACATTACATCATTAAACTAGAGTTATGATTGTATCACTTAGGCTAGAATTACATCACCTTACACGATATAGAATGAAAACCATGACCATCTCGGTGGCATTACATCATTCAATTTGGAGTGATATTTGTAGCACTTGGGCGGAGTTACATCACCTAACTCGATATAGAATGAAATCCATGACCACGTCGACTTGCATTAAATCATCAAGCGGAGTGAAAACAACATCACTTAGGTCGAAATTACATTACACGACTCGATATAGAAAGAAACCCATGAAATCTCGGTGGCATTACATCATTAAACTTAAACTAGAGTGATGAGTGTATCACTTAGGCTAGAATTACATCACCTTACTCGATATAGAATGAAAACCATGACCATCTCGGTGGCTAATCATGGCTAATCATCATTAAACTTGAGTCATGTAGCGGAGTTGTATCACTTAGGCTAGAATTACATCACACGACTCGATATAGAATGAAAACCATTACCATCTCGGTGGCATTACATTATTCAACTAGAGTGACGACTACAACACTTGGGCTAGAATTACATCTCACGACTATATATTGAATGAAAACCATGAGCATGTTGGTGGAATTACATCATTCAAGCTGGAGTGATATTTGCAACACTTGGGCGGAGTTACATCACCTAACTCGATATAGAATGAAATGCATGACCACCTCGGCTTGCATTACATTATTAAAGCTGGAGTGACAATTGCATCACTTAGGTTGAAATTACATTACACGACTCGATATAGAATGAAAACCATGAAATCTCGGTGACATTACATCATTAAACTAGAGTTATGATTGTATCACTTAGGCTAGAATTACATACACGACTCGATATAGAATGAAAACCATGACCATCTCGGTGGCATTACATCATTCATTTGGAGTGATGATATTTGTAGCACTTGGGCGGAGTTACATCACCTAACTCGATATAGAATGAAATCCATGACCACCTCGACTTGCATTACATCATTAAGCTGGAGTGACAATTGCATCACTTAGGCTCGAAATTACATCACGACTCGATATAGAATGAAAACCATGAAATCTCGGCATTACATCTCATCACTTGCATTACATCATTAAACTAGAGTGAAAACCAAACAACATCACTTAGGCTAGAAATTACATTACACGACTCGATCGATATATGAAAACCAAAACCATGACATCTCGGTGGCATTACATCATTAAACTAGAGTGATGAGTGTATCACTTAGGTAGAATTACATCACCTAACTCGATATAGAATGAAATCCATGACCATCTCGGCTTGCATTACATCATTAAACGGAGTGACAATTGCATCACTTAGGCTAGAATTACATCACACGACTCGATATAGAATGAAAACCATTACCATCTCGGTGGCATTACATTATTCAACTAGAGTGACGACAACAACACTTGGGCTAGAATTACATCACGACTATATATTGAATGAAAACCATGAGCATGTTGGTGGCATTACATCATTCAATTTGGAGTGATGATATTTGCAACACTTGGGCCGGAGTTACATCACCTAACTCGATATAGAATGAAATCCATGACCACCTCGGCTTGCATTACATTATTAAGCTGGAGTGACAATTGCATCACTTAGGTTGAAATTACATTACACGACTCGATATAGAATGAAAACCATGAAATCTCGGTGACATTACATCATTAAACTAGAGTTATGATTGTATCACTTAGGCTAGAATTACATCACGACTCGATATAGAATGAAAACCATGACCATCTCGGTGGCACGATATAGAATGAAAACCATGACCATCTCGGTGGCATTACATCATTAAACTAGAGTGGACATTACATCATTCAGCTAGAATTACATCACGACTCGATATAGAATGAAAACCATGAGCATCTGTGGTGCATTGACTTGGAGTGATGCACTTGGGAGTTACATCACCTAACTCGATATAGAATGAAATCCATGACCACATTCGACTTGCATTAAATCATCAAGACGGAAGTGAAAACAACATCACTTAGGTCGAAATTACATTACACGACTCGATATAGAAAGAAACCCATGAAATCTCGGTGGCATTACATCATTAAACTAGAGTGATGAGTGTATCACTTAGGCTAGAATTACATCACCTTACTCGATATAGAATGAAAACCATGACCATCTCGGTGGCTAATCATCATTAAACTTGAGTCATATTTGTATCACTTAGGCTAGAATTACATCACACGACTCGATATAGAATGAAAACCATTACCATCTCGGTGGCATTACATTATTCAACTAGAGTGACGACTACAACACTTGGGCTAGAATTACATCTCACGACTATATATTGAATGAAAACCATGAGCATGTTGGTGGAATTACATCATTCAAGCTGGAGTGATATTTGCAACACTTGGGCGGAGTTACATCACCTAACTCGATATAGAATGAAATCCATGACCACCTCGGCTTGCATTACATTATTAAGCTGGAGTGACAATTGCATCACTTAGGTTGAAATTACATTACACGACTCGATATAGAATGAAAACCATGAAATCTCGGTGACATTACATCATTAAACTAGAGTTATGATTGTATCACTTAGGCTAGAATTACATCACACGACTATATATAGAATGAAAACCATGACCATCTCGGTGGCATTACATCATTCATTTGGAGTGATATTTGTAGCACTTGGGCGGAGTTACATCACCTAACTCGATATAGAATGAAATCCATGACCACCTCGGCTTGCATTACATCATTAAGCGGAGTGAAAACATTGCACCATCTCGGTGCATTACATCATTCAAGCATTATCACTTAGGCGAAATTACATCACACTCGATATAGAATGAAAACCATGAATCTCACTTCACTTAGGTGACAATTACATTACACGACTCGATATAGAAGAAAACCATGAAATCTCGTGGCATTACATCATTAAACTAGAGTGAGAGTGATGAGTGTATCACTTAGGCTAGAATTACATCACTTACTCGATATAGAATGAAAACCATGACCATCTCGGTGGCTAATCATCATTAAACTTGAGTGATTTGTATCACTTAGGCTAGAATTACATCACACGACTCGATATAGAATGAAAACCATTACCATCTCGGTGGCATTACATTATTCAACTAGAGTGACGACTACAACACTTGGGCTAGAATTACATCTCACGACTATATATTGAATGAAAACCATGAGCATGTTGGTGGAATTACATCATTCAAGCTGGAGTGATGATTTGCAACACTTGGGCCGGAGTTACATCACCTAACTCGATATAGAATGAAATCCATGACCACCTCGGCTTGCATTACATTATTAAGCGGAGTGACACATTGCATCACTTAGGTTGAAATTACATTACACGACTCGATATAGAATGAAAACCATGAAATCTCGGTGACATTACATCATTAAACTAGAGTTATGATTGTATCACTTAGGCTAAATTACATCACCTTACGACGATATAGAATGAAAACCATGACCATCTCGGTGGCATTACATCATTCAATTTGGAGTGATGATTTGTAGCACTTGGGCGGAGTTACATCACCTAACTCGATATAGAATGAAATCCATGACCACCTCGACTTGCATTACATCATTAAAGCTGGAGTGAAAACAACATCACTTAGGTCGAAATTACATTACGACTCGATATAGAAAGAAAACCATGAAATCTCGGTGGCATTACATCATTAAACTAGAGTGATGAGTGTATCACTTAGGCTAGAATTACATCACCTTACTCGATATAGAATGAAAACCATGACCATCTCGGCATTGGCATAATCATCATTAAACTTGAGTCATGATTTGTATCACTTAGGCTAGAATTACATCATCACGACTCGATATAGAATGAAAACCATTACCATCTCGGTGGCATTACATTATTCAACTAGAGTGACGACTACAACACTTGGGCTAGAATTACATCTCACGACTATATATTGAATGAAAACCATGAGCATGTTGGTGGAATTACATCATTCAAGCTGGAGTGATATTTGCAACACTTGGGCCGGAGTTACATCACCTAACTCGATATAGAATGAAATGCATGACCACCTCGGCTTGCATTACATTATTAAGCGGGTGACAAGTGACAATTGCATCACTTAGGTTGAAATTACATTACACGACTCGATATAGAATGAAAACCATGAAATCTCGGTGCGACATTACATCATTAAACTAGAGTTATGATTGTATCACTTAGGCTAGAATACATTACACACGACTCGATATAGAATGAAAACCATGACCATCTCGGTGGCATTACATCATTCATTAAACTAGAGCGGAGTTACATCACCTTTCGATATGTCCATCACTTAGGCTAATTACATCACCTAGAACTGAACCATCTACGATATAGAATGAAAACCATGACCATCTCGGTGGCATTACATCATTCATTTGGAGTGTGATTTGTAGCACTTGGGCGGAGTTACATCACCTAACTCGATATAGAATGAAATCCATGACCATCTCGACTTCGCATTACATCATTAAACTTGCATCACTTAGGTCGAAATTACATCACTCGATATAGAATGAAAACCATGGAGTGAAAACAACATCACTTAGGTCGAAATTACATTACACGACTCGATATAGAAAAAAACCATGAAATCTCGGTGGCATTACATCATTAAACTAGAGTGATGAGTGTATCACTTAGGCTAGAATTACATCACCTTACTCGATATAGAATGAAAACCATGACCATCTCATTGGCTAATCATCATTAAACTTGAGTCATTTGTATCACTTAGGCTAGAATTACATCACACGACTCGATATAGAATGAAAACCATTACCATCTCGGTGGCATTACATTATTCAACTAGAGTGACGACTACAACACTTGGGCTAGAATTACATCTCACGACTATATATTGAATGAAAACCATGAGCATGTTGGTGGAATTACATCATTCAATTTGGAGTGATATTTGCAACACTTGGGCGGAGTTACATCACCTAACTCGATATAGAATGAAATCATGACCATGACCACCTCGGCTTGCATTACATTATTAAGCGGAGTGACAATTGCATCACTTAGGTTGAAATTACATTACACGACTCGATATAGAATGAAAACCATGAAATCTCGGTGACATTACATCATTAAACTAGAGTTATGTTGTATCACTTAGGCTGAATTACATTACACGACGATATTGCATTATCACGATATAGAATGAAAACCATGACCATCTCGGCTTGGCATTACATCATTAAACTGGAGTATCACTTAGGCTAGAATTACATCACCTAACTCGATATAGAATGAAAACCATGACCATCTCGACCATCTCGGTGGCATTACATTACATCATTCAAGCTGGAGTGATTTGTAGCACTTGGGCCGGAGTTACATCACCTAACTCGATATAGAATGAAATCCATGACCACTCGACTTGCATTAAATCATCAAGCTGGAGTGAAAACAACATCACTTAGGTCGAAATTACATTACACGACTCGATATAGAAAGAAACCATGAAATCTCGGTGGCATTACATCATTAAACTAGAGTGATGAGTGTATCACTTAGGCTAGAATTACATCACCTTACTCGATATAGAATGAAAACCATGACCATCTCGGCTGGCTAATCATCATTAAACTTGAGTGTGAGTGAAATTTGTATCACTTAGGCTAGAATTACATCACACGACTCGATATAGAATGAAAACCATTACCATCTCGGTGGCATTACATTATTCAACTAGAGTGACGACTACAACACTTGGGCTAGAATTACATCTCGACTATATATTGAATGAAAACCATGAGCATGTTGGTGGAATTACATCATTCAATGGAGTGATATTTGCAACACTTGGGCCGGAGTTACATCACCTAACTCGATATAGAATGAAATGCATGACCACCTCGGCTTGCATTACATTATTAAGCGGAGTGACAATTGCATCACTTAGGTTGAAATTACATTACACGACTCGATATAGAATGAAAACCATGAAATCTCGGTGACATTACATCATTAAACTAGAGTTATGATTGTATCACTTAGGCTAGAATTACATTACACGACTCGATATAGAATGAAAACCATGACCATCTCGGTGGCATTACATCATTCAAATTTGGAGTGATATTTGTAGCACTTGGGCGGAGTTACATCACCTAACTCGATATAGAATGAAATCCATGACCACCTCGACTTGCATTACATCATTAAGCTGGAGTGAAAACAACATCACTTAGGTCGAAATTACATTACACGACTCGATATAGAAGAAAACCATGAAATCTCGGTGGCATTACATCATTAAACTAGAGTGATGAGTGTATCACTTAGGCTAGAATTACATCACACTTACTCGATATAGAATGAAAAAAAACTCATGGCATACATCATTCAAGCTGGAGTGATATTTATAGCATCACACTTGGGCGGAGTTACATCACCTAACTCGATATAGAATGAAATTATGACCATCATCATTAAATCTAAAGCGGAGTGAAAACAACATCACTTAGGTGAAATTACATCACTCGATAGGCTAAATTACATCACTAGAGTGACTGTACTCGATATAGAATGAAAACCATGACCATCTCGGCTTGGCATTACATCATTAAATGAGTGACAATTATCACTTAGGCTAGAATTACATCACACACGACTCGATATAGAATGAAAACCATTACCATCTCGGTGGCATTACATTATTCAACTAGAGTGACGACAACAACACTTGGGCTAGAATTACATCACGACTATATATTGAATGAAAACCATGAGCATGTTGGTGGAATTACATCATTCAAGCTGGAGTGATGATGCAACACTTGGGCCGGAGTTACATCACCTAACTCGATATAGAATGAAATCCATGACCACCTCGGCTTGCATTACATTATTAAAGGAGTGACAATTGCATCACTTAGGTTGAAATTACATTACACGACTCGATATAGAATGAAAACCATGAAATCTCGGTGACATTACATCATTAAACTAGAGTTATGATTGTATCACTTAGGCTAGAATTACATTACACACTTACGATATAGAATGAAAACCATGACCATCTCGGTGGCATTACATCATTAAACTGGAGTGATGACATGTTGCATGACAGGCTAGAGTTACATCACCTAACTCGATATAGAATGAAAACCATGACCATCTCGGTGGCATTACATCATTCAAGCTGGAGTGGAGTGATTACATGGCTAGAATTACATCACCTCACGACTCGATATAGAATGAAAAAATGCATTATGCTGGAGTGATAGCACTTGGGCGGGAGTTACATCACCTAACTCGATATAGAATGAAATCCATGACCACTCGACTTCGACTTGCATTAAATCATCAAGCTGGAGTGAAAACAACATCACTTAGGTCGAAATTACATTACACGACTCGATATAGAAAGAAACCCATGAAATCTCGGTGGCATTACATCATTAAACTAGAGTGATGAGTGTATCACTTAGGCTAGAATTACATCACCTCGACTCGATAGAATAGAATGAAAACCATGACCATCTCGGCACTGGCTAGGATTAATCATCATTAAACTTGAGTCATTACATCATTAAGCTGGAGTGTATCACTTAGGCTAGAATTACATCACACGACTCGATATAGAATGAAAACCATTACCATCTCGGTGGCATTACATTATTCAACTAGAGTGACGACTACAACACTTGGGCTAGAATTACATCTCACGACTATATATTGAATGAAAACCATGAGCATGTTGGTGGAATTACATCATTCAAGCTGGAGTGATATTTGCAACACTTGGGCGGAGTTACATCACCTAACTCGATATAGAATGAAATGACCATGACCACCTCGGCTTGCATTACATTATTAAGCGGAGTGACAATTGCATCACTTAGGTTGAAATTACATTACACGACTCGATATAGAATGAAAACCATGAAATCTCGGTGACATTACATCATTAAACTAGAGTTATTATTGTTGTATCACTTAGGCTAGAATTACATCACCTTACTCGATATAGAATGAAAACCATGACCATCTCGGTGGCATTACATCATTCATTTGGAGTGATATTTGTAGCACTTGGGCGGAGTTACATCACCTAACTCGATATAGAATGAAATCCATGACCACGTCGACTTGCATTAAATCATCAAAGCGGAGTGAAAACAACATCACTTAGGTCGAAATTACATTACACGACTCGATATAGAAAGAAACCCATGAAATCTCGTGGCATTACATCATTAAACTAGAGTGATGAGTGTATCACTTAGGCTAGAATTACATCACCTTACTCGATATAGAATGAAAACCATGACCATCTCGGTGGCTAATCATCATTAAACTTGAGTCATGTATTTGTATCACTTAGGCTAGAATTACATCACACGACTCGATATAGAATGAAAACCATTACCATCTCGGTGGCATTACATTATTCAACTAGAGTGACGACTACTACAACACTTGGGCTAGAATTACATCTCGACTATATATTGAATGAAAACCATGAGCATGTTGGGTTGGAATTACATCATTCAGCTGGAGTGATATTTGCAACACTTGGGCGGAGTTACATCACCTAACTCGATATAGAATGAAATGCATGACCACCGGCTTGCGGCTTGCATTACATTATTAAGCTAGAATGAAAACAATGAAATCTTGCATCACTTAGGTTGAAATTACATTACACGACTCGATATAGAATGAAAACCATGAAATCTCGGTGACATTACATCATTAAACTAGAGTTATGATTGTATCACTTAGGCTAGAATTACATTACACGACTCGATATAGAATGAAAACCATGACCATCTCGGTGGCATTACATCATTTTGGAGTGATGATTTGTAGCACTTGGGCGGAGTTACATCACCTAACTCGATATAGAATGAAATCCATGACCACCTCGGCTTGCATTACATCATTAGCTGGAGTGAGTGGAGTGAAATTACACAACTTGCATCACTTAGGCTCGAATTACATCACGACTCGATATAGAATGAAAACCATTACCATCTCGGTGGCATTACATTATTCAACTAGAGTGACGACAACAACACTTGGGCTAGAATTACATCTCACGACTATATATTGAATGAAAACCATGAGCATCTTGGTGGTATTACATCATTCAGCTGGAGTGATGATATTTGCAACACTTGGGCCGGAGTTACATCACCTAACTCGATATAGAATGAAATCCATGACCACCTCGCTTGCTTGCATTACATTATTAAGCTGGAGTGACAATTGCATCACTTAGGTTGAAATTACATTACACGACTCGATATAGAATGAAAACCATGAAATCTCGGTGACATTACATCATTAAACTAGAGTTATGATTGTATCACTTAGGCTAGAATTACATCACACTTACACGATATAGAATGAAAACCATGACCATCTCGGTGGCATTACATCATTCAGCTGGAGTGATGATAGCACTTGGGCGGAGTTACATCACCTAACTCGATATAGAATGAAATCCATGACCACGTCGACTTGCATTACATCATAAAGCTGGAGTGAAAACAACATCACTTAGGTCGAAATTACATTACGACTCGATATAGAAACCAAACCATGAAATCGGTGGCATTACATCATTAAACTAGAGTGATGAGTGTATCACTTAGGCTAGAAATTACATCACACGACTCGATATAGAATGAAAACCATGACCATCTCTCGGTGGCATTACATCATATCATCATTAAACTAGAGTCATGATCGGCTTGTATCACTTAGGCTAGAATTACATCACGACTCGATATAGAATGAAAACCATGAAATCTCGGTGACATTACATTATTCAACTAGAGTACGACTACAACACTTGGGCTAGAATTACATCTCACGACTATATATTGAATGAAAACCATGAGCATCTTGGTGGCATTACATCATTATTTGGAGTGATGATTTGTACACTTGGGCGGAGTTACATCACCTAACTCGATATAGAATGAAATCCATGACCACCTCGACTTGCATTTACACATCATAAAGCTGGAGTGAAAACAACATCACTTAGGTGAAATTACATTACACGACTCGATATAGAATGAAAACCATGAAATCTCGGTGACATTACATCATTAAACTAGAGTTATGAGTGTATCACTTAGGCTAGAATTACATCACGACTCGATATAGAATGAAAACCATGACCATCTCGGTGGCATTATCATCAATCGGATCACCTCGGGAGTTACATCACCTAACTCGATATAGAATGAAAACCATGAATCATACACCTGCTTGCATTACATCATTAAGCTGAGTGACATGACCATCTTGCATCATTAAACTAGGAATTACATCACACGACTCGATATAGAATGAAAACCATTACCATCTCGGTGGCATTACATTATTCAACTAGAGTGACGACTACAACACTTGGGCTAGAATTACATCTCGACTATATATTGAATGAAAACCATGAGCATGTTGGTGGAATTACATCATTCAATTTGGAGTGATGATATTTGCAACACTTGGCGGAGTTACATCACCTAACTCGATATAGAATGAAATCCATGACCACCTCGGCTTGCATTACATTATTAAGCGGAGTGACAATTGCATCACTTAGGTTGAAATTACATTACACGACTCGATATAGAATGAAAACCATGAAATCTCGGTGACATTACATCATTAAACTAGAGTTATGATTGTATCACTTAGGCTAGAATTACATCACCGACTCGATATAGAATGAAAACCATGACCATCTCGGGGGTGGCATTACATCATTCATTTGGAGTGATGATGTAGCACTTGATGGTAGCACTTGGGCGGAGTTACATCACCTAACTCGATATAGAATGAAATCCATGACCACGTCGACTTGCATTAAATCATCAAAGCTGGAGTGAAAACAACATCACTTAGGTCGAAATTACATTACACGACTCGATATAGAAAGAAACCCATGAAATCTCGGTGGCATTACATCATTAAACTAGAGTGATGAGTGTATCACTTAGGCTAGAATTACATCACCTTACTCGATATAGAATGAAAACCATGACCATCTCGGTGGCTAATCATCATTAAACTTGAGTCATATTTGTATCACTTAGGCTAGAATTACATCACACGACTCGATATAGAATGAAAACCATTACCATCTCGGTGGCATTACATTATTCAACTAGAGTGACGACTACAACACTTGGGCTAGAATTACATCTCGACTATATATTGAATGAAAACCATGAGCATGTTGGTGGAATTACATCATTCAAGCGGAGTGATGAGCGCAACACTTGGGCGGAGTTACATCACCTAACTCGATATAGAATGAAATGCATGACCACCTCGGCTTGCATTACATTATTAAGCTGGAGTGACAATTGCATCACTTAGGTTGAAATTACATTACACGACTCGATATAGAATGAAAACCATGAAATCTCGGTGACATTACATCATTAAACTAGAGTTATGATTGTATCACTTAGGCTAGAATTACATTCACACGACTCTATATAGAATGAAAACCATGACCATCTCGGTGGCATTACATCATTCAAGCGGAGTGATGGAGTGATATTTGTAGCACTTGGGGCGGAGTTACATCACCTAACTCGATATAGAATGAAATCCATGACCACCTCGACTTGCATTACATCATTAAGCGGAGTGTGAAAACAACATCACTTAGGTCGAAATTACATTACGACTCGATCACGCATTACATCATTAAACTAGATGAAAATTATCACTACTCGATATAGAATGAAAACCATGACCATTGGCAAATTACACTTAGGCTGAAATTACATCGACTCGATATAGAATGAAAACCATGAAATCTCGGTGACATTACATCATTAAACTAGAGTGATGATTGTATCACTTAGGCTAGAATTACATCACACGACTACGATATAGAATGAAAACCATGACCATCTCGGTGGCATTACATCATTCAGCGGAGTGATATTGCACTTGGGCGGAGTTACATCACCTAACTCGATATAGAATGAAATCCATGACCACCTCGACTTGCATTACATCATTAAGCTGGAGTGAAAACAACATCACTTAGGTTGAAATTACATTACACGACTCGATATAGAATGAAAACCATGAAATCTCGGTGGCATTACATCATTAAACTAGAGTGATGAGTGTATCACTTAGGCTAGAATTACATCACCGACTCGATATAGAATGAAAACCATGACCATCTCGGTGGCATTACATCATTCAAGCTTGGAGTGGCACTTAGTTACATCATTCGATAACCATGACCACCTCGGCTTGCATTACATCATTAAGCTATCACTTAGGCTAGAATTACATCACACGACTCGATATAGAATGAAAACCATTACCATCTCGGTGGCATTACATTATTCAACTAGAGTGACGACTACAACACTTGGGCTAGAATTACATCTCGACTATATATTGAATGAAAACCATGAGCATGTTGGTGGAATTACATCATTCAAGCTGGAGTGATATTTGCAACACTTGGGCGGAGTTACATCACCTAACTCGATATAGAATGAAATCCATGACCACCTCGGCTTGCATTACACATTAATTAAGGAGTGACAATTGCATCACTTAGGTTGAAATTACATTACACACGACTCGATATAGAATGAAAACCATGAAATCTCGGTGACATTACATCATTAAACTAGAGTTATGATTGTATCACTTAGGCTAGAATTACATCACACGACTCGATATAGAATGAAAACCATGACCATCTCGGTGGCATTACATCATTCATTTGGAGTGATATTTGTAGCACTTGGGCGGGAGTTACATCACCTAACTCGATATAGAATGAAATCCATGACCACCTCGGCTTGCATTACATCATTAAGCGGAGTGAACAACTGCATCACTTAGGCGAAATTACATCACGACTCGATATAGAATGAAAACCATGACCACTCGACTTGCATTACATCATTAAACTAGAGTGAAAACAACATCACTTAGGTCGAAATTACATTACACACGACTCGATATAGAATGAAAACCATGAAATCTCGGTGGCATTACATCATTAAACTAGAGTGATGAGTGTATCACTTAGGCTAGAAGTTACATCACCTTACTCGATATAGAATGAAAACCATGACCATCTCGGCTTGGCTAATCATCATTAAACTTGAGTGACATTTGCATCACTTAGGCTAAATTACATCACGACTCGATATAGAATGAAAACCATTACCATCTCGGTGGCATTACATTATTCAACTAGAGTGACGACTACAACACTTGGGCTAGAATTACATCTCACGACTATATATTGAATGAAAACCATGAGCATGTTGGTGGAATTACATCATTCAAGCTGGAGTGATGATTTGCAACACTTGGGCGGAGTTACATCACCTAACTCGATATAGAATGAAATCCATGACCACCTGACCACCTCGGCTTGCATTACATTATTAAGCGGAGTGACAATTGCATCACTTAGGTTGAAATTACATTACACGACTCGATATAGAATGAAAACCATGAAATCTCGGTGACATTACATCATTAAACTAGAGTTATGATTGTATCACTTAGGCTAGAATTACATCACACGACTACGATATAGAATGAAAACCATGACCATCTCGGTGGCATTACATCATTCAGCGGAGTGATATTTGTAGCACTTGGGCGGAGTTACATCACCTAACTCGATATAGAATGAAATCCATGACCACGTCGACTTGCATTAAATCATCAAAAGCTGGAGTGAAAACAACATCACTTAGGTCGAAATTACATTACACGACTCGATATAGAAAGAAACCCATGAAATCTCGGTGGCATTACATCATTAAACTAGAGTGATGAGTGTATCACTTAGGCTAGAAGGCTAGAAAACCACATCACCTTACTCGATATAGAATGAAAACCATGACCATCTCGGTGGCTAATCATCATTAAACTTGAGTCATTTGTATCACTTAGGCTAGAATTACATCACACGACTCGATATAGAATGAAAACCATTACCATCTCGGTGGCATTACATTATTCAACTAGAGTGACGACTACAACACTTGGGCTAGAATTACATCTCACGACTATATATTGAATGAAAACCATGAGCATGTTGCATTTTGGAATTACATCATTCATTTGGAGTGATATTTGCAACACTTGGGCGGAGTTACATCACCTAACTCGATATAGAATGAAATGCATGACCACCTCGGCTTGCATTACATTATTAAGCGGAGTGACAAATTGCATCACTTAGGTTGAAATTACATTACACGACTCGATATAGAATGAAAACCATGAAATCTCGGTGACATTACATCATTAAACTAGAGTTATGATTGTATCACTTAGGCTAGAATTACATTACACGACTCGATATAGAATGAAAACCATGACCATCTCGGTGGCATTACATCATTGGCATTACATCATTCTTGGAGCTAGAGTGATAGTGTAGCACTTGGGGGAGTTACATCACCTAACTCGATATAGAATGAAATCCATGACCACCTCGACTTGCATTACATCATTAAAAGTGGAGTGATTGCATCACTTAGGTTGAAATTACATCACACGACTCGATATAGAATGAAAACCATGACATGACATTACATCATTAAACTAGATTATGAGTGACAACATCACTTAGGCTAAATTACATTCACTCGATATAGAATGAAAAAACCATGACCATTACATCATTCGGTGGCATTTGGCATCATTCAAGCTGGGTGATAGTGGAGTTACATCACCTAACTCGATATAGAATGAAATCCATGACCACCTCGACTTGCATTAAATCATCAAGCTGGAGTGAAAACAACATCACTTAGGTCGAAATTACATTACACGACTCGATATAGAAAGAAAACCATGAAATCTCGGTGGCATTACATCATTAAACTAGAGTGATGAGTGTATCACTTAGGCTAGAATTACATCACCTTACTCGATATAGAATGAAAACCATGACCATCTCGGCTTGGCTAATCATCATTAAACTTGAGTCACTAACTCGATTTGTATCACTTAGGCTAGAATTACATCACACGACTCGATATAGAATGAAAACCATTACCATCTCGGTGGCATTACATTATTCAACTAGAGTGACGACTACAACACTTGGGCTAGAATTACATCTCACGACTATATATTGAATGAAAACCATGAGCATGTTGGTGGAATTACATCATTCAGCTGGAGTGATATTTGCAACACTTGGGCGGAGTTACATCACCTAACTCGATATAGAATGAAATCCATGACCACCTCGGCTTGCATTACATTATTAAGCGGAGTGACAATTGCATCACTTAGGTTGAAATTACATTACACGACTCGATATAGAAT
Organism: Anisodus tanguticus; assembly: GCA_034509755.1. Classification (NCBI taxonomy): domain Eukaryota; kingdom Viridiplantae; phylum Streptophyta; class Magnoliopsida; order Solanales; family Solanaceae; genus Anisodus; species Anisodus tanguticus. Next base: position 16,226,722 of record CM067548.1, on the reverse strand, counting down.
GAAAACCATGAAATCTCGGTGACATTACATCATTAAACTAGAGTTATGATTGTATCACTTAGGCTAGAATTACATCACCGACTACACGATATAGAATGAAAACCATGACCATCTCGGGTGGCATTACATCATTCATTTGGAGTGATGATTTGTAGCACTTGGGCGGAGTTACATCACCTAACTCGATATAGAATGAAATCCATGACCACCTCGACTTGCATTAAATCATAAAGCGGAGTGAAAACAACATCACTTAGGTCGAAATTACATTACACGACTCGATATAGAAAGAAACCCATGAAATCTCGGTGGCATTACATCATTAAACTAGAGTGATGAGTGTATCACTTAGGCTAGAATTACATCACCTTACTCGATATAGAATGAAAACCATGACCATCTCGGTGGGCTAATCATCATTAAACTTGAGTGATGTATTTGTATCACTTAGGCTAGAATTACATCACGACTCGATATAGAATGAAAACCATGAACCTCGACCATTACATCATTAAATCTGGGTGACATATTAAACTAGAGTGTGATTACATCACTTGGGCTAGAATTTCACGACTCGATATAGAACTAGAGTCTCGGGGCATTACGACTACAACACTTGGGCTAGAATTACATCTCACGACTATATATTGAATGAAAACCATGAGCATGTTGGTGGACATTACATCATTCAAGCTGGAGTGATATTTGCAACACTTGGGCGGAGTTACATCACCTAACTCGATATAGAATGAAATCCATGACCACCTCGGCTTGCATTACATTATTAAGCTGGAGTGACAATTGCATCACTTAGGTTGAAATTACATTACACGACTCGATATAGAATGAAAACCATGAAATCTCGGTGACATTACATCATTAAACTAGAGTTATGATTGTATCACTTAGGCTAGAATTACATTACGACGACTCGATATAGAATGAAAAAACCATGACCATCTCGGTGGCATTACATCATTCATTTGTAGCACTTGGAGTGATGATGTAGCAGCACTTGGGCGGAGTTACATCACCTAACTCGATATAGAATGAAATCCATGACCATCTCGGCTTGCATTACATCATTAAACTGGAGTGAAAAACATCACTTAGGGTTGAATTACATCACGACTCGATATAGAATGAAAACCATGAAATCTCGACTTGCATTACATCATTAAACTAGAAACAACATCACTTAGGGCTGAAATTACATTACGACTCGATATAGAATGAAAACCATGAAATCTCGGTGGCATTACATCATTAAAGTGATGAGTGTATCATGAGTGTATCACTTAGGCTAGAATTACATCACCTTACTCGATATAGAATGAAAACCATGACCATCTCGGTGGCTAATCATCATTAAACTTGAGTGAAACCATTCTCGTGCATCACTTAGGCTAGAATTACATCACACGACTCGTATAGAATGAAAACCATTACCATCTCGGGTGGCATTACATTATTCAACTAGAGTGACGACTACAACACTTGGGCTAGAATTACATCTCACGACTATATATTGAATGAAAACCATGAGCATGTTTGGTGGAATTACATCATTCAATTTGGAGTGATATTTGCAACACTTGGGCGGAGTTACATCACCTAACTCGATATAGAATGAAATCCATGACCACCTCGGCTTGCATTACATTATTAAGCGGAGTGACAATTGCATCACTTAGGTTGAAATTACATTACACGACTCGATATAGAATGAAAACCATGAAATCTCGGTGACATTACATCATTAAACTAGAGTTATGATTGTATCACTTAGGCTAGAATTACATCACCTTACTCGATATAGAATGAAAACCATGACCATCTTGGCATTACATCATTCAAGCTGATATAGATGAAATGACCCGTAAACTTGCATTACATGACAAGCATGCATCACTTAGGTACTCACTTAGGAGTTACATCACCTAACTCGATAGAATGAAAACCATGACCATCTCGGCTTGGCATTACATCATTCAAGCTGGAGTGATATTTGCAGCACTTGGGCGGAGTTACATCACCTAACTCGATATAGAATGAAATCCATGACCATCTCGACTTGCATTAAATCATCATTAAGCTGGAGTGAAAACAACATCACTTAGGTCGAAATTACATTACACGACTCGATATAGAAAGAAAACCATGAAATCTCATTACATGGCATTACATCATTAAACTAGAGTGATGAGTGTATCACTTAGGCTAGAATTACATCACCTACTCGATATAGAATGAAAACCATGACCATCTCATTGGCTAATCATCATTAAACTTTGAGTCATTTGTATCACTTAGGCTAGAATTACATCACACGACTCGATATAGAATGAAAACCATTACCATCTCGGTGGCATTACATTATTCAACTAGAGTGACGACTACAACACTTGGGCTAGAATTACATCTCACGACTATATATTGAATGAAAACCATGAGCATGTTGGTGGAATTACATCATTCAATTTGGAGTGATGATATTTGCAACACTTGGGCGGAGTTACATCACCTAACTCGATATAGAATGAAATGCATGACCACCTCGGCTTGCATTACATTATTAAAGCTGGAGTGACAATTGCATCACTTAGGTTGAAATTACATTACACGACTCGATATAGAATGAAAACCATGAAATCTCGGTGACATTACATCATTAAACTAGAGTTATGATTGTATCACTTAGGCTAGAATTACATTACACGACTCGATATAGAATGAAAACCATGACCCATGACCATCTCGGTGGCATTACATCATTTGGAGTGATATTTGCATTAGCATTAAGCGGAGTTGGCATCACGGAGTTACATCACTAACTCGATATAGAATGAACTAGAGTTACATCACCTACACTCGATATAGAATGAAATCCATGACCACCTCGGCTTGCATTACATCATTAAGCGGAGTGAAAATTGCATCACTTAGGTCATGAAATTAAATTACATTCAGACGATATAGAATGAAAACCATGAAATCTCGGACTTGCATTACATCATTAAACTAGAGTGATGATTGTATCACTTAGGCTAGAATTACATTACACGACTCGATATAGAATGAAAACCATGACCATCTCGGTGGCATTACATCATTAAACTAGAGTGATATTTGTAGCACTTAGGGGAGTTACATCACCTAACTCGATATAGAATGAAATCCATGACCACCTCGGCTTGCATTACATCATTAAACTTGAGTGACAATTGCATCACTTGCAGGCTCGAATTACATCACACGACTCGATATAGAATGAAAACCATTACCATCTCGGTGGCATTACATTATTCAACTAGAGTGACGACATTACAACACTTGGGCTAGAATTACATCTCACGACTATATATTGAATGAAAACCATGATGCATGAGCATTTGGTGGTATTACATCATTCAATTTGGAGTGATATTTGCAACACTTGGGCGGAGTTACATCACCTAACTCGATATAGAATGAAAATCCATGACCACCTCGGCTTGCATTACATTATTAAGCTGGAGTGACAATTGCATCACTTAGGTTGAAATTACATTACACGACTCGATATAGAATGAAAACCATGAAATCTCGGTGACATTACATCATTAAACTAGAGTTATGATTGTATCACTTAGGCTAGAATTACATCACCTTACACGATATAGAATGAAAACCATGACCATCTCGGTGGCATTACATCATTCATTTGGAGTGATATTTGTAGCACTTGGGCCGGAGTTACATCACCTAACTCGATATAGAATGAAATCCATGACCACGTCGACTTGCATTAAATCATCAAGCGGAGTGAAAACAACATCACTTAGGTCGAAATTACATTACACGACTCGATATAGAAAGAAACCCATGAAATCTCGGTGGCATTACATCATTAAACTAGAGTGATGAGTGTATCACTTAGGCTAGAATTACATCACCTTACTCGATATAGAATGAAAACCATGACCATCTCGGTGGCTAATCATCATTAAACTTGAGTCATGTACCATTTGTATCACTTAGGCTAGAATTACATCACACGACTCGATATAGAATGAAAACCATTACCATCTCGGTGGCATTACATTATTCAACTAGAGTGACGACTACAACACTTGGGCTAGAATTACATCTCACGACTATATATTGAATGAAAACCATGAGCATGTTGGTGGAATTACATCATTCAATTTGGAGTGATATTTGCAACACTTGGGCGGAGTTACATCACCTAACTCGATATAGAATGAAATGCATGACCACCTCGGCTTGCATTACATTATTAAGCGGAGTGACATGCATTGCATCACTTAGGTTGAAATTACATTACACGACTCGATATAGAATGAAAACCATGAAATCTCGGTGACATTACATCATTAAACTAGAGTTATGATTGTATCACTTAGGCTAGAATTACATTACACGACTCTATATAGAATGAAAACCATGACCATCTCGGTGGCATTACATCATTCAATTTGGAGTGATGTATTTGTAGCACTTGGGCCGGAGTTACATCACCTAACTCGATATAGAATGAAATCCATGACCACCTCGGCTTGCATTACATCATTAAAGCGGAGTGACAAGCTTGCATCACTTAGGCTCGAATTACATCACACGACGCGATATAGAATGAAAACCATTACCATCTCGGTGGCATTACATTATTCAACTAGAGTGATGACGACAACAACACAGGCTAGAATTACATCACGACTATATATTGAATGAAAACCATGAGCATCTTGGTGGTATTACATCATTCAATTTGGAGTGATATATTTGCAACACTTGGGCGGAGTTACATCACCTAACTCGATATAGAATGAAATCCATGACCACCTCGGCTTGCATTACATTATTAAGCTGGAGTGACAATTGCATCACTTAGGTTGAAATTACATTACACGACTCGATATAGAATGAAAACCATGAAATCTCGGTGACATACATCATTAAACTAGAGTTATGATTGTATCACTTAGGCTAGAATTACATCGACTTACGATATAGAATGAAAACCATGACCATCTCGGTGGCATTACATCATTCACAGGAGTTACATCACCTAACTCGATATAGAATGAAATTACTTGCATTACACATTAAGCGGGTGACAAGTTACATCACTTTGAAATTACATTACACGACTCGATATAGAATGAAAACCATGACCATCTCGGTGGCATTACATCATTAAACTAGAGTGATGATTGTATCACTTAGGCTAGAATTACATCACCTTACTCGATATAGAATGAAAACCATGACCATCGGTGGCATTACATCATTCAAGCTGGAGTGATAGAGCATGGGCCGGAGTTACATCACCTAACTCGATATAGAATGAAATCCATGACCACGTCGACTTGCATTAAATCATCAAGCGGAGTGAAAACAACATCACTTAGGTCGAAATTACATTACACGACTCGATATAGAAAGAAACCCATGAAATCTCGGTGGCATTACATCATTAAACTAGAGTGATGAGTGTATCACTTAGGCTAGAATTACATCACCTTACTCGATATAGAATGAAAACCATGACCATCTCGGGTGGCTAATCATTCATTAAACTTGAGTCATGATATAGAATTGTCCATCACTTAGGCTAGAATTACATCACGACTCGATATAGAATGAAAACCATTACCATCTCGGTGGCATTACATTATTCAACTAGAGTGACGACTACAACACTTGGGCTAGAATTACATCTCGACTATATATTGAATGAAAACCATGAGCATGTTGGTGGAATTACATCATTCAATTTGGAGTGATTTGCAACACTTGGGCGGAGTTACATCACCTAACTCGATATAGAATGAAATGCATGACCACCTCGGCTTGCATTACATTATTAAGCGGAGTGACAATTGCATCACTTAGGTTGAAATTACATTACACGACTCGATATAGAATGAAAACCATGAAATCTCGGTGACATTACATCATTAAACTAGAGTTATGATTGTATCACTTAGGCTAGAATTACATCACACGACTCTATATAGAATGAAAACCATGACCATCTCGGTGGCATTACATCATTCAAGCTGGAGTGATATTTGTAGCAGCACTGGGGCGGAGTTACATCACCTAACTCGATATAGAATGAAATCCATGACCACCTCGACTTGCATTACATCATTAAGCGGAGTGAAAACAACATCACTTAGGTTGAAATTACATTACACGACTCGATATAGAATGAAAACCATGAAATCTCTCGGTGCATTACATCATTAAAAATCATGGCTAGAAACATCACTCGATATATGACCATCTCGAAATACATTACACGACGGAAATTACATATACGATATAGAATGAAAACCATGAAATCTCGTGGCATTACATCATTAAACTAGAGTGATGAGTGTATCACTTAGGCTAAATTACATCACCGACTATATAGAATGAAAAATGACCATCTCGGTGGCATTACATCATTAAACATCACTTGGCTAGAGTTACATCACCTAACTCGATATAGAATGAAATCATTAAACTTGCATTACATCATTAAACTTGTAGTCACTTGCATCACTTAGGCTAGAATTACATCACACGACTCGATATAGAATGAAAACCATTACCATCTCGGTGGCATTTACATTATTAACTAGAGTGACGACAACAACACTTGGGCTAGAATTACATCTCACGACTATATATTGAATGAAAACCATGAGCATGTTGGTGGAATTACATCATTCAATTTGGAGTGATATTTGCAACACTTGGGCGGAGTTACATCACCTAACTCGATATAGAATGAAATCACATGACCACCTCGGCTTGCATTACATTATTAAGCTGAGTGACAATTGCATCACTTAGGTTGAAATTACATTACACGACTCGATATAGAATGAAAACCATGAAATCTCGGTGACATTACATCATTAAACTAGAGTTATGATTGTATCACTTAGGCTAGAATTACATTACACGACTCGATATAGAATGAAAACCATGACCATCTCGGGTGGCATTACATCATTCATTTGGAGTGATATTTGTAACAGCACTTGGGCCGGAGTTACATCACCTAACTCGATATAGAATGAAATCCATGACCACCTCGACTTGCATTACATCATTAAAGCTGGAGTGACAAACTAGGCGAATTACACGACTCGATATAGAATGAAAACCATGACCATCTCGACTTGCATTACATCATTCAACAAAACAACATCATGGGTGAAACACTAGACTCGATATAGTGAAAACAACATTACACTTAGGCGGAGTGAAATTACATACATTACGACTCGATATAGAATGAAAACCATGACCATCTCGGTGGCATTACATCATTAAACTAGAGTGATGAGTGTATCACTTAGGCTAGAAGTTACATCACCTACTTACTCGATATAGAATGAAAACCATGACCTCTAAACTTGCATTAATCATCATTAAACGGAGTGACAATTGTGCATCACTTAGGCTAGAATTACATCACACGACTCGATATAGAATGAAAACCATTACCATCTCGGTGGCATTACATTATTCAACTAGAGTGACGACTACAACACTTGGGCTAGAATTACATCTCGACTATATATTGAATGAAAACCATGAGCATGTTGGTGGTATTACATCATTCAATTTGGAGTGATATTTGCAACACTTGGGCCGGAGTTACATCACCTAACTCGATATAGAATGAAATCATGACCACCTCGGCTTGCATTACATTATTAAGCGGAGTGACAATTGCATCACTTAGGTTGAAATTACATTACACGACTCGATATAGAATGAAAACCATGAAATCTCGGTGACATTACATCATTAAACTAGAGTTATGATTGTATCACTTAGGCTAAATTACATACACCTTCGATATAGAATGAAAACATGACCATCTCGGTGGCATTACATCATTAAGCTGGAGTGATATAGAATGAAAAAACATCACTCGATGTGGCCATTCAATGGATACATGAATGAAAACCATTACATCAGTTACATCAGCTAACTCGATATGAATGAAACCATGACCAGCACTCGGCTTGCATTACATCATTATTTGGAGTGATACATCACTTAGGCGGAGTTACATCACCTAACTCGATATAGAATGAAATCCATGACCACTCGACTTGCATTACATCATTAAAGCTGGAGTGAAACAACATCACTTAGGTCGAAATTACATTACACGACTCGATATAGAATGAAAACCATGAAATCTCGCATTGGCATTACATCATTAAACTAGAGTGATGAGTGTATCACTTAGGCTAGAATTACATCACCTTACTCGATATAGAATGAAAACCATGACCATCTCGGTGGCATTATCATCATTAAACTTGGAGTGACATTTGTATCACTTAGGCTAGAATTACATCACACGACTCGATATAGAATGAAAACCATTACCATCTCGGTGGCATTACATTATTCAACTAGAGTGACGACAACAACACTTGGGCTAGAATTACATCTCACGACTATATATTGAATGAAAACCATGAGCATGTTGGTGGAATTACATCATTCAAACACTTGGAGTGATGAAAACCATGTTTGCAACACTTGGGCCGGAGTTACATCACCTAACTCGATATAGAATGAAATCATGACCACCTCGGCTTGCATTACATTATTAAGCTGGAGTGACAATTGCATCATTAGGTTGAAATTACATTACACGACTCGATATAGAATGAAAACCATGAAATCTCGGTGACATTACATCATTAAACTAGAGTTATGTGGCATTGTATCACTTAGGCTAGAATTACATCACCTTACGACGATATAGAATGAAAACCATGACCATCTCGGGTGGCATTACATCATTCAAGCTGGAGTGATGATATTTGTAGCACTTGGGCGGAGTTACATCACCTAACTCGATATAGAATGAAATCCATGACCACGTCGACTTGCATTAAATCATCAAAGCTGGAGTGAAAACAACATCACTTAGGTCGAAATTACATTACACGACTCGATATAGAAAGAAACCCCATGAAATCTCGGTGGCATTACATCATTAAACTAGAGTGATGAGTGTATCACTTGATGAGTGTATCACTTAGGCTAGAATTACATCACCTTACTCGATATAGAATGAAAACCATGACCATCTCGGCTTGGCTAATCATCATTAAACTTGAGTCATGTTGTATTTGTATCACTTAGGCTAGAATTACATCACGACTCGATATAGAATGAAAACCATTACCATCTCGGTGGCATTACATTATTCAACTAGAGTGACGACTACAACACTTGGGCTAGAATTACATCTCACGACTATATATTGAATGAAAACCATGAGCATGTTGGTGGAATTACATCATTCAATATGGAGTGATATTTGCAACACTTGGGCGGAGTTACATCACCTAACTCGATATAGAATGAAATGCATGACCACCTCGGCTTGCATTACATTATTAAGCGGAGTGACAAATTGCATCACTTAGGTTGAAATTACATTACACGACTCGATATAGAATGAAAACCATGAAATCTCATGAAATCTCGGTGACATTACATCATTAAACTAGAGTTATGATTGTATCACTTAGGCTAGAATTACATTACACGACTCTATATAGAATGAAAACCATGACCATCTCGGTGGCATTACATCATTCATTTGGAGTGATATTTGTAGCACTTGGGGCGGAGTTACATCACTAACGATATCGATATAGAATGAAATCCATGACCACCTCGGCTTGCATTACATCATTAAGCGGAGTGACAAGCGCATCACTTAGGCTCGAATTACATCACGACGCGATATAGAATGAAAACCATTACCATCTCGGTGGCATTACATTATTCAACTAGAGTGACGACAACAACACTTGGGCTAGAATTACATACATCTCGACTATATATTGAATGAAAACCATGAGCATCTTTGGTGGTATTACATCATTCAAGCTGGAGTGATATTTGCAACACTTGGGCCGGAGTTACATCACCTAACTCGATATAGAATGAAATCCATGACCACCTCGGCTTGCATTACATTATTAAGCGGAGTGACAATTGCATCACTTAGGTTGAAATTACATTACACGACTCGATATAGAATGAAAACCATGAAATCTCGGTGACATTACATCATTAAACTAGAGTTATGATTGTATCACTTAGGCTAGAATTACATCACGACTTACACGATATAGAATGAAAACCATGACCATCTCGGTGGCATTACATCATTCAATTTGGAGTGATATTTGTAGCACTTGGGCGGAGTTACATCACCTAACTCGATATAGAATGAAATCCATGACCACGTCGACTTGCATTAAATCATCAAAGCTGGAGTGAAAACAACATCACTTAGGTCGAAATTACATTACACGACTCGATATAGAAAGAAACCCATGAAATCTCGGTGGCATTACATCATTAAACTAGAGTGATGAGTGTATCACTTAGGCTAGAATTACATCACCTTACTCGATATAGAATGAAAACCATGACCATCTCGGTGGCTATTCATCATTAAACTTGAGTGATGTTTGTATCACTTAGGCTAGAATTACATCACGACTCGATATAGAATGAAAACCATGACCATCTCTCGGTGGCATTACATTAAGCTAGAGTGACAACTAGCAGTTAGGCTGAAATTACATCACGACTCGATATAGAATGAAAACCATGACATCTACACATTTGGGCTTGAATGGGCTAATCATCACGACTATATATTGAATGAAAACCATTGTTGGACCATCTGGTGGCATTACATCATTCAATTTGGAGTGATGATTGCAACACACTTGGCCGGAGTTACATCACCTAACTCGATATAGAATGAAATCCATGACCACCTCGACTTGCATTACATTATTAAAGCGGAGTGAAAACATTGCATCACTTAGTGAAATTACATTACACGACTCGATATAGAATGAAAACCATGAAATCTCGGTGACATTACATCATTAAACTAGAGTTATGATTGTATCACTTAGGCTAGAATTACATTACACTACTCGATATAGAATGAAAACCATGACCATCTCGGTGGCATTACATCATTCAAGCTGGAGTGATATGTAGCACTTGGTGGCGGAGTTACATCACCTAACTCGATATAGAATGAAATCCATGACCACCTCGGCTTGCATTACATTAAACTTGCTTGCATTACATCATTAAGCGGAGTGACAACATTGCATCACTTAGGCTCGAATTACATCACACGACTCGATATAGAATGAAAACCATTACCATCTCGGATTGGCATTACATTATTCAACTAGAGTGACGACAACAACACTTGGGCTAGAATTACATCTCGACTATATATTGAATGAAAACCATGAGCATGTTGGTGGTATTACATCATTCAAGCTGGAGTGATATTTGCAACACTTGGGCCGGAGTTACATCACCTAACTCGATATAGAATGAAATCCATGACCACCTCGGCTTGCATTACATTATTAAGCTGGAGTGACAATTGCATCACTTAGGTTGAAATTACATTACACGACTCGATATAGAATGAAAACCATGAAATCTCGGTGACATTACATCATTAAACTAGAGTTATGATTGTATCACTTAGGCTAGAATTACATCACCGACTACGATATAGAATGAAAACCATGACCATCTCGGTGGCATTACATCATTCAGTGGAGTGATGTAGCAGCACTTGGGCGGAGTTACATCACCTAACTCGATATAGAATGAAATCCATGACCACCTCGACTTGCATTACATCATCAAGCTGGAGTGAAAACAATTGCATCACTTAGGTTGAAATTACATTACACGACTCGATATAGAATGAAAACCATGAAATCTCGGTGGCATTACATCATTAAACTAGAGTATGATTGTATCACTTAGGCTAGAATTACATCACGATCGAATATAGAATGAAAACCATGACCATCTCGGTGGCATTACAATGATACACATTACGGAATTACATCACGACTCGATATAGAATGAAAACCATGACCATCTCGGTGGCATTACATCATTAAATGGAGTGATATCACTTAGGTGTACACACTTAGGCGGAGTTACATCACCTAACTCGATATAGAATGAAATCCATGACCATCTCGGCTTGCATTACATCATTAAACTGGAGTGACAACTGCATCACTTAGGCTAGAATTACATCACCTGACTCGATATAGAATGAAAACCATTACCATCTCGGTGGCATTACATTATTCAACTAGAGTGACGACTACAACACTTGGGCTAGAATTACATCTCACGACTATATATTGAATGAAAACCATGAGCATGTTGGTGGAATTACATCATTCAAGCTGGAGTGATGATTTGCAACACTTGGGCGGAGTTACATCACCTAACTCGATATAGAATGAAATGCATGACCATGACCACCTCGGCTTGCATTACATTATTAAGCGGAGTGACAATTGCATCACTTAGGTTGAAATTACATTACACGACTCGATATAGAATGAAAACCATGAAATCTCGGTGACATTACATCATTAAACTAGAGTTATGATTGTATCACTTAGGCTAGAATTACATCACACGACTCGATATAGAATGAAAACCATGACCATCTCGGTGGCATTACATCATTCAATTTGGAGTGATATTTGTAGCACTTGGGCGGAGTTACATCACCTAACTCGATATAGAATGAAATCCATGACCACCTCGACTTGCATTACATCATTAAGCTGGAGTGAAAACAACATCACTTAGGTGAAATTACATTACACGACTCGATATAGAAGAAAACCATGAAATCTCGTGGCATTACATCATTAAACTAGTGTGATGTATGATTGTATCACTTACTCGATATAGGCTAGAATTACATTACATCAGTTATGATTGTATCACTTAGGCTAGAATTACACTCACGACGATATAGATGAAAACCATGACCATCTCGGTGGCATTACATCATTCAAGCTGGAGTGATGAGTGTATCACTTAGGCTAGGAAGTTACATCACCTAACTCGATATAGAATGAAAACCATGACCATCTCGGCTTGCATTACATCATTAAACTTGAGTGACAATTGTGCATCACTTAGGCTAGAATTACATCACACGACTCGATATAGAATGAAAACCATTACCATCTCGGTGGCATTACATTATTCAACTAGAGTGACGACAACAACACTTGGGCTAGAATTACATCTCTCGACTATATATTGAATGAAAACCATGAGCATCTTGGTGGCATTACATCATTCAAGCTGGAGTGATATTTGCAACACTTGGGCGGAGTTACATCACCTAACTCGATATAGAATGAAATCCATGACCACCTCGGCTTGCATTACATTATTAAGCGGAGTGACAATTGCATCACTTAGGTTGAAATTACATTACACGACTCGATATAGAATGAAAACCATGAAATCTCGGTGACATTACATCATTAAACTAGAGTTATGATTGTATCACTTAGGCTAGAATTACATACACGACTCGATATAGAATGAAAACCATGACCATCTCGGTGGCATTACATCATTCATTTGGAGTGATATTTGTAGCACTTGGGCGGAGTTACATCACCTAACTCGATATAGAATGAAATCCATGACCACCTCGACTTGCATTACATCATTAAGCTGGAGTGAAAACAACATCACTTAGGTCGAAATTACATTACACGACTCGATATAGAATGAAAACCATGAAATCTCGGTGGCATTACATCATTAAACTAGTACAGACGATGAAAATCACTTAGGCTAGAATTACATCACGACTCGATATAGAATGAAAACCATGACCATCTTGGTGGTATTACATCATTAAACTTGAGTGATATTTGCAACACTTGGGCCGGAGTTACATCACCTAACTCGATATAGAATGAAATCCATGACCACCTCGGCTTGCATTACATTATTAAGCTGGAGTGACAATTGCATCACTTAGGTTGAAATTACATTACACGACTCGATATAGAATGAAAACCATGAAATCTCGGTGACATTACATCATTAAACTAGAGTTATGACTTGTATCACTTAGGCTAGAATTACATCACCGACTCGATATAGAATGAAAACCATGACCATCTGGTGGCATTACATCATTCAATTTGGAGTGATTTGCAGCACTTGGGCGGAGTTACATCACCTAACTCGATATAGAATGAAATCCATGACCACCTCGGACTTGCATTACATTATAAAGCGGAGTGAAAACAACATCACTTAGGTGAAATTACATTACACGACTCGATATAGAATGAAAACCATGAAATCTCGGTGACATTACATCATTAAACTAGAGTTATGAGTGTATCACTTAGGCTAGAATTACATCACACGACTCGATATAGAATGAAAACCATGACCATCTCGGTGGCATTACATCATTCAGCTGGAGTGATGAGGTAGCACTTGGGCGGAGTTACATCACCTAACTCGATATAGAATGAAATCCATGACCACCTCGGCTTGCATTACATCATTAAATTGGAGTGACAATTTGCATCACTTAGGCTCGAATTACATCACACGACTCGATATAGAATGAAAACCATTACCATCTCGGTGGCATTACATTATTCAACTAGAGTGACGACAACAACACTTGGGCTAGAATTACATCTCGACTATATATTGAATGAAAACCATGAGCATCATTTGGTGGTATTACATCATTCAGACTATTGGAGTGATGATTTGCAACACTTGGGTACGGAGTTACATCACCTAACTCGATATAGAATGAAATCCATGACCACCTCGGCTTGCATTACATTATTAAGCGGAGTGACAATTGCATCACTTAGGTTGAAATTACATTACACGACTCGATATAGAATGAAAACCATGAAATCTCGGTGACATTACATCATTAAACTAGAGTTATGATTGTATCACTTAGGCTAGAATTACATTACACGACTCTATATAGAATGAAAACCATGACCATCTCGGTGGCATTACATCATTCAAGCGGAGTGATATTTGTAGCACTTGGGCGGAGTTACATCACCTAACTCGATATAGAATGAAATCCATGACCACCTCGGCTTGCATTACATCATTAAGCTGGAGTGACAACTTTTGCATCACTTAGGCTCGAATTACATCACGACTCGATATAGAATGAAAACCATTACCATCTCGGTGGCATTACATTATTCAACTAGAGTGACGACAACAACACTTGGGCTAGAATTACATCACGACTATATATTGAATGAAAACCATGAGCATCTTGGTGGTATTACATCATTCAAGCTGGAGTGATGATTTGCAACACTTGGGCCGGAGTTACATCACCTAACTCGATATAGAATGAAATCCATGACCACCTCGGCTTGCATTACATTATTAAGCGGAGTGACAATTGCATCACTTAGGTTGAAATTACATTACACGACTCGATATAGAATGAAAACCCATGAAATCTCGGTGACATTACATCATTAAACTAGAGTTATGATTTGTATCACTTAGGCTAGAATTACATCGACTTACACGATATAGAATGAAAACCATGACCATCTCGGTGGCATTACATCATTCAATTTGGAGTGATATTTGTAGCACTTGGGCGGAGTTACATCACCTAACTCGATATAGAATGAAATCCATGACCACGTCGACTTGCATTAAATCATCAAGCTGGAGTGAAAACAACATCACTTAGGTCGAAATTACATTACACGACTCGATATAGAAAGAAACCCATGAAATCTCGGTGGCATTACATCATTAAACTAGAGTGATGAGTGTATCACTTAGGCTAGAATTACATCACCTTACTCGATATAGAATGAAAACCATGACCATCTCGTGGCTAATCATCATTAAACTTGAGTCATATTTGTATCACTTAGGCTAGAATTACACACGACTCGATATAGAATGAAAACCATTACCATCTCGGTGGCATTACATTATTCAACTAGAGTGACGACTACAACACTTGGGCTAGAATTACATCTCACGACTATATATTGAATGAAAACCATGAGCATGTTGGGTGGAATTACATCATTCAGCTGGAGTGATATTTGCAACACTTGGGCGGAGTTACATCACCTAACTCGATATAGAATGAAATGCATGACCACCTCGGCTTGCATTACATTATTAAGCGGAGTGACAATTGCATCACTTAATTTGAAATTACATTACACGACTCGATATAGAATGAAAACCATGAAATCTCGGTGACATTACATCATTAAACTAGAGTTATGATTGTATCACTTAGGCTAGAATTACATTACACGACTCTATATAGAATGAAAACCATGACCATCTCGGTGGCATTACATCATTCAAGGAGGAGTGATATTTGTAGCACTTGGGCGGAGTTACATCACCTAACTCGATATAGAATGAAATCCATGACCACCTCGACTTGCATTACATCATTAAAGCGGAGTGACAACTGCATCACTGAAATTACATTACACGACTCGATATAGAATGAAAACCATTAAATCTCGGTGGCATTACATCATTAAACTAGAGTATGAGTGTATCACTTAGGCTAGAATTACATCACACGACTCGATATAGAATGAAAACCATGACCATCTCGGGCTTGGCATTACATCATTAAAGCTGGAGTGATTACACTTGGGCGGGAATTACATCACTAACTCGATATAGAATGAAATCCATGACCACTCACTTGCATTACAATTAAAGCTGGGTGAAAACAACATTCACATTACATTACATTACACGACTCGATATAGAATGAAAACCATGAAATCTCATCATTCTAGAGTTATGATTGGCATTACATCATTAAACGATATAGAGTGATGACCAGTGCATACATCATTAGGAGTGATATTACACTTGGCCGGATTACATCACCTAACTCGATATAGAATGAAAACCATGACCATCTCGGCTGGCATTACATCATTAAACTTGAGTGACATGTTGCATCACTTAGGCTAGAATTACATCACACGACTCGATATAGAATGAAAACCATTACCATCTCGGTGGCATTACATTATTCAACTAGAGTGACGACAACAACACTTGGGCTAGAATTACATCTCGACGACTATATATTGAATGAAAACCATGAGCATGTTGGTGGAATTACATCATTCAAGCTGGAGTGATGATTTGCAACACTTGGGCCGGAGTTACATCACCTAACTCGATATAGAATGAAATCCATGACCACCTCGGCTTGCATTACATTATTAAGCGGAGTGACAATTGCATCACTTAGGTTGAAATTACATTACACGACTCGATATAGAATGAAAACCATGAAATCTCGGTGACATTACATCATTAAACTAGAGTTATGATTGTATCACTTAGGCTAGAATTACATCACACGACTCGATATAGAATGAAAACCATGACCATCTCGGTGGCATTACATCATTCAGCGGAGTGATGATATTTGTAGCACTTGGGCGGAGTTACATCACCTAACTCGATATAGAATGAAATCCATGACCACCTCGACTTGCATTACATCATTAAGCGGAGTGAAAACTTGCATCACTTAGGTCGAAATTACATTACACGACTCGATATAGAATGAAAACCATGAAATCTCGGCTTGCATTACATCATTAAACTAGAGTTAGTGATTGTATCACTTAGGCTAGAATTACATTACACGACTCGATATAGAATGAAAACCATGACCATCTCGGTGGCATTACATCATTAAACTGGAGTGATGAGTGTATCACTTAGGCTAGGAGTTACATCACCTAACTCGATATAGAATGAAATGACCATGACCATCTCGGCTTGCATTACATCATTAAGCGGAGTGACAATTGCATCACTTAGGCTGAGAATTACATCACACGACTCGATATAGAATGAAAACCATTACCATCTCGGTGGCATTACATTATTCAACTAGAGTGACGATTCAACTAGAGTACAACACTTGGGCTAGAATTACATCTCACGACTATATATTGAATGAAAACCATGAGCATGTTGGTGGTATTACATCATTCAAGCTGGAGTGATATTTGCAACACTTGGGCGGAGTTACATCACCTAACTCGATATAGAATGAAATCCATGACCACCTCGGCTTGCATTACATTATTAAGCTGGAGTGACAATTGCATCACTTAGGTTGAAATTACATTACACGACTCGATATAGAATGAAAACCATGAAATCTCGGTGACATTACATCATTAAACTAGAGTTATGATTGTATCACTTAGGCTAGAATTACATCACCTTACACGATATAGAATGAAAACCATGACCATCTCGGTGGCATTACATCATTCAAGCTGGAGTGATGTATTTGTAGCACTTGGGCGGAGTTACATCACCTAACTCGATATAGAATGAAATCCATGACCACGTCGACTTGCATTAAATCATCAAGCTGGAGTGAAAACAACATCACTTAGGTCGAAATTACATTACGACTCGATATCGATATAGAAAGAAACCCATGAAATCTCGGTGGCATTACATCATTAAACTAGAGTGATGAGTGTATCACTTAGGCTAGAATTACATCACCTTACTCGATATAGAATGAAAACCATGACCATCTCGGTGGCTAATCATCATTAAACTTGAGTCATATTTGTATCACTTAGGCTAGAATTACATCACACGACTCGATATAGAATGAAAACCATTACCATCTCGGTGGCATTACATTATTCAACTAGAGTGACGACTACAACACTTGGGCTAGAATTACATCTCACGACTATATATTGAATGAAAACCATGAGCATGTTGGTGGAATTACATCATTCAATTTGGAGTGATGATTTGCAACACTTGGGCGGAGTTACATCACCTAACTCGATATAGAATGAAATGCATGACCACCTCGGCTTGCATTACATTATTAAGCTGGAGTGACAATTGCATCACTTAGGTTGAAATTACATTACACGACTCGATATAGAATGAAAACCATGAAATCTCGGTGACATTACATCATTAAACTAGAGTTATGATTGTATCACTTAGGCTAGAATTACATCACCGACTCGATATAGAATGAAAACCATGACCATCTCGGTGGCATTACATCATTCAATTTGGAGTGATATTTGTAGCACTTGGCGGAGTTACATCACCTAACTCGATATAGAATGAAATCCATCGACTTGCATTAAATCATCAAACGGAGTGAAAACTTGCATTAAATCATCAAGCGGAGTGAAAAAACAACATCACTTAGGTCGAAATTACATTACACGACTCGATATAGAAAGAAACCCATGAAATCTCGGTGGCATTACATCATTAAACTAGAGTGATGAGTGTATCACTTAGGCTAGAATTACATCACCTTACTCGATATAGAATGAAAACCATGACCATCTCGGTGGCTAATCATCATTAAACTTGAGTGATATTTGTATCACTTAGGCTAGAATTACATCACACGACTCGATATAGAATGAAAACCATTACCATCTCGGTGGCATTACATTATTCAACTAGAGTGACGACTACAACACTTGGGCTAGAATTACATCTCACGACTATATATTGAATGAAAACCATGAGCATGTTGGTGGAATTACATCATTCAGCTGGAGTGATATTTGCAACACTTGGGCCGGAGTTACATCACCTAACTCGATATAGAATGAAATCATGACCATGCATGACCACCTCGGCTTGCATTACATTATTAAGCTGGAGTGACAATTGCATCACTTAGGTTGAAATTACATTACACGACTCGATATAGAATGAAAACCATGAAATCTCGGTGACATTACATCATTAAACTAGAGTTATGAACTCGATATAGAATGTATCACTTAGGCTAACATTACATCACTACGATATAGAATGAAAACCATGACCATCTCGGTGGCATTACATCATTAAACTGGAGTGATATTTGTACACTTCGGAGTTACATCACCTAACTCGATATAGAATGAAAACCATGACCATGGTGGCATTACATCATTAAGCTGGAGTGACAATGCATCACTTGGGCCGGAGTTACATCACCTAACTCGATATAGAATGAAATCCATGACCACCTCGACTTGCATTACATCATTAAGCTGGAGTGAAAACAACATCACTTAGGTCGAAATTACATTACACGACTCGATATAGAAAGAAAACCATGAAATCTCGGTGGCATTACATCATTAAACTAGAGTGATGAGTGTATCACTTAGGCTAGAATTACATCACCTTACTCGATATAGAATGAAAACCATGACCATCTCGGCTGGCTAATCATCATTAAACTTGAGTGACAATGTTGCATCACTTAGGCTAGAATTACATCACACGACTCGATATAGAATGAAAACCATTACCATCTCGGTGGCATTACATTATTCAACTAGAGTGACGACAACAACACTTGGGCTAGAATTACATCTCGACTATATATTGAATGAAAACCATGAGCATGTTGGTGGAATTACATCATTCAATTTGGAGTGATATTTGCAACACTTGGGCGGAGTTACATCACCTAACTCGATATAGAATGAAATCCATGACCACCTCGGCTTGCATTACATTATTAAGCGGAGTGACAATTGCATCACTTAGGTTGAAATTACATTACACGACTCGATATAGAATGAAAACCATGAAATCTCGGTGACATTACATCATTAAACTAGAGTTATGATTGTATCACTTAGGCTAGAATTACATCACCGACACGATATAGAATGAAAACCATGACGAATTTGGCATTACATCATTCAAGCTGGAGTGATGGCATTACATCATTCGATATGGAGTGATCCATGTAGCATTTAAGCGGAGTTACATCACTATTACTCGATATAGAATGAAAACCATGAATCTCGGCTGACATTACATCATTAAACTAGAGTGAAAATGTATCACTTAGGCTGAATTACATCACACACTCGATATAGAATGAAAACCATGAAATCTCGGTGGCATTACATCATTCAAGCTGGAGTGATTTGTATCACTTAGGCGGAGTTACATCACCTAACTCGATATAGAATGAAATCCATGACCACGTCGACTTGCATTAAATCATCAAGCTAGAGTGAAAACAACATCACTTAGGTCGAAATTACATTACACGACTCGATATAGAAAGAAACCCATGAAATCTCGGTGGCATTACATCATTAAACTAGAGTGATGAGTGTATCACTTAGGCTAGAATTACATCACCTTACACGATATAGAATGAAAACCATGACCATCTCGGCTGGCTAATCATCATTAAACTTGAGTCATGTATTGTATCACTTAGGCTAGAATTACATCACACGACTCGATATAGAATGAAAACCATTACCATCTCGGTGGCATTACATTATTCAACTAGAGTGACGACTACAACACTTGGGCTAGAATTACATCTCGACTATATATTGAATGAAAACCATGAGCATGTTGGTGGAATTACATCATTCAAGCTGGAGTGATGATTTGCAACACTTGGGCGGAGTTACATCACCTAACTCGATATAGAATGAAATCCATGACCACCTCGGCTTGCATTACATTATTAAGCGGAGTGACAATTGCATCACTTAGGTTGAAATTACATTACACGACTCGATATAGAATGAAAACCATGAAATCTCGGTGACATTACATCATTAAACTAGAGTTATGATTGTATCACTTAGGCTAGAATTACATTACACGACTCTATATAGAATGAAAACCATGACCATCTCGGTGGCATTACATCATTCATTTGGAGTGATATTTGTAGCACTTGGGCGGAGTTACATCACCTAACTCGATATAGAATGAAATCCATGACCACCTCGGCTTGCATTACATCATTAAGTGAAATTGGTGACATTGACAAATTGCATCACTTAGGCTCGAATTACATCACACGACGCGATATAGAATGAAAACCATTACCATCTCGGTGGCATTACATTATTCAACTAGAGTGACGACAACAACACTTGGGCTAGAATTACATCTCGACTATATATTGAATGAAAACCATGAGCATCTTTGGTGGTATTACATCATTTTGGAGTGATGATATTTGCAACACTTGGGCCGGAGTTACATCACCTAACTCGATATAGAATGAAATCATGACCACCTCGGCTTGCATTACATTATTAAGCTGGAGTGACAATTGCATCACTTAGGTTGAAATTACATTACACGACTCGATATAGAATGAAAACCATGAAATCTCGGTGACATTACATCATTAAACTAGAGTTATGATTGTATCACTTAGGCTAGAATTACATCACCTTACACGATATAGAATGATGAAAACCATGACCATCTCGGTGGCATTACATCATTCAATTGGAGGATGATATTTGTAGCACTTGGGCGGAGTTACATCACCTAACTCGATATAGAATGAAATCCATGACCACGTCGACTTGCATTAAATCATCAAGCTGGAGTGAAAACAACATCACTTAGGTCGAAATTACATTACACGACTCGATATAGAAAGAAACCCATGAAATCTCGTGGCATTACATCATTAAACTAGAGTGATGAGTGTATCACTTAGGCTAGAATTACATCACCTTACTCGATATAGAATGAAAACCATGACCATCTCGGTGGCTAATCATCATTAAACTTGAGTCATGTATTTGTATCACTTAGGCTAGAATTACATCACACGACTCGATATAGAATGAAAACCATTACCATCTCGGTGGCATTACATTATTCAACTAGAGTGACGACTACAACACTTGGGCTAGAATTACATCTCTCGACTATATATTGAATGAAAACCATGAGCATGTTGGTGGAATTACATCATTCATTTGGAGTGATGGTAACAACACTTGGGCGGAGTTACATCACCTAACTCGATATAGAATGAAATCCATGACCACCTCGGCTTGCATTACATTATTAAGCGGAGTGACAATTGCATCACTTAGGTGAAATTACATTACACGACTCGATATAGAATGAAAACCATGAAATCTCGGTGACATTACATCATTAAACTAGAGTTATGATTGTATCACTTAGGCTAGAATTACGATATTACCATGACTCGATATAGAATGAAAACCATGACCATCTCGGTGGCATTACATCATTCAGAGTGGATTGTGATCTCGGGAGTTACATCACTAGGCTAGAATTACATCACCTGACTCGATATAGAATGAAAACCATGACCATCTCGGTGGCATTACATCATTAAGCTGGAGTGATATTTGTAGCACTTGGGCGGAGTTACATCACCTAACTCGATATAGAATGAAATCCATGACCACCTCGACTTGCATTACATCATTAAGCGGAGTGAAAACAACATCACTTAGGCGAAATTACATTACACGACTCGATATAGAAAGAAAACCATGAAATCTCGGTGGCATTACATCATTAAACTAGAGTGATGAGTGTATCACTTAGGCTAGAATTACATCACCTTACTCGATATAGAATGAAAACCATGACCATCTCGGTGGCATTACATCATTCATTAAACTTGAGTAACTCGATATGCATTTGTATCACTTAGGCTAGAATTACATCTTGAATTACACGACTCGATATAGAATGAAAACCATTACCATCTCTCGGTGGCATTACATTATTCAACTAGAGTGACACTACAACACTTGGGCTAGAATTACATCTCGACTATATATTGAATGAAAACCATGAGCATGTTGGTGGAATTACATCATTCATTTGGAGTGATGATTTGCAACACTTGGGCGGAGTTACATCACCTAACTCGATATAGAATGAAATCCATGACCACCTCGGCTTGCATTACATTATTAAGCGGAGTGACATTGCATCACTTAGGTTGAAATTACATTACACGACTCGATATAGAATGAAAACCATGAAATCTCGGTGACATTACATCATTAAACTAGAGTTATGATTGTATCACTTAGGCTAGAATTACATTACACGACTACGATATAGAATGAAAACCATGACCATCTCGGTGGCATTACATCATTCATTTGGAGTGATATTTGTAGCACTTGGGCGGAGTTACATCACCTAACTCGATATAGAATGAAATCCATGACCACCTCGACTTGCATTACATCATTAAGCGGAGTGACATTGCATCACTTAGGTTGAAATTACATTACGACGATATAGAATGAAAACCATATAGAATGAAAACATGAGTGTATCTCTAGGGTAGAATTACACATTATCGATATAGAATGAAAACAACATCACTTAGGTCGAAATTACATTAAACACGACTCGATATAGAATGAAAACCATGAAATCTCGGTGGCATTACATCATTAAACTAGAGTGATGAGTGTATCACTTAGGCTAGAATTACATCACCTTACTCGATATAGAATGAAAACCATGACCATCTCGGCTTGGCTAATCATCATTAAACTTGAGTCATGTATTTGTATCACTTAGGCTAGAATTACATCACACGACTCGATATAGAATGAAAACCATTACCATCTCGGTGGCATTACATTATTCAACTAGAGTGACGACTACAACACTTGGGCTAGAATTACATCTCACGACTATATATTGAATGAAAACCATGAGCATGTTGGTGGAATTACATCATTCAAGCTGGAGTGATATTTGCAACACTTGGGCGGAGTTACATCACCTAACTCGATATAGAATGAAATCCATGACCACCTCGGCTTGCATTACATTATTAAGCGGAGTGACAATTGCATCACTTAGGTTGAAATTACATTACACGACTCGATATAGAATGAAAACCATGAAATCTCGGTGACATTACATCATTAAACTAGAGTTATGATTGTATCACTTAGGCTAGAATTACATTACACGACTTACGATATAGAATGAAAACCATGACCATTCGGTCGGTGGCATTACATCATTCAAGCGGAGTGATATTTGTAGCACTTGGGCGGAGTTACATCACCTAACTCGATATAGAATGAAATCCATGACCACGTCGACTTGCATTACATCATTAAGCGGAGTGAAAACAACATCACTTAGGTCGAAATTACACACGACGACTCGATATAGAATGAAAACCATGAAATCTCGGTGGCATTACATCATTAAACTAGAGTGATGAGTGTATCACTTAGGCTAGAATTACATCACCTTACTCGATATAGAATGAAAACCATGACCATCTCGGTGGTATAATCATCATTAAACTTGAGTGATATTTGTATCACTTAGGCTAGAATTACATCACCTAACTCGATATAGAATGAAAACCATACCATCTCGGTCGGCTTGGCATTACATTATTCAACTAGAGTGACGACTACAACACTTGGGCTAGAATTACATCTCGACTATATATTGAATGAAAACCATGAGCATGTTGGTGGAATTACATCATTCATTTGAATGAAAACCATGTTACATCACCTAAATTACATTATTAAAGTGAGTGACATCACAGGTTGCATCACTTAGGTTGAAATTACATTACACGACTCGATATAGAATGAAAACCATGAAATCTCGGTGACATTACATCATTAAACTAGAGTTATGATTGTATCACTTAGGCTAAATTACATACACGACTCGATATAGAATGAAAACCATGACCATCTCGGTGGCATTACATCATTCAGCTGGAGTGATGATGTCATGCAGCATATTTGTAGCACTTGGGCGGAGTTACATCACCTAACTCGATATAGAATGAAATCCATGACCACCTCGGCTTGCATTACATCATCAAGCGGAGTGATATTTGCATCACTTAGGCTCGAATTACATCACGACTCGATATAGAATGAAAACCATTACCATCTCGGTGGCATTACATTATTCAACTAGAGTGACGACAACAACACTTGGGCTAGAATTACATCTCACGACTATATATTGAATGAAAACCATGAGCATCTGGTGGCATTACATCATTAAGCGGAGTGATGAGTGTATCACTTGGGCCGGAGTTACATCACCTAACTCGATATAGAAATGAAATCACATGACCACCTCGGCTTGCATTACATTATTAAGCTGGAGTGACAATTGCATCACTTAGGTTGAAATTACATTACACGACTCGATATAGAATGAAAACCATGAAATCTCGGTGACATTACATCATTAAACTAGAGTTATGATTGTATCACTTAGGCTAGAATTACATCACCTTACACGATATAGAATGAAAACCATGACCATCTCGGTGGCATTACATCATTCAATTTGGAGTGATAGTGCGTAGCACTTGGGCCGGAGTTACATCACCTAACTCGATATAGAATGAAATCCATGACCACGTCGACTTGCATTAAATCATCAAGCTGGGTGAAAACAACATCACTTAGGTCGAAATTACATTACACGACTCGATATAGAAAGAAACCCATGAAATCTCGGTGGCATTACATCATTAAACTAGAGTGATGAGTGTATCACTTAGGCTAGAATTACATCACCTTACTCGATATAGAATGAAAACCATGACCACATCATCTCGGTGGCTAATCATCATTAAACTTGAGTCATGAATGAAATCCATTTGTATCACTTAGGCTAGAATTACATCACGACTCGATATAGAATGAAAACCATTACCATCTCGGTGGCATTACATTATTCAACTAGAGTGACGACTACAACACTTGGGCTAGAATTACATCTCGACTATATATTGAATGAAAACCATGAGCATGTTGGTGGAATTACATCATTCAATTTGGAGTGATTTGCAACACTTGGCGGAGTTACATCACCTAACTCGATATAGAATGAAATGCATGACCACCTCGGCTTGCATTACATTATTAAGCGGAGTGACAATTGCATCACTTAGGTGAAATTACATTACACGACTCGATATAGAATGAAAACCATGAAATCTCGGTGACATTACATCATTAAACTAGAGTTATGATTGTATCACTTAGGCTAGAATTACATCACGACGACGATATAGAATGAAAACCATGACCATCTCGGTGGCATTACATCATTCATTTGGAGTGATATTTGTAGCACTTGGGCGGAGTTACATCACCTAACTCGATATAGAATGAAATCCATGACCACCACGACTTGCATTACCATCATCAAGCTTGGAGTGAAAACAACATCACTTAGGTGAAATTACATTACACGACTCGATATAGAAAGAAAACCCATGAAATCTCGGTGGCATTACATCATTAAACTAGAGTGATGAGTGTATCACTTAGGCTAGAATTACATACCTTACTCGATATAGAATGAAAACCATGACCATCTCGGCTTGGCTAATCATCATTAAACTTGAGTCAATTGTGTATCACTTAGGCTAGACTCGATATAGAATGAAAACCATTACCATCTCGGTGGCATTACATTATTCAACTAGAGTGACGACAACAACACTTGGGCTAGAATTACATCTCGACTATATATTGAATGAAAACCATGAGCATGTTGGTGGTATTACATCATTCAAGCGGAGTGATATTTGCAACACTTGGGCGGAGTTACATCACCTAACTCGATATAGAATGAAATCACATGACCACCTCGGCTTGCATTACATTATTAAGCTGGGTGACAATTGCATCACTTAGGTTGAAATTACATTACACGACTCGATATAGAATGAAAACCATGAAATCTCGGTGACATTACATCATTAAACTAGAGTTATGATTGTATCACTTAGGCTAGAATTACATCACCTTACACGATATAGAATGAAAACCATGACCATCTCGGTGGCATTACATCATTCATTTGGAGTGATATTTGTAGCACTTGGGCGGAGTTACATCACCTAACTCGATATAGAATGAAATCCATGACCACGTCGACTTGCATTAAATCATCAAGCGGAGTGAAAACAACATCACTTAGGTCGAAATTACATTACGACTCGATATAGAAAGAAACCCATGAAATCTCGTGGCATTACATCATTAAACTAGAGTGATGAGTGTATCACTTAGGCTAGAATTACATCACCTTACTCGATATAGAATGAAAACCATGACCATCTCGGGGCTAATCATCATTAAACTTGAGTCATGTTGTATCACTTAGGCTAGAATTACATCACACACGACTCGATATAGAATGAAAACCATTACCATCTCGGTGGCATTACATTATTCAACTAGAGTGACGACTACAACACTTGGGCTAGAATTACATCTCGACTATATATTGAATGAAAACCATGAGCATGTTTTGGTGGAATTACATCATTCAATTTGGAGTGATATTTGCAACACTTGGGCGGAGTTACATCACCTAACTCGATATAGAATGAAATGCATGACCACCTCGGCTTGCATTACATTATTAAGCGGAGTGACATTTGCATCACTTAGGTTGAAATTACATTACACGACTCGATATAGAATGAAAACCATGAAATCTCGGTGACATTACATCATTAAACTAGAGTTATGATTGTATCACTTAGGCTAGAATTACATTACACGACTCTATATAGAATGAAAACCATGACCATCTCGGTGGCATTACATAGCTGGGATGATTTGTAGCACTTGGGCGGAGTTACATCACCTAACTCGATATAGAATGAAATCCATGACCACCTCGACTTGCATTACATCATTAAGCTGGAGTGAAAACATGCATCTTAGGCTCGAAATTACATTACACGACTCGATATAGAATGAAAACCATGAAATCTCGGTGGCATTACATTATTAAACTAGAGTAGTGACGACAACAACACTTGGGCTAGAATTACATCTCGACTATATATTGAATGAAAACCATGAGCATCTTGGTGGTATTACATCATTCATTTGGAGTGATATTTGCAACACTTGGGCGGAGTTACATCACCTAACTCGATATAGAATGAAACATCCATGACCACCTCGAAACTTGCTTGCATTACATCATTAAACTTGGGGAGTGACAATTGACCACATCACTTAGGTTGAAATTACATTACACGACTCGATATAGAATGAAAACCATGAAATCTCGGTGACATTACATCATTAAACTAGAGTTATGATTGTATCACTTAGGCTAGAATTACATCACACGACTCGATATAGAATGAAAACCATGACCATCTCGGTGGCATTACATCATTCAATTTGGAGTGATGATATTTGTAGCACTTGGGCGGAGTTACATCACCTAACTCGATATAGAATGAAATCCATGACCACCTCGACTTGCATTACATCATTAAAGCTGGAGTGAAAACAACATCACTTAGGTCGAAATTACATTACACGACTCGATATAGAATGAAAACCATGAAATCTCATCGGTCATTAAACATTACATCATTCTTAAACTAGAGTGACGCTAATCATCATTAAACTTACATGTATCACTTAGGCTAGAATTACATCACACGACTATATATTGAATGAAAACCATGACCATCTCGGTGGCATTACATTTTGGTATTACATCATTCAACTGGAGTGATGCGCAACACTTGGTAGGAGTTACATCACCTAACTCGATATAGAATGAAATCCATGACCACCTCGGCTTGCATTACATTATTAAAGCGGAGTGACAATTGCATCACTTAGGTTGAAATTACATACACGACTCGATATAGAATGAAAACCATGAAATCTCGGTGACATTACATCATTAAACTAGAGTTATGATTGTATCACTTAGGCTAGAATTACATCACACGACTCGATATAGAATGAAAACCATGACCATCTCGGTGGCATTACATCATTCAAGCTGGAGTGATGATTTGTAGCACTTGGGCGGAGTTACATCACCTAACTCGATATAGAATGAAATCCATGACCATCTCGACTTGCATTACATCATTAAGCTGGAGTGAAACAACATCACTTGGTCGAATTACATCACCTAACTCGATATAGAATGAAATCCAAATGCATTACATCATAAGCGGAGAGAAAACATTTGCATCACTTAGGGTGAAATTACATTACACGACTCGATATAGAATGAAAACCATGAAATCTCGGTGGCATTACATCATTAAACTAGAGTGATGAGTGTATCACTTAGGCTAGAATTACATCACCTTACTCGATATAGAATGAAAACCATGACCATCTCGGCTGGCTAATCATCATTAAACATGTATCACTTAGGCTAGAAATTACACACACGACTCGATATAGAATGAAAACCATTACCATCTCGGTGGCATTACATTATTCAACTAGAGTGACGACTACAACACTTGGGCTAGAATTACATCTCGACTATATATTGAATGAAAACCATGAGCATGTTGGTGGAATTACATCATTCAAGCTGGAGTGATATTTGCAACACTTGGGCGGAGTTACATCACCTAACTCGATATAGAATGAAATCCATGACCACCTCGGCTTGCATTACATTATTAAGCGGAGTGACAATTGCATCACTTAGGTTGAAATTACATTACACGACTCGATATAGAATGAAAACCATGAAATCTCGGTGACATTACATCATTAAACTAGAGTTATGATTGTATCACTTAGGCTAGAATTACATCACACGACTACGATATAGAATGAAAACCATGACCATCTCGGTGGCATTACATCATTCATTTGGAGTGATAGGTGATGTAATTCTAGCCTAAGTGATACGGTCATGACTCAAGTTTAATGATGATTAGCCGGTCGAGATGGTCATGGTTTTCATTCTATATCGAGTAAGGTGATGTAATTCTAGCCTAAGTGATACACTCATCACTCTAGTTTAATGATGTAATGCCAGTCGAGATTTCATGGGTTTCTTTCTATATCGAGTCAGGTAATGTAATTTCGACCTAAGTGATGTTGTTTTCACTCCGGTTTGATGATTTAATGCAAGTCGACGTGGTCATGGATTTCATTCTATATCGAGTTAGGTGATGTAACTCCGGCCCAAGTGCTACGGTCATCACTCCGGTTGAATGATGTAATGCCGTACCGAGATGGTCATGGTTTTCATTCTATATCGTGTAAGGTGATGTAATTCTAGCCTAAGTGATACAGTCATAACTCTAGTTTAATGATGTAATGTCAGCCGAGATTTCATGGTTTTCATTCTATATCGAGTCAGGTAATGTAATTTCAACCTAAGTGATGCAATTGTCACTCCAGTTTACTAATGTAATGCAAGCCGAGGTGGTCATGTATTTCATTCTATATCGAGTTAGGTGATGTAACTCCGGCCCAAGTGTTGCGGTCATCACTCCGGTTGAATGATGTAATTCCGGCCAACATGCTCATGGTTTTCATTCAATATATAGTCGGGAGATGTAATTCTAGCCCAAGTGTTGTAGTCGTCACTCTAGTTGAATAATGTAATGCCGGCCGAGATGGTAATGGTTTTCATTCTATATCGAGTCCGGTGATGTAATTCTAGCCTAAGTGATACAGTCATGACTCAAGTTTAATGATGATTAGCCAGTCGAGATGGTCATGGTTTTCATTCTATATCGAGTAAGGTGATGTAATTCTAGCCTAAGTGATACACTCATCACTCTAGTTTAATGATGTAATGCCAGTCGAGATTTCATGGGTTTCTTTCTATATCGAGTCAGGTAATGTAATTTCGACCTAAGTGATGTTGTTTTCACTCCAGTTTGATGATTTAATGCAAGTCGACGTGGTCATGGATTTCATTCTATATCGAGTTAGGTGATGTAACTCCGGCCCAAGTGCTACAGTCATCACTCCAGTTGAATGATGTAATGCCAGCCGAGATGGTCATGGTTTTCATTCTATATCGTGTAAGGTGATGTAATGCCAGCCGAGATGGTCATGGTTTTCATTCTATATCGTGTAAGGTGATGTAATTCTAGCCTAAGTGATACAGTCATAACTCTAGTTTAATGATGTAATGTCAGCCGAGATTTCATGGTTTTCATTCTATATCGAGTCAGGTAATGTAATTTCAACCTAAGTGATGCAATTGTCACTCCAGTTTAATAATGTAATGCAAGCCGAGGTGGTCAGGGATTTCATTCTATATCGAGTTAGGTGATGTAACTCGGCCCAAGTGTTGCGGTCATCACTCCGGTTGAATGATGTAATTCCGGCCAACATGCTCATGGTTTTCATTCAATATATAGTCAGGAGATGTAATTCTAGCCCAAGTGTTGTAGTCGTCACTCTAGTTGAATAATGTAATGCCAGCCGAGATGGTAATGGTTTTCATTCTATATCGAGTCAGGTGATGTAATTCTAGCCTAAGTGATACAGTCATGACTCAAGTTTAATGATGATTAGCCAGTCGAGATGGTCATGGTTTTCATTCTATATCGAGTAAGGTGATGTAATTCTAGCCTAAGTGATACACTCATCACTCTAGTTTAATGATGTAATGCCAGTCGAGATTTCATGGGTTTCTTTCTATATCGAGTCAGGTAATGTAATTTCGACCTAAGTGATGTTGTTTTCACTCCAGTTTGATGATTTAATGCAAGTCGACGTGGTCATGGATTTCATTCTATATCGAGTTAGGTGATGTAACTCCGGCCCAAGTGCTACAGTCATCACTCCAGTTGAATGATGTAATGCCGAGATGGTCATGGTTTTCATTCTATATCGTGTGAGGTGATGTAATCTAGCCTAAGTGCGAGTCCAAGTTTGTCTATATCGAGTTGAATGATGTAATGCCACCGAGATGGTCATGGTTTTCATTCTATATCGAGTAAGGTGATGTAATTCTAGCCTAAGTGATACAATCATAACTCTAGTTTAATGATGTAATGTCAGCCGAGATTTCATGGTTTTCATTCTATATCGAGTCAGGTAATGTAATTTCAGCCTAAGTGATGCAGTTGTCACTCCAGTTTAATAATGTAATGCAAGCCGAGGTGGTCATGCATTTCATTCTATATCGAGTTAGGTGATGTAACTCCGGCCCAAGTGTTGCAGTCATCACTCCAGTTGAATGATGTAATTCCAGCCAACATGCTCATGGTTTTCATTCAATATATAGTCAGGAGATGTAATTCTAGCCCAAGTGTTGTAGTCGTCACTCTAGTTGAATAATGTAATGCCAGCCGAGATGGTAATGGTTTTCATTCTATATCGAGTCGGTGATGTAATTCTAGCCTAAGTGATACAGTCATGACTCAAGTTTAATGATGATTAGCCAGTCGAGATGGTCATGGTTTTCATTCTATATCGAGTAAGGTGATGTAATTCTAGCCTAAGTGATACACTCATCACTCTAGTTTAATGATGTAATGCCAGTCGAGATTTCATGGGTTTCTTTCTATATCGAGTCAGGTAATGTAATTTCGACCTAAGTGATGTTGTTTTCACTCCAGTTTGATGATTTAATGCAAGTCGACGTGGTCATGGATTTCATTCTATATCGAGTTAGGTGATGTAACTCCGGCCCAAGTGCTACAGTCATCACTCCAGTTGAATGATGTAATGCCAGCCCAGATGGTCATGGTTTTCATTCTATATCGTGTAAGGTGATGTAATTCTAGCCTAAGTGATACAGTCATAACTCTAGTTTAATGATGTAATGTCAGCCGAGATTTCATGGTTTTCATTCTATATCGAGTCAGGTAATGTAATTTCAACCTAAGTGATGCAATTGTCACTCCAGTTTAATAATGTAATGCAAGCCGAGGTGGTCATGGATTTCATTCTATATCGAGTTAGGTGATGTAACTCCGGCCCAAGTGTTGCAGTCATCACTCCAGTTGAATGATGTAATTCCGGTTGAATGATGTAAGCCAGCATGCTCATGGTTTTCATTCAATATATAGTCAGGAGATGTAATTCTAGCCCAAGTGTTATGTCGTCACTCTAGTTGAATAATGTAATGCCAGCCGAGATGGTAATGGTTTTCATTCTATATCGAGTCAGGTGATGTAATTCTAGCCTAAGTGATGCAGTTGTCACTCCAGTTTAATGATGATTAGCTAGTCGAGATGGTCATGGTTTTCATTCTATATCGAGTAAGGTGATGTAATTCTAGCCTAAGTGATACACTCATCACTCTAGTTTAATGATGTAATGCCAGTCGAGATTTCATGGGTTTCTTTCTATATCGAGTCAGGTAATGTAATTTCGACCTAAGTGATGTTGTTTTCACTCCGAGTTTGATGATTTAATGCAAGTCGACGTGGTCATGGATTTCATTCTATATCGAGTTAGGTGATGTAACTCCTAACAGCCCAAGTGCTACGGTCATCACTCCGGTTGAATGATGTAATGCAAGCCGAGATGGTCATGGTTTTCATTCTATATCGAGTTAGGTGATGTAACTCGGCCCAAGTGCTACGAGTCATCACTCCGGTTGAATGATGTAATGCCGGCCGAGATGGTCATGGTTTTCATTCTATATAGAGTGTAATGTAATGTAATTCTAGCCTAAGTGATACAATCATAACTCTAGTTTAATGATGTAATGTCAGCCGAGATTTCATGGTTTTCATTCTATATCGAGTCAGGTAATGTAATTTCAGCCTAAGTGATGCAGTTGTCACTCAGTTTAATAATGTAATGCAAGCCGAGGTGGTCATGCATTTCATTCTATATCGAGTTAGGTGATGTAACTCCGGCCCAAGTGTTGCAGTCATCACTCCAGTTGAATGATGTAATTCCAGCCAACATGCTCATGGTTTTCATTCAATATATAGTCAGGAGATGTAATTCTAGCCCAAGTGTTGTAGTCGTCACTCTAGTTGAATAATGTAATGCCGCCGAGATGGTAATGGTTTTCATTCTATATCGAGTCAGGTGATGTAATTCTAGCCTAAGTGATACAGTCATGACTCAAGTTTAATGATGATTAGCCAGTCGAGATGGTCATGGTTTTCATTCTATATCGAGTAAGGTGATGTAATTCTAGCCTAAGTGATACACTCATCACTCTAGTTTAATGATGTAATGCCAGTCGAGATTTCATGGGTTTCTTTCTATATCGAGTCAGGTAATGTAATTTCGACCTAAGTGATGTTGTTTTCACTCCGAGTTTGATGATTTAATGCAAGTCGACGTGGTCATGGATTTCATTCTATATCGAGTTAGGTGATGTAACTCCGGCCCAAGTGCTACAGTCATCACTCCAGTTGAATGATGTAATGCCAGCCCGAGATGGTCATGGTTTTCATTCTATATCGTGTAAGGTGATGTAATTCTAGCCTAAGTGATACAGTCATAACTCTAGTTTAATGATGTAATGTCAGCCGAGATTTCATGGTTTTCATTCTATATCGAGTCAGGTAATGTAATTTCAACCTAAGTGATGCAATTGTCACTCAGTTTAATAATGTAATGCAAGCGAGGTGGTCATGGATTTCATTCTATATCGAGTTAGGTGATGTAACTCCGGCCCAAGTGTTGCGGTCATCACTCCGGTTGAATGATGTAATTCCGTGCCAGTAACATGCTCATGGTTTTCATTCAATATATAGTCGGGAGATGTAATTCTAGCCCAAGTGTTGTGTCGTCACTCTAGTTGAATAATGTAATGCCAGCCGAGATGGTCATGGTTTTCATTCTATATTAGGTGATGTAATTCAAGTAAGTGTCGTCACTCGAGTTTAATGATGTAATGTAATCGAGATGGTAATGTTTTCATTCTATATCGAGTAGGTGATGTAATTCTAGCCTAAGTGATACAGTCATCACTCAAGTTTAATGATGATTAGCCAGTCGAGATGGTCATGGTTTTCATTCTATATCGAGTAAGGTGATGTAATTCTAGCCTAAGTGATACACTCATCACTCTAGTTTAATGATGTAATGCCGCCGGCGAGAGATTTCATGGGTTTCTTTCTATATCGAGTCAGGTAATGTAATTTCGACCTAAGTGATGTTGTTTTCACTCCAGTTTAATGATGTAATGCAAGTCGAGGTGGTCATGGATTTCATTCTATATCGAGTTAGGTGATGTAACTCCGGCCCAAGTGCTACAGTCATCACTCCAGTTGAATGATGTAATGCCAGCCGAGATGGTCATGGTTTTCATTCATTATATATCGTAAGGTGAGGTGATGTAATTCTAGCCTAAGTGATACGCCGGCCGAGTCATAACTCTAGTTTAATGATGTAATGTCGGCCGAGATTTCATGGTTTTCATTCTATATCGAGTCAGGTAATGTAATTTCAGCCTAAGTGATGCAGTTGTCACTCCAGTTTAATAATGTAATGCAAGCCGAGGTGGTCATGGATTTCATTCTATATCGAGTTAGGTGATGTAACTCCGGCCCAAGTGTTACAGTCATCACTCCAGTTGAATGATGTAATGCCAGCCGATGGTCATGGTTTTCATTCTATATAGAGTCAGGTGATGTAATTCTAGCCTAAGTGATACAGTCATAACTCTAGTTTAATGATGTAATGTCAGCCGAGATTTCATGGTTTTCATTCTATATCGAGTCAGGTAATGTAATTTCAGCCTAAGTGATGCAGTTGTCACTCCAGTTTAATAATGTAATGCAAGCCGAGGTGGTCATGGATTTCATTCTATATCGAGTTAGGTGATGTAACTCCGGCCCAAGTGTTGCAGTCATCACTCCAGTTGAATGATGTAATTCCAGCCAACATGCTCATGGTTTTCATTCAATATATAGTCAGGAGATGTAATTCTAGCCCAAGTGTTGTAGTCGTCACTCTAGTTGAATAATGTAATGCCAGCCGAGATGGTAATGGTTTTCATTCTATATCGAGTAAGGTGATGTAATTCTAGCCTAAGTGATACAGTCATCACTCAAGTTTAATGATGATTAGCCAGTCGAGATGGTCATGGTTTTCATTCTATATCGAGTAAGGTGATGTAATTCTAGCCTAAGTGATACACTCATCACTCTAGTTTAATGATGTAATGCCAGTCGAGATTTCATGGGTTTCTTTCTATATCGAGTCAGGTAATGTAATTTCGACCTAAGTGATGTTGTTTTCACTCCAGTTTGATGATTTAATGCAAGTCGACGTGGTCATGGATTTCATTCTATATCGAGTTAGGTGATGTAACTCGGCCCAAGTGCTACGGTCATCACTCCGAGTTGAATGATGTAAATGCCAGCCGAGATGGTCATGGTTTTCATTCTATATAGTTAGGTGATGTAATTCTCAAGTGTTCTAGGTGATGTAATTCTAGTTTTCATTCTAAGTGATGTAATAGCCTAAGTGATACAATCATAACTCTAGTTTAATGATGTAATGTCGGCCGAGATTTCATGGTTTTCATTCTATATCGAGTCAGGTAATGTAATTTCAGCCTAAGTGATGCAGTTGTCACTCCAGTTTAATAATGTAATGCAAGCCGAGGTGGTCATGCATTTCATTCTATATCGAGTTAGGTGATGTAACTCCGGCCCAAGTGTTGCGGTCATCACTCCGGTTGAATGATGTAATTCCGGCCAACATGCTCATGGTTTTCATTCAATATATAGTCGGGGGAGATGTAATTCTAGCCCAAGTGTTGTAGTCGTCACTCTAGTTGAATAATGTAATGCCAGCCGAGATGGTAATGGTTTTCATTCTATATCGAGTCGAGGTGATGTAATTTCTAGCCTAAGTGATACAGTCATGACTCAAGTTTAATGATGATTAGCCAGTCGAGATGGTCATGGTTTTCATTCTATATCGAGTAAGGTGATGTAATTCTAGCCTAAGTGATACACTCATCACTCTAGTTTAATGATGTAATGCCAGTCGAGATTTCATGGGTTTCTTTCTATATCGAGTCAGGTAATGTAATTTCGACCTAAGTGATGTTGTTTTCATCCGGTTTGATGATTTAATGCAAGTCGACGTGGTCATGGATTTCATTCTATATCGAGTTAGGTGATGTAACTCCGGCCCAAGTGCTACAGTCATCACTCCAGTTGAATGATGTAATGCCAGCCGAGATGGTCATGGTTTTCATTCTATATAGAGTCAGGTGATGTAATTCTAGCCTAAGTGATACAGTCATAACTCTAGTTTAATGATGTAATGTCAGCCGAGATTTCATGGTTTTCATTCTATATCGAGTCAGGTAATGTAATTTCAGCCTAAGTGATGCAATTGTCACTCCAGTTTAATAATGTAATGCAAGCCGAGGTGGTCATGCATTTCATTCTATATCGAGTTAGGTGATGTAACTCCGGCCCAAGTGTTGCAGTCATCACTCCCGGTTGAATGATGTAATTCCGGCCAACATGCTCATGGTTTTCATTCAATATATAGTCGGGAGATGTAATTCTAGCCCAAGTGTTGTAGTCGTCACTCTAGTTGAATAATGTAAATGCCGGCCGAGATGGTAATGGTTTTCATTCTATATCGAGTCAGGTGATGTAATTCTAGCCTAAGTGATACAGTCATGACTCAAGTTTAATGATGATTAGCCAGTCGAGATGGTCATGGTTTTCATTCTATATCGAGTAAGGTGATGTAATTCTAGCCTAAGTGATACACTCATCACTCTAGTTTAATGATGTAATGCCAGTCGAGATTTCATGGGTTTCTTTCTATATCGAGTCAGGTAATGTAATTTCGACCTAAGTGATGTTGTTTTCACTCTAGTTTGATGATTTAATGCAAGTCGACGTGGTCATGGATTTCATTCTATATCGAGTTAGGTGATGTAACTCGGCCCAAGTGCTACGGTCATCACTCCGTTGTTGAATGATGTAATGCCTATATCGAGTTAGGTGATGAGATGGTCATGGTTTTCATTCTATATCGTGTAAGGTGATGTAATTCTAGCCTAAGTGATACAGTCATAACTCTAGTTTAATGATGTAATGTCAGCCGAGATTTCATGGTTTTCATTCTATATCGAGTCAGGTAATGTAATTTCAACCTAAGTGGTGCAATTGTCACTCCAGTTTAATAATGTAATGCAAGCCGAGGTGGTCATGCATTTCATTCTATATCGAGTTAGGTGATGTAACTCCGGCCCAAGTGTTGCAGTCATCACTCCAGTTGAATGATGTAATTCCAGCCAACATGCTCATGGTTTTCATTCAATATATAGTCAGGAGATGTAATTCTAGCCCAAGTGTTGTAGTCGTCACTCTAGTTGAATAATGTAATGCCAGCCGAGATGGTAATGGTTTTCATTCTATATCGAGTCAGGTGATGTAATTCTAGCCTAAGTGATACAGTCATGACTCAAGTTTAATGATGATTAGCCAGTCGAGATGGTCATGGTTTTCATTCTATATCGTGATGTAAGGTGATGTAATTCTAGCCTAAGTGATACACTCATCACTCTAGTTTAATGATGTAATGCCAGTCGAGATTTCATGGGTTTCTTTCTATATCGAGTCAGGTAATGTAATTTCGACCTAAGTGATGTTGTTTTCACTCCAGTTTGATGATTTAATGCAAGTCGACGTGGTCATGGATTTCATTCTATATCGAGTTAGGTGATGTAACTCCGGCCCAAGTGCTACAGTCATCACTCCAGTTGAATGATGTAATGCCAGCCGAGATGGTCATGGTTTTCATTCTATATCGTGTAAGGTGATGTAATTCTAGCCTAAGTGATACAGTCATAACTCTAGTTTAATGATGTAATGTCAGCCGAGATTTCATGGTTTTCATTCTATATCGAGTCAGGTAATGTAATTTCAACCTAAGTGATGCAGTTGTCACTCCAGTTTAATAATGTAATGCAAGCCGAGGTGGTCATGCATTTCATTCTATATCGAGTTAGGTGATGTAACTCCGGCCCAAGTGTTGCAGTCATCACTCCAGTTGAATGATGTAATTCCAGCCAACATGCTCATGGTTTTCATTCAATATATAGTCAGGAGATGTAATTCTAGCCCAAGTGTTGTAGTCGTCACTCTAGTTGAATAATGTAATGCCAGCCGAGATGGTAATGGTTTTCATTCTATATCGAGTCGGTGATGTAATGTAATTCTAGCCTAAGTGATACAGTCATGACTCAAGTTTAATGATGATTAGCCAGTCGAGATGGTCATGGTTTTCATTCTATATCGAGTAAGGTGATGTAATTCTAGCCTAAGTGATACACTCATCACTCTAGTTTAATGATGTAATGCCAGTCGAGATTTCATGGGTTTCTTTCTATATCGAGTCAGGTAATGTAATTTCGACCTAAGTGATGTTGTTTTCACTCCGAGTTTGATGATTTAATGCAAGTCGACGTGGTCATGGATTTCATTCTATATCGAGTTAGGTGATGTAACTCCGGCCCAAGTGCTACAGTCATCACTCCAGTTGAATGATGTAATGCCAGCCGAGATGGTCATGGTTTTCATTCTATATCGTGTAAGGTGATGTAATTCTAGCCTAAATGATACAGTCATAACTCTAGTTTAATGATGTAATGTCAGCCGAGATTTCATGGTTTTCATTCTATATCGAGTCAGGTAATGTAATTTCAACCTAAGTGATGCAATTGTCACTCCAGTTTAATAATGTAATGCAAGCCGAGGTGGTCAGGGATTTCATTCTATATCGAGTTAGGTGGTGATGTAACTCGGCCCAAGTGTTGCGGTCATCACTCCGGTTGAATGATGTAATACCGGCCGAGATGCTCATGGTTTTCATTCAATATATAGTCGAGATGTAATTCTAGCCCAAGTGTTGTTGTCGTCACTCTAGTTGAATAATGTAATTGCCGAGATGGTAATGGTTTTCATTCTATATCGAGTCGAGGGTGATGTAATTTCGAGCCTAAGTGAGATGGTTTAATGATGTAATCATGGTTTTCATTCTATATCGAGTTAGGTGATGTAACTTGTAGCCAAGTGCTACAGTCATCACTCCAGTTGAATGATGTAATGCCAGCCGAGATGGTCATGGTTTTCATTCTATATAGAGTCAGGTAATGTAATTCTAGCCTAAGTGATACAATCATAACTCTAGTTTAATGATGTAATGTCAGCCGAGATTTCATGGTTTTCATTCTATATCGAGTCAGGTAATGTAATTTCAGCCTAAGTGATGCAGTTGTCACTCCAGTTTAATAATGTAATGCAAGCCGAGGTGGTCATGCATTTCATTCTATATCGAGTTAGGTGATGTAACTCCGGCCCAAGTGTTGCAGTCATCACTCCAGTTGAATGATGTAATTCCAGCCAACATGCTCATGGTTTTCATTCAATATATAGTCAGGAGATGTAATTCTAGCCCAAGTGTTGTAGTCGTCACTCTAGTTGAATAATGTAATGCCGGGCCGAGATGGTAATGGTTTTCATTCTATATCGAGTCAGGTGATGTAATTCTAGCCTAAGTGATACAGTCATGACTCAAGTTTAATGATGATTAGCCAGTCGAGATGGTCATGGTTTTCATTCTATATCGAGTAAGGTGATGTAATTCTAGCCTAAGTGATACACTCATCACTCTAGTTTAATGATGTAATGCCAGTCGAGATTTCATGGGTTTCTTGGGTTTTTCTATATCGAGTCGGGTAATGTAATTTCGACCTAAGTGATGTTGTTTTCACTCCGGTTTGATGATTTAATGCAAGTCGACGTGGTCATGGATTTCATTCTATATCGAGTTAGGTGATGTAACTCCGGCCCAAGTGCTACAGTCATCACTCCAGTTGAATGATGTAATGCCAGCCGAGATGGTCATGGTTTTCATTCTATATCGTGTAAGGTGATGTAATTCTAGCCTAAGTGATATGTAATCATAACTCTAGTTTAATGATGTAATGTCGGCCGAGATTTCATGGTTTTCATTTATATGGTTTTCATTAGCCTAATATCGAATCATAACTCTAGTTTAATGATGTAATGTAATGCCGAGATTTCATGGTTTTCATTCTATATCGAGTCGGGTAATGTAATTTCAGCCTAAGTGATGCGGTTGTCACTCCGGTTTAATAATGTAATGCAAGCCGAGGTGGTCATGGATTTCATTCTATATCGAGTTAGGTGATGTAACTCCAAGTGTTGCGGTCATCACTCCAGTTGAATGATGTAATTCCAGCCAACATGCTCATGGTTTTCATTCAATATATAGTCAGGAGATGTAATTCTAGCCCAAGTGTTGTAGTCGTCACTCTAGTTGAATAATGTAATGCCAGCCGAGATGGTAATGGTTTTCATTCTAT
This sequence comes from Anisodus tanguticus, assembly GCA_034509755.1. Taxonomy (NCBI): domain Eukaryota; kingdom Viridiplantae; phylum Streptophyta; class Magnoliopsida; order Solanales; family Solanaceae; genus Anisodus; species Anisodus tanguticus. The sequence continues at coordinate 16,184,836 of CM067548.1, read as the reverse complement.
ATCGAGTCAGGTGATGTAATTCTAGCCTAAGTGATACAGTCATGACTCAAGTTTAATGATGATTAGCCAGTCGAGATGGTCATGGTTTTCATTCTATATCGAGTAAGGTGATGTAATTCTAGCCTAAGTGATACACTCATCACTCTAGTTTAATGATGTAATGCCAGTCGAGATTTCATGGGTTTTTTCTATATCGAGTCGAGTCGGGTAATGTAATTTCGACCTAAGTGATGTTGTTTTCACTCCAGTTTAATGATGTAATGCAAGTCGAGGTGGTCATGGATTTCATTCTATATCGAGTTAGGTGATGTAACTCCGGCCCAAGTACGGTCATCATCACTCCAGTTGAATGATGTAATGCCAGCCGAGATGGTCATGGTTTTCATTCTATATCGAGTAAGGTAATGTAATTCTAGCCTAAGTGATACAATCATAACTCTAGTTTAATGATGTAATGTCAGCCGAGATTTCATGGTTTTCATTCTATATCGAGTCAGGTAATGTAATTTCAGCCTAAGTGATGCAGTTGTCACTCCAGTTTAATAATGTAATGCAAGCCGAGGTGGTCATGCATTTCATTCTATATCGAGTTAGGTGATGTAACTCCGGCCCAAGTGTTGCAGTCATCACTCCAGTTGAATGATGTAATTCCAGCCAACATGCTCATGGTTTTCATTCAATATATAGTCAGGAGATGTAATTCTAGCCCAAGTGTTGTAGTCGTCACTCTAGTTGAATAATGTAATGCCAGCCGAGATGGTAATGGTTTTCATTCTATATCGAGTCAGGTGATGTAATTCTAGCCTAAGTGATACAGTCATGACTCAAGTTTAATGATGATTAGCCAGTCGAGATGGTCATGGTTTTCATTCTATATCGAGTAAGGTGATGTAATTCTAGCCTAAGTGATACACTCATCACTCTAGTTTAATGATGTAATGCCAGTCGAGATTTCATGGGTTTCTTTCTATATCGAGTCAGGTAATGTAATTTCGACCTAAGTGATGTTGTTTTCACTCCAGTTTGATGATTTAATGCAAGTCGACGTGGTCATGGATTTCATTCTATATCGATGTTAGGTGATGTAACTCGGCCCAAGTGCTACGGTCATCACTCCGGTTGAATGATGTAATGCCGGCCCGAGATGGTCATGGTTTTCATTCTATATCGTGTAAGGTGATGTAATTCTAGCCTAAGTGATACAGTCATAACTCTAGTTTAATGATGTAATGTCAGCCGAGATTTCATGGTTTTCATTCTATATCGAGTCAGGTAATGTAATTTCAACCTAAGTGATGATGCAATTGTCACTCCGTTTAATAATGTAATGCAAGCCGAGGTGGTCATGCATTTCATTCTATATCGAGTTAGGTGATGTAACTCCGGCCCAAGTGTTGCAGTCATCACTCCAGTTGAATGATGTAATTCCAGCCAACATGCTCATGGTTTTCATTCAATATATAGTCAGGAGATGTAATTCTAGCCCAAGTGTTGTAGTCGTCACTCTAGTTGAATAATGTAATGCCAGCCGAGATGGTAATGGTTTACATTCTATATCGAGTAAGGTGATGTAATTCTAGCCTAAGTAATACAGTCATGACTCAAGTTTAATGATGATTAGCCGATCGAGATGGTCATGGTTTTCATTCTATATCGAGTAAGGTGATGTAATTCTAGCCTAAGTGATACACTCATCACTCTAGTTTAATGATGTAATGCCAGTCGAGATTTCATGGGTTTCTTTCTATATCGAGTCAGGTAATGTAATTTCGACCTAAGTGATGTTGTTTTCACTCCAGTTTGATGATTTAATGCAAGTCGAGGTGGTCATGGATTTCATTCTATATCGAGTTAGGTGATGTAACTCCGGCCCAAGTGCTACAGTCATCACTCCAGTTGAATGATGTAATGCCAGCCGAGATGGTCATGGTTTTCATTTATATATATCGTGTAAGGTGATGTAATTCTAGCCTAAGTGATACAGTCATAACTCTAGTTTAATGATGTAATGTCAGCCGAGATTTCATGGTTTTCATTCTATATCGAGTCAGGTAATGTAATTTCAGCCTAAGTGATGCAATTGTCACTCCAGTTTAATAATGTAATGCAAGCCGAGGTGGTCATGCATTTCATTCTATATCGAGTTAGGTGATGTAACTCCGGCCCAAGTGTTGCAGTCATCACTCCAGTTGAATGATGTAATTCCAGCCAACATGCTCATGGTTTTCATTCAATATATAGTCAGGAGATGTAATTCTAGCCCAAGTGTTGTCGTCGTCACTAGTTGAATAATGTAATGCCGGCCGAGATGGTAATGGTTTTCATTCTATATCGAGTCCGGTGATGTAATTCTAGCCTAAGTGATACAGTCATGACTCAAGTTTAATGATGATTAGCCAGTCGAGATGGTCATGGTTTTCATTCTATATCGAGTAAGGTGATGTAATTCTAGCCTAAGTGATACACTCATCACTCTAGTTTAATGATGTAATGCCAGTCGAGATTTCATGGGTTTCTTTCTATATCGAGTCAGGTAATGTAATTTCGACCTAAGTGATGTTGTTTTCACTCCAGTTTGATGATTTAATGCAAGTCGACGTGGTCATGGATTTCATTCTATATCGAGTTAGGTGATGTAACTCGCCCGGCCCAAGTGATGTACGGTCATCACTCCGGTTGAATGATGTAATGCCAGCCGAGATGGTCATGGTTTTCATTTATATCGAGTTAGGTGATGTATATCGAAGGTGATGTAACTCGAGGTGGTCATGGATTTCCTATAAGTGTATGTAACTCGGCATGACTAGTCATCACTCCAGTTGAATGATGTAATGCCAGCCCAGATGGTCATGGTTTTCATTCTATATCGTGTAAGGTGATGTAATTCTAGCCTAAGTGATACAGTCATAACTCTAGTTTAATGATGTAATGTCAGCCGAGATTTCATGGTTTTCATTCTATATCGAGTCAGGTAATGTAATTTCAACCTAAGTGATGCAATTGTCACTCCGAGTTTAATAATGTAATGCAAGCCGAGGTGGTCATGCATTTCATTCTATATCGAGTTAGGTGATGTAACTCCGGCCCAAGTGTTGCGGTCATCACTCCGGTTGAATGATGTAATTCCGGCCAACATGCTCATGGTTTTCATTCAATATATAGTCAGGAGATGTAATTCTAGCCCAAGTGTTGTAGTCGTCACTCTAGTTGAATAATGTAATGCCAGCCGAGATGGTAATGGTTTTCATTCTATATCGAGTCAGGTGATGTAATTCTAGCCTAAGTGATACAGTCATGACTCAAGTTTAATGATGATTAGCCAGTCGAGATGGTCATGGTTTTCATTCTATATCGAGTAAGGTGATGTAATTCTAGCCTAAGTGATACACTCATCACTCTAGTTTAATGATGTAATGCCAGTCGAGATTTCATGGGTTTCTTTCTATATCGAGTCAGGTAATGTAATTTCGACCTAAGTGATGTTGTTTTCACTCCAGTTTGATGATTTAATGCAAGTCGACGTGGTCATGGATTTCATTCTATATCGAGTTAGGTGATGTAACTCCGGCCCAAGTGCTGCAGTCATCACTCCAGTTGAATGATGTAATGCCAGCCGAGATGGTCATGGTTTTCATTCTATATCGAGTAGGTGATGTAACTCCGGCCCAAGTGCTACAGTCATCACTCCAGTTGAATGATGTAATGCCAGCCGAGATGGTCATGGTTTTCATTCTATATCGTGTAAGGTGATGTAATTCTAGCCTAAGTGATACAGTCATAACTCTAGTTTAATGATGTAATGTCAGCCGAGATTTCATGGTTTTCATTCTATATCGAGTCAGGTAATGTAATTTCAACCTAAGTGATGCAAGTTGTTGTCACTCAGTTTAATAATGTAATGCAAGCCGAGGTGGTCATGGATTTCATTCTATATCGAGTTAGGTGATGTAACTCCGGCCCAAGTGTTGCAGTCATCACTCCAGTTGAATGATGTAATTCCAGCCAACATGCTCATGGTTTTCATTCAATATATAGTCGGGGGAGATGTAATTCTAGCCCAAGTGTTGTTGTCGTCACTCTAGTTGAATAATGTAATGCCATAATGCCGAGATGGTAATGGTTTTCATTCTATATCGAGTCGGGTGATGTAATTCTAGCCTAAGTGATGCGGTTGTCACTCAAGTTTAATGATGTAATGCAAGGTCGAGGTGGTCATGGATTTCATTCTATATCGAGTTAGGTGATGTAACTCCCAAGTGAGTTGTCATCACTCCAGTTGAATGATGTAATGCCAGTCGAGATGGTCATGGTTTTCATTATATATATCGAGTAAGGTGATGTAATTCTAGCCTAAGTGATACACTCATCACTCTAGTTTAATGATGTAATGCCAGTCGAGATTTCATGGGTTTCTTTCTATATCGAGTCAGGTAATGTAATTTCGACCTAAGTGATGTTGTTTTCACTCCAGTTTGATGATTTAATGCAAGTCGACGTGGTCATGGATTTCATTCTATATCGAGTTAGGTGATGTAACCCGGCCCGTGCCCAAGTGCTACGGTCATCATTCTCCGGTTGAATGATGTAATGCAGCCGAGATGGTCATGGTTTTCATTCTATATCATGGAGTAGAGTAAGGTGATGTAATTCTAGCCTAAGTGATACAATCATAACTCTAGTTTAATGATGTAATGTCAGCCGAGATTTCATGGTTTTCATTCTATATCGAGTCAGGTAATGTAATTTCAGCCTAAGTGATGCAGTTGTCACTCCAGTTTAATAATGTAATGCAAGCCGAGGTGGTCATGCATTTCATTCTATATCGAGTTAGGTGATGTAACTCCGGCCCAAGTGTTGCAGTCATCACTCCAGTTGAATGATGTAATTCCAGCCAACATGCTCATGGTTTTCATTCAATATATAGTCAGGAGATGTAATTCTAGCCCAAGTGTTGTAGTCGTCACTCTAGTTGAATAATGTAATGCCAGCCGAGATGGTAATGGTTTTCATTCTATATCGAGTCAGGTGATGTAATTCTAGCCTAAGTGATACAGTCATGACTCAAGTTTAATGATGATTAGCCAGTCGAGATGGTCATGGTTTTCATTCTATATCGAGTAAGGTGATGTAATTCTAGCCTAAGTGATACACTCATCACTCTAGTTTAATGATGTAATGCCAGTCGAGATTTCATGGGTTTCTTTCTATATCGAGTCAGGTAATGTAATTTCGACCTAAGTGATGTTGTTTTCACTCCAGTTTGATGATTTAATGCAAGTCGACGTGGTCATGGATTTCATTCTATATCGAGTTAGGTGATGTAACTCCGGCCCAAGTGCTACAGTCATCACTCCAGTTGAATGATGTAATGAATGATGTAATGCCCGAGATGGTCATGGTTTTTTCATTCTATATCGTGTAAGGTGATGTAATTCTAGCCTAAGTGATACAATCATAACTCTAGTTTAATGATGTAATGTCGGCCGAGATTTCATGGTTTTCATTCTATCGAGTCGAGTCGAGGTAATGTAATTTCAACCTAAGTGATGCAATTGTCACTCCAGTTTAATAATGTAATGCAAGCCGAGGTGGTCATGCATTTCATTCTATATCGAGTTAGGTGATGTAACTCCGGCCCAAGTGTTGCAGTCATCACTCCAGTTGAATGATGTAATTCCAGCCAACATGCTCATGGTTTTCATTCAATATATAGTCAGGAGATGTAATTCTAGCCCAAGTGTTGTAGTCGTCACTCTAGTTGAATAATGTAATGCCAGCCGAGATGGTAATGGTTTTCATTCTATATCGAGTCAGGTGATGTAATTCTAGCCTAAGTGATACAGTCATGACTCAAGTTTAATGATGATTAGCCAGTCGAGATGGTCATGGTTTTCATTCTATATCGAGAGGTGATGTAATTTAGCCTAGCCTAAGTCATCACTCTAGTTTACATGTAATCATCACTCTAGTTTAATGATGTAATGCCGGTCGAGATTTCATGGGTTTCTTTCTATATCGAGTCGGGTAATGTAATTTCGACCTAAGTGATGTTGTTTTCACTCCGGTTTGATGTAATGCAAGTCGACGTGGTCATGGATTTCATTCTATATCGAGTTAGGTGATGTAATTTGTACAGTTGTCACTCCGGTTGAATGATTTAATGCAAGTCGAGGATGGTCATGGATTTCATTCTATATCGAGTTAGGTGATGTAACTCGGCCCAAGTGCTACGGTCATCACTCCAGTTGAATGATGTAATGCCAGCCGAGATGGTCATGGTTTTCATTCTATATCGAGTAAGGTGATGTAATTCTAGCCTAAGTGATACAGTCATAACTCTAGTTTAATGATGTAATGTCAGCCGAGATTTCATGGTTTTCATTCTATATCGAGTCAGGTAATGTAATTTCAGCCTAATGATGCGGTTGTCACTCCAGTTTAATAATGTAATGCAAGCCGAGGTGGTCATGCATTTCATTCTATATCGAGTTAGGTGATGTAACTCCGGCCCAAGTGTTGCAGTCATCACTCCAGTTGAATGATGTAATTCCAGCCAACATGCTCATGGTTTTCATTCAATATATAGTCAGGAGATGTAATTCTAGCCCAAGTGTTGTAGTCGTCACTCTAGTTGAATAATGTAATGCCAGCCGAGATGGTAATGGTTTTCATTCTATATCGAGTCAGGTGATGTAATTCTAGCCTAAGTGATACAGTCATGACTCAAGTTTAATGATGATTAGCCAGTCGAGATGGTCATGGTTTTCATTCTATATCGAGTAAGGTGATGTAATTCTAGCCTAAGTGATACACTCATCACTCTAGTTTAATGATGTAATGCCAGTCGAGATTTCATGGGTTTCTTTCTATATCGAGTCAGGTAATGTAATTTCGACCTAAGTGATGTTGTTTTCACTTTAGTTTGATGATTTAATGCAAGTCGACGTGGTCATGGATTTCATTCTATATCGAGTTAGGTGATGTAACTCCGGCCCAAGTGCTACAGTCATCACTCCAGTTGAATGATGTAATGCCAGCCCAGATGGTCATGGTTTTCATTCTATATCGTGTAAGGTGATGTAATTCTAGCCTAAGTGATACAGTCATAACTCTAGTTTAATGATGTAATGTCAGCCGAGATTTCATGGTTTTCATTCTATATCGAGTCAGGTAATGTAATTTCAACCTAAGTGATGCAATTGTCACTCCAGTTTAATAATGTAATGCAAGCCGAGGTGGTCATGGATTTCATTCTATATCGAGTTAGGTGATGTAACTCCGGCCCAAGTGTTAGTCATCACTCCGAGTTGAATCATCACTCCAGTTGAATGATGTAATTCCGAGTCCATGGTCATGGTTTTCATTCTATATAGAGTCAGGTAATGTAATTCTAGCCTAAGTGTTGTTGTCGTCACTCTAGTTGAATAATGTAATGCCAGCCGAGATGGTAATGGTTTTCATTCTATATCGAGTCGAGGTGATGTAATTTCGAGCCTAAGTGATGTTGTTGTCACTCCGAGTTTAATGATGTAATGCAAGTCGAGGTGGTCATGGATTTCATTCTATATCGAGTTAGGTGATGTAACTCCGGCCCAAGTGCTACGGTCATCACTCCGGTTGAATGATGTAATGCCGGCCGAGATGGTCATGGTTTTCATTCTATATAGAGTAGGTGTAATGTAATTCTAGCCTAAGTGATACAATCATAACTCTAGTTTAATGATGTAATGTCGGTCGAGATTTCATGGTTTTCATTATATATGAGTCGGGTAATGTAATTTCAGCCTAAGTGATGCGGTTGTCACTCCGGTTTAATAATGTAATGCAAGCCGAGGTGGTCATGCATTTCATTCTATATCGAGTTAGGTGATGTAACTCCGGCCCAAGTGTTGCGGTCATCATCACTCCGGTTGAATGATGTAATTCCAGCCAACATGCTCATGGTTTTCATTCAATATATAGTCGGGAGATGTAATTCTAGCCCAAGTGTTGTAGTCGTCACTCTAGTTGAATAATGTAATGCCGGTGATGTAATTCTAGCCTAAGCCGAGATGGTAATGGTTTTCATTCTATATCGAGTCGGTGATGTAATTCTAGCCTAAGTGATACGGTCATGACTCAAGTTTAATGATGATTAGCCGGTCGAGATGGTCATGGTTTTCATTCTATATCGAGTAAGGTGATGTAATTCTAGCCTAAGTGATACACTCATCACTCTAGTTTAATGATGTAATGCCGGTCGAGATTTCATGGGTTTCTTTCTATATCGAGTCGGGTAATGTAATTTCGACCTAAGTGATGTTGTTTTCACTCCGGTTTGATGATTTAATGCAAGTCGACGTGGTCATGGATTTCATTCTATATCGAGTTAGGTGATGTAACTCCGGCCCAAGTGCTACGGTCATCACTCCGGTTGAATGATGTAATGCCGGCCCGAGATGGTCTGGTTTTCATTCTATATCGTGTAGCCTAAGGTGATGTAATTCTAGCCTAAGTGATACGGTCATAACTCTAGTTTAATGATGTAATGTCGCCGAGATTTCATGGTTTTCATTCTATATCGAGTCGGGTAATGTAATTTCAACCTAAGTGATGCAATTGTCACTCCGGTTTAATAATGTAATGCAAGCCGAGGTGGTCATGGATTTCATTCTATATCGAGTTAGGTGATGTAACTCCGGCCCAAGTGTTGCGGTCATCACTCCGGTTGAATGATGTAATTCCGGCCAACATGCTCATGGTTTTCATTCAATATATAGTCGGGAGATGTAATTCTAGCCCAAGTGTTGTAGTCGTCACTCTAGTTGAATAATGTAATGCCGCCGAGATGGTAATGGTTTTCATTCTATATCGAGTCAGGTGATGTAATTCTAGCCTAAGTGATACAGTCATGACTCAAGTTTAATGATGATTAGCCAGTCGAGATGGTCATGGTTTTCATTCTATATCGAGTAAGGTGATGTAATTCTAGCCTAAGTGATACACTCATCACTCTAGTTTAATGATGTAATGCCAGTCGAGATTTCATGGGTTTCTTTCTATATCGAGTCAGGTAATGTAATTTCGACCTAAGTGATGTTGTTTTCACTCCGGTTTGATGATTTAATGCAAGTCGACGTGGTCATGGATTTCATTCTATATCGAGTTAGGTGATGTAACTTCGGCCTAAGTGATACGGTGGTCACTCCGGTTGAATGATGTAATATCGATGGTTAGGTGATTTCATTCTATATCGGCCCAGAGTGATGTAACTCGGCCCAAGTGCTGTCATCACTCCAGTTGAATGATGTAATGCCAGCCGAGATGGTCATGGTTTTCATTCTATATCGAGTAAGGTGATGTAATTCTAGCCTAAGTGATACAGTCATAACTCTAGTTTAATGATGTAATGTCAGCCGAGATTTCATGGTTTTCATTCTATATCGAGTCGGGTAATGTAATTTCAGCCTAAGTGATGCAATTGTTGTCACTCCGGTTTAATAATGTAATGCAAGCCGAGGTGGTCATGCATTTCATTCTATATCGAGTTAGGTGATGTAACTCCGGCCCAAGTGTTGCGGTCATCACTCCGGTTGAATGATGTAATTCCGGCCAACATGCTCATGGTTTTCATTCAATATATAGTCAGGAGATGTAATTCTAGCCCAAGTGTTGTAGTCGTCACTCTAGTTGAATAATGTAATGCCAGCCGAGATGGTAATGGTTTTCATTCTATATCGAGTCCGGTGATGTAATTCTAGCCTAAGTGATACAGTCATGACTCAAGTTTAATGATGATTAGCCAGTCGAGATGGTCATGGTTTTCATTCTATATCGAGTAAGGTGATGTAATTCTAGCCTAAGTGATACACTCATCACTCTAGTTTAATGATGTAATGCCAGTCGAGATTTCATGGGTTTCTTTCTATATCGAGTCAGGTAATGTAATTTCGACCTAAGTGATGTTGTTTTCACTCCGGTTTGATGATTTAATGCAAGTCGACGTGGTCATGGATTTCATTCTATATCGAGTTAGGTGATGTAACCAAGGCCCAAGTGCTATTCTATATCATCACTCCGGTTGAATGATGTAATGCCGGCCCGAGATGGTCATGGTTTTCATTCTATATCGTGTAAGGTGATGTAATTCTAGCCTAAGTGATACAGTCATAACTCTAGTTTAATGATGTAATGTCAGCCGAGATTTCATGGTTTTCATTCTATATCGAGTCAGGTAATGTAATTTCAACCTAAGTGATGCAATTGTCACTCCGAGTTTAATAATGTAATGCAAGCCGAGGTGGTCATGAATTTCATTCTATATCGAGTTAGGTGATGTAACTCCGGCCCAAGTGTTACAGTCATCACTCCAGTTGAATGATGTAATTCCAGTCAACATGCTCATGGTTTTCATTCAATATATAGTCAGGAGATGTAATTCTAGCCCAAGTGTTGTAGTCGTCACTCTAGTTGAAAATGTAATGTACCGAGATGGTAATGGTTTTTTCATTCTATATCGAGTAAGGTGATGTAATTCTAGCCTAAGTAATACAGTCATGACTCAAGTTTAATGATGATTAGCCAGTCGAGATGGTCATGGTTTTCATTCTATATCGAGTAAGGTGATGTAATTCTAGCCTAAGTGATACACTCATCACTCTAGTTTAATGATGTAATGCCAGTCGAGATTTCATGGGTTTCTTTCTATATCGAGTCAGGTAATGTAATTTCGACCTAAGTGATGTTGTTTTCACTCCTAGTTTGATGATTTAATGCAAGTCGACGTGGTCATGGATTTCATTCTATATCGAGTTAGGTGATGTAACTCCGGCCCAAGTGCTACAGTCATCACTCCAGTTGAATGATGTAATGCCAGCCGAGATGGTCATGGTTTTCATTCTATATCGTGTAAGGTGATGTAACTCGGCCCAATACGATCATCACTCCGGTTGAATGATGTAATGATGAGATGGTCATGGTTTTCATTCTATATAGAGAGTAAGGTAATGTAATTCTAGCCTAAGTGATACAATCATAACTCTAGTTTAATGATGTAATGTCAGCCGAGATTTCATGGTTGAATTCTATATTGAGTCAGGTAATGTAATTTCAGCCTAAGTGATGCAGTTGTCACTCCAGTTTAATAATGTAATGCAAGCCGAGGTGGTCATGCATTTCATTCTATATCGAGTTAGGTGATGTAACTCCGGCCCAAGTGTTGCGGTCATCACTCCGGTTGAATGATGTAATTCCAGCCAACATGCTCATGGTTTTCATTCAATATATAGTCGGGAGATGTAATTCTAGCCCAAGTGTTGTAGTCGTCACTCTAGTTGAATAATGTAATGCCGTACCGAGATGGTAATGGTTTTCATTCTATATCGAGTCGGTGATGTAATTCTAGCCTAAGTGATACGGTCATGACTCAAGTTTAATGATGATTAGCCGGTCGAGATGGTCATGGTTTTCATTCTATATCGAGTAAGGTGATGTAATTCTAGCCTAAGTGATACACTCATCACTCTAGTTTAATGATGTAATGCCGGTCGAGATTTCATGGTTGTTTTTTCTTTTGATGATATATCGAGTCGGGTAATGTAATTTCGACCTAAGTGATGTTGTTTTCACTCCGAGTTTGATGATTTAATGCAAGTCGACGTGGTCATGGATTTCATTCTATATCGAGTTAGGTGATGTAACTCCGGCCCAAGTAAGCTACGTGCTATCATCACTCCGGTTGAATGATGTAATGCAAGCCGAGATGGTCATGGTTTTCATTCTATATCGAGTTAGGTGATGTAACTCCGGCCCAAGTGCTACAGTCATCACCCAGTTGAATGATGTAATGCCAGCCCAGATGGTCATGGTTTTCATTCTATATCGTGTAAGGTGATGTAATTCTAGCCTAAGTGATACAGTCATAACTCTAGTTTAATGATGTAATGTCGGCCGAGATTTCATGGTTTTCATTCTATATCGAGTCGAGGTAATGTAATTTCACCTAAGTGATGCGGTTGTCACTCCGGTTTAATAATGTAATGCAAGCCGAGGTGGTCATGCATTTCATTCTATATCGAGTTAGGTGATGTAACTCGGCCCAAGTGTTGCGGTCATCACTCCGGTTGAATGATGTAATTCCGGCCAACATGCTCATGGTTTTCATTCAATATATAGTCAGGAGATGTAATTCTAGCCCAAGTGTTGTAGTCGTCACTCTAGTTGAATAATGTAATGCCAGCCGAGATGGTAATGGTTTTCATTCTATATCGAGTCAGGTGATGTAATTCTAGCCTAAGTGATACAGTCATGACTCAAGTTTAATGATGATTAGCCAGTCGAGATGGTCATGGTTTTCATTCTATATCGAGTAAGGTGATGTAATTCTAGCCTAAGTGATACACTCATCACTCTAGTTTAATGATGTAATGCCGGTCGAGATTTCATGGTTTCTTTCTATATCGAGTCGGGTAATGTAATCGAGTCGGGTAATGTAATTTCGCCTAAGTGATGTTGTTTTCACTCCGAGTTTGATGATTTAATGCAAGTCGACGTGGTCATGGATTTCATTCTATATCGAGTTAGGTGATGTAACTCCGGCCCAAGTGCTACAGTCATCACTCCAGTTGAATGATGTAATGCCAGCCCAGATGGTCATGGTTTTCATTCTATATCGTGTAAGGTGATGTAATTCTAGCCTAAGTGATACAGTCATAACTCTAGTTTAATGATGTAATGCCAGCCGAGATGGTCATGGTTTTCATTCTATATCGAGTCGGTAATGTAATTTGATGTAATTTAGCCTAAGTGATTCATAACTCTAGTTTAATGATGTAATGTCAGCCGAGATTTCATGGTTTTCATTCTATATCGAGTCAGGTAATGTAATTTCAGCCTAAGTGATGCAGTTGTCACTCCAGTTTAATAATGTAATGCAAGCCGAGGTGGTCATGCATTTCATTCTATATCGAGTTAGGTGATGTAACTCCGGCCCAAGCCCAAGTGTCATCACTCCGGTTGAATGATGTAATTCCGGCCAACATGCTCATGGTTTTCATTCAATATATAGTCAGGAGATGTAATTCTAGCCCAAGTGTTGTAGTCGTCACTCTAGTTGAATAATGTAATGCCAGCCGAGATGGTAATGGTTTTCATTCTATATCGAGTCCGGTGATGTAATTCTAGCCTAAGTGATACAGTCATGACTCAAGTTTAATGATGATTAGCCAGTCGAGATGGTCATGGTTTTCATTCTATATCGAGTAAGGTGATGTAATTCTAGCCTAAGTGATACACTCATCACTCTAGTTTAATGATGTAATGCCAGTCGAGATTTCATGGGTTTCTTTCTATATCGAGTCAGGTAATGTAATTTCGACCTAAGTGATGTTGTTTTCACTCCAGTTTGATGATTTAATGCAAGTCGACGTGGTCATGGATTTCATTCTATATCGAGTTAGGTGATGTAACTCCGGCCCAAGTGCTACAGTCATCACTCCAGTTGAATGATGTAATGCCAGCCGAGATGGTCATGGTTTTCATTCTATATCGTGTAAGGTGATGTAATTCTAGCCTAAGTGATACAGTCATAACTCTAGTTTAATGATGTAATGTCAGCCGAGATTTCATGGTTTTCATTCTATATCGAGTCAGGTAATGTAATTTCAGCCTAAGATGGTTGTCACTCCGGTTTAATAATGTAATGCAAGTCGAGGTGGTCATGGATTTCATTCTATATCGAGTTAGGTGATGTAACTGTAAGTGATACGATCATCACTCTAGTTTGAATGATGTAATCCGGCCGAGATTTCATGGTTTTCATTCTATATCGAGTCGGTGATGTAATTCTAGCCTAAGTGATAGATTCATCACTCTAGTTTAATGATGTAACGAGATTTCATGTTTCATTCTATATAATGTAAATGCAATGTCACTCCGGTTTAATGGTAATGGATTGGTCATTTCATTCTATATCGAGTTAGGTGATGTAACTCCGGCCCAAGTGTTACGGTCATCACTCCGGTTGAATGATGTAATGCCGGCCGAGAGATGGTCATTTTTTCATTCAATATATCGAGTAAGGTGATGTAATTCTAGCCTAAGTGATGTTGTCATCACTCTAGTTTAATGATGTAATGCCGGTCGAGATTTCATGGTTTTCATTCTATATCGAGTCGGGTAATGTAATTTCGAGCCTAAGTGATGTTGTTGTCACTCCGGTTTAATGATGTAATGCAAGTCGAGGTGGTCATGGATTTCATTCTATATCGAGTTAGGTGATGTAACTCGGCCCAAGTGCTACGAGATGGTCATCACTCCGGTTGAATGATGTAATGCCGGCCCGAGATGGTCATGGTTTTCATTCTATATAGAGTCAGGTAATGTAATTCTAGCCTAAGTGATACAATCATAACTCTAGTTTAATGATGTAATGTCAGCCGAGATTTCATGGTTTTCATTCTATATTGAGTCAGGTAATGTAATTTCAGCCTAAGTGATGCAGTTGTCACTCCGGTTTAATAATGTAATGCAAGCCGAGGTGGTCATGCATTTCATTCTATATCGAGTTAGGTGATGTAACTCCGGCCCAAGTGTTGCAGTCATCACTCCAGTTGAATGATGTAATTCCAGCCAATATGCTCATGGTTTTCATTCAATATATAGTCAGGAGATGTAATTCTAGCCCAAGTGTTGTAGTCGTCACTCTAGTTGAATAATGTAATGCCAGCCGAGATGGTAATGGTTTTCATTCTATATCGAGTCAGGTGATGTAATTCTAGCCTAAGTGATACAGTCATGACTCAAGTTTAATGATGATTAGCCAGTCGAGATGGTCATGGTTTTCATTCTATATCGAGTAAGGTGATGTAATTCTAGCCTAAGTGATACACTCATCACTCTAGTTTAATGATGTAATGCCAGTCGAGATTTCATGGGTTTCTTTCTATATCGAGTCAGGTAATGTAATTTCGACCTAAGTGATGTTGTTTTCACTCCAGTTTGATGATTTAATGCAAGTCGACGTGGTCATGGATTTCATTCTATATCGAGTTAGGTGATGTAACTCCGGCCCAAGTGCTACAGTCATCACTCCAGTTGAATGATGTAATGCCAGCCCAGATGGTCATGGTTTTCATTCTATATCGGTAAGGTGATGTAATTCTAGTTTAAGTGTAATACATGGTTTTCATCTATATCGAGTAAGGTGATGTAATGATGATGAGATGGTCATGGTTTTCATTCTATATCGTGTAAGGTGATGTAATTCTAGCCTAAGTGATACAGTCATAACTCTAGTTTAATGATGTAATGTCAGCCGAGATTTCATGGTTTTCATTCTATATCGAGTCAGGTAATGTAATTTCAACCTAAGTGATGCAATTGTCACTCCAGTTTAATAATGTAATGCAAGCCGAGGTGGTCAGGGATTTCATTCTATATCGAGTTAGGTGATGTAACTCCGGCCCAAGTGTTGCAGTCATCACTCCAGTTGAATGATGTAATTCCAGCCAACATGCTCATGGTTTTCATTCAATATATAGTCAGGAGATGTAATTCTAGCCCAAGTGTTGTAGTCGTCACTCTAGTTGAATAATGTAATGCCAGCCGAGATGGTAATGGTTTTCATTCTATATCGAGTCAGGTGATGTAATTCTAGCCTAAGTGATACAGTCATGACTCAAGTTTAATGATGATTAGCCAGTCGAGATGGTCATGGTTTTCATTCTATATCGAGTAAGGTGATGTAATTCTAGCCTAAGTGATACACTCATCACTCTAGTTTAATGATGTAATGCCAGTCGAGATTTCATGGGTTTCTTTCTATATCGAGTCAGGTAATGTAATTTCGACCTAAGTGATGTTGTTTTCACTCCAGTTTGATGATTTAATGCAAGTCGACGTGGTCATGGATTTCATTCTATATCGAGTTAGGTGATGTAACTCGGCCCAAGTGCTACGGTCATCACTCCGGTTGAATGATGTAATGCCATGGATATCCGAGATGGTCATGGTTTTCATGGTTTTCTATATCGAGTTAGGTGATGTAACTCCGGCCCAAGTGCTACAGTCATCACTCCAGTTGAATGATGTAATGCCAGCCGAGATGGTCATGGTTTTCATTCTATATAGAAGGTAATGTAATTCTAGCCTAAGTGATACAATCATAACTCTAGTTTAATGATGTAATGTCAGCCGAGATTTCATGGTTTTCATTCTATATCGAGTCAGGTAATGTAATTTCAGCCTAAGTGATGCAGTTGTCACTCCAGTTTAATAATGTAATGCAAGCCGAGGTGGTCATGCATTTCATTCTATATCGAGTTAGGTGATGTAACTCCGGCCCAAGTGTTGCAGTCATCACTCCAGTTGAATGATGTAATTCCAGCCAACATGCTCATGGTTTTCATTCAATATATAGTCAGGAGATGTAATTCTAGCCCAAGTGTTGTAGTCGTCACTCTAGTTGAATAATGTAATGCCAGCCGAGATGGTAATGGTTTTCATTCTATATCGAGTCCGGTGATGTAATTCTAGCCTAAGTGATACAGTCATGACTCAAGTTTAATGATGATTAGCCAGTCGAGATGGTCATGGTTTTCATTCTATATCGAGTAAGGTGATGTAATTCTAGCCTAAGTGATACACTCATCACTCTAGTTTAATGATGTAATGCCAGTCGAGATTTCATGGGTTTCTTTCTATATCGAGTCAGGTAATGTAATTTCGACCTAAGTGATGTTGTTTTCACTCCAGTTTGATGATTTAATGCAAGTCGACGTGGTCATGGATTTCATTCTATATCGAGTTAGGTGATGTAACTCCGGCCCAAGTGCTACAGTCATCACTCCAGTTGAATGATGTAATGCCAGCCGAGATGGTCATGGTTTTCATTCTATATCGTGTAAGGTGATGTAACTCCGGCCCAAGTGCTACAGTCATCACTCCAGTTGAATGATGTAATGCCAGCCGAGATGGTCATGGTTTTCATTCTATATAGAGTCAGGTAATGTAATTCTAGCCTAAGTGATACAATCATAACTCTAGTTTAATGATGTAATGTCACCGAGATTTCATGGTTTGAATTCTATATTGAGTCAGGTAATGTAATTTCAGCCTAAGTGATGCAGTTGTCACTCCAGTTTAATAATGTAATGCAACCCGAGGTGGTCATGCATTTCATTCTATATCGAGTTAGGTGATGTAACACCGGCCCAAGTGTTGCAGTCATCACTCCAGTTGAATGATGTAATTCCAGCCAACATGCTCATGGTTTTCATTCAATATATAGTCAGGAGATGTAATTCTAGCCCAAGTGTTGTAGTCGTCACTCTAGTTGAATAATGTAATGCCGGTAGCCGAGATGGTAATGGTTTTCATTCTATATCGAGTCGAGGTGATGTAATTCTAGCCTAAGTGATACGGTCATGACTCAAGTTTAATGATGATTAGCCGGTCGAGATGGTCATGGTTTTCATTCTATATCGAGTAAGGTGATGTAATTCTAGCCTAAGTGATACACTCATCACTCTAGTTTAATGATGTAATGCCGGTCGAGATTTCATGGGTTTCTTTCTTTATATCGAGTCGGGTAATGTAATTTCGACCTAAGTGATGTTGTTTTCACTCCGAGTTTGATGATTTAATGCAAGTCGACGTGGTCATGGATTTCATTCTATATCGAGTTAGGTGATGGTGATGTAACTCCGGCCCGAGATGTCTATGGTTTTCATCACTCCGATGTTGAATGATGTAATGTCATTCATATCGAGTTAATGTAATGTAATGCCCGAGATGGTCATGGTTTTCATTCTATATCGAGTTAGGTGATGTAACTCATCATCACTCTAGTTGAATGATGTAATGCCGGGCCGAGATGGTCATGGTTTTCATTAAGGTAATGTAATTCTAGCCTAAGTGATACAATCATAACTCTAGTTTAATGATGTAATGTCGGCCGAGATTTCATGGTTTTCATTCTATATTGAGTCAGGTAATGTAATTTCAGCCTAAGTGATGCAGTTGTCACTCCAGTTTAATAATGTAATGCAAGCCGAGGTGGTCATGCATTTCATTCTATATCGAGTTAGGTGATGTAACTCCGGCCCAAGTGGCGGTCATCACTCCGGTTGAATGATGTAATTCCGGCCAACATGCTCATGGTTTTCATTCAATATATAGTCAGGAGATGTAATTCTAGCCCAAGTGTTGTAGTCGTCACTCTAGTTGAATAATGTAATGCCAGCCGAGATGGTAATGGTTTTCATTCTATATCGAGTCGGTGATGTAATTCTAGCCTAAGTGATACATGACTCAAGTTTAATGACTCAAGTTTAATGATGATGTCGAGATGGTCATGGTTTTCATTCTATATCGAGTAAGGTGATGTAATTCTAGCCTAAGTGATACACTCATCACTCTAGTTTAATGATGTAATGCCGGTCGAGATTTCATGGGTTTCTTTCTATATCGAGTCGGGTAATGTAATTTCGACCTAAGTGATGTTGTTTTCACTCCGAGTTTGATGATTTAATGCAAGTCGACGTGGTCATGGATTTCATTCTATATCGAGTTAGGTGATGTAACTCCGGCCCAAGTGCTACGGTCATCACTCCGGTTGAATGATGTAATGCCGGCCCGAGATGGTCATGGTTTTCATTCTATATATCGTGTAGGTGATGTAATTCTAGCCTAAGTGATACGGTCATAACTCTAGTTTAATGATGTAATGTCGGTCGAGATTTCATGGTTTTCATTCTATATCGAGTCGGGTAATGTAATTTCAACCTAAGTGATGCGGTTGTCACTCCGGTTTAATAATGTAATGCAAGCCGAGGTGGTCATGCATTTCATTCTATATCGAGTTAGGTGATGTAACTCCGGCCCAAGTGTTGCGGTCATCACTCCGGTTGAATGATGTAATTCCAGCCAACATGCTCATGGTTTTCATTCAATATATAGTCGGGAGATGTAATTCTAGCCCAAGTGTTGTAGTCGTCACTCTAGTTGAATAATGTAATGCCGGTAGAGATGGTAATGGTTTTCATTCTATATCGAGTCGGTGATGTAATTCTAGCCTAAGTGATACGGTCATGACTCAAGTTTAATGATGATTATGTCGAGATGGTCATGGTTTTCATTCTATATCGAGTAAGGTGATGTAATTCTAGCCTAAGTGATACACTCATCACTCTAGTTTAATGATGTAATGCCAGTCGAGATTTCATGGGTTTCTTTCTATATCGAGTCAGGTAATGTAATTTCGACCTAAGTGATGTTGTTTTCACTCCAGTTTGATGATTTAATGCAAGTCGACGTGGTCATGGATTTCATTCTATATCGAGTTAGGTGATGTAACTCCGGCCCAAGTGCTACAGTCATCACTCCAGTTGAATGATGTAATGCCAGCCGAGATGGTCATGGTTTTCATTCTATATCGAGTTAGGTGATGTAACTCCGGCCCAAGTGCTACAGTCATCACTCCAGTTGAATGATGTAATGCCGTCACTCCGGTTTAATGATGTAATCCGAGATGGTCATCATTTCATTATATAGTTAGGTGATGTCGAGGTAATGTAATTCTAGCCTAAGTGATACAATCATAACTCTAGTTTAATGATGTAATGTAATGGCCGAGATTTCATGGTTTTCATTCTATATCGAGTCAGGTAATGTAATTTCAGCCTAAGTGATGCAGTTGTCACTCCAGTTTAATAATGTAATGCAAGCCGAGGTGGTCATGCATTTCATTCTATATCGAGTTAGGTGATGTAACTCCGGCCCAAGTGTTGCGGTCATCACTCCGGTTGAATGATGTAATTCCGGCCAACATGCTCATGGTTTTCATTCAATATATAGTCGGGAGATGTAATTCTAGCCCAAGTGTTGTAGTCGTCACTCTAGTTGAATAATGTAATGCCGGCCGAGATGGTAATGGTTTTCATTCTATATCGAGTCAGGTGATGTAATTCTAGCCTAAGTGATACAGTCATGACTCAAGTTTAATGATGATTAGCCAGTCGAGATGGTCATGGTTTTCATTCTATATCGAGTAAGGTGATGTAATTCTAGCCTAAGTGATACACTCATCACTCTAGTTTAATGATGTAATGCCAGTCGAGATTTCATGGGTTTCTTTCTATATCGAGTCAGGTAATGTAATTTCGACCTAAGTGATGTTGTTTTCACTCCAGTTTGATGATTTAATGCAAGTCGACGTGGTCATGGATTTCATTCTATATCGAGTTAGGTGATGTAACTCGCCCAAGTCATCACTCCGGTTGAATGATGTAATGCCGGCCGAGATGGTCATGGTTTTCATTCTATATCGTGTAAGGTGATGTAACTGCCAGCCGATGTAATGGTCATGGTTTTCATTCTATATCGAGTCAGGTGATGTAATTCGAGCCTAAGTATGCGGTTGTCACTCGGTTTAATGATGTAATGCAAGCCGGTGGTCATGATTTCATTCTATATCGAGTTAGGTGATGTAACTCCGGCCCAAGTGCTACAGTCATCACTCCAGTTGAATGATGTAATGCCAGCCGAGATGGTCATGGTTTTCATTCTATATCGAGTAAGGTGATGTAATTCTAGCCTAAGTGATACAGTCATAACTCTAGTTTAATGATGTAATGTCAGCCGAGATTTCATGGTTTTCATTCTATATCGAGTCAGGTAATGTAATTTCAACCTAAGTGATGCGGTTGTCACTCCGGTTTAATAATGTAATGCAAGCCGAGGTGGTCATGCATTTCATTCTATATCGAGTTAGGTGATGTAACTCCGCCCAAGTGTTGCGGTCATCACTCCGGTTGAATGATGTAATTCCAGCCAACATGCTCATGGTTTTCATTCAATATATAGTCGGGAGATGTAATTCTAGCCCAAGTGTTGTAGTCGTCACTCTAGTTGAATAATGTAATGCCGGCCGAGATGGTAATGGTTTTCATTCTATATCGAGTCGGTGATGTAATTCTAGCCTAAGTGATACGGTCATGACTCAAGTTTAATGATGATTAGCCAGTCGAGATGGTCATGGTTTTCATTCTATATCGAGTAAGGTGATGTAATTCTAGCCTAAGTGATACACTCATCACTCTAGTTTAATGATGTAATGCCAGTCGAGATTTCATGGGTTTCTTTCTATATCGAGTCAGGTAATGTAATTTCGACCTAAGTGATGTTGTTTTCACCGAGTTTGATGATTTAATGCAAGTCGACGTGGTCATGGATTTCATTCTATATCGAGTTAGGTGATGTAACTCCGGCCCAAGTGCTACAGTCATCACTCCAGTTGAATGATGTAATGCAAGCCGAGATGGTCATGGTTTTCATTCTATATCGAGTGTAGGTGATGTAACTCGGCCCAAGTGCTATACAGATCATCACTCCAGTTGAATGATGTAATGCCAGCCGAGATGGTCATGGTTTTCATTCTATATAGAGTCAGGTAATGTAATTCTAGCCTAAGTGATACAATCATAACTCTAGTTTAATGATGTAATGTCAGCCGAGATTTCATGGTTTTCATTCTATATCGAGTCTAGGTAATGTAAGCCTAAGTGATGCAGTTGTCACTCCAGTTTAATAATGTAATGCAAGCCGAGGTGGTCATGCATTTCATTCTATATCGAGTTAGGTGATGTAACTCCGGCCCAAGTGTTGCAGTCATCACTCCAGTTGAATGATGTAATTCCAGCCAACATGCTCATGGTTTTCATTCAATATATAGTCAGGAGATGTAATTCTAGCCCAAGTGTTGTAGTCGTCACTCTAGTTGATTAATGTAATGCCAGCCGAGATGGTAATGGTTTTCATTCTATATCGAGTCAGGTGATGTAATTCTAGCCTAAGTGATACAGTCATGACTCAAGTTTAATGATGATTAGCCAGTCGAGATGGTCATGGTTTTCATTCTATATCGAGTAAGGTGATGTAATTCTAGCCTAAGTGATACACTCATCACTCTAGTTTAATGATGTAATGCCGGTCGAGATTTCATGGGTTTCTTTCTATATCGAGTCGGGTAATGTAATTTCGACCTAAGTGATGTTGTTTTCACTCCGAGTTTGATGATTTAATGCAAGTCGACGTGGTCATGGATTTCATTCTATATCGAGTTAGGTGATGTAACTCCGGCCCAAGTGCTACGATCATCACTCCGGTTGAATGATGTAATGCCGGCCCGAGATGGTCATGGTTTTCATTCTATATCGTGTAAGGTGATGTAATTCTAGCCTAAGTGATACGGTCATAACTCTAGTTTAATGATGTAATGTCCGAGATTTCATGGTTTTCATTCTATATCGAGTCGGGTAATGTAATTTCAACCTAAGTGATGCAATTGTCACTCCGGTTTAATAATGTAATGCAAGCCGAGGTGGTCATGGATTTCATTCTATATCGAGTTAGGTGATGTAACTCCGGCCCAAGTGTTGCGGTCATCACTCCGGTTGAATGATGTAATACCGGCCAACATGCTCATGGTTTTCATTCAATATATAGTCGGGAGATGTAATTCTAGCCCAAGTGTTGTTGTCGTCACTCTAGTTGAATAATGTAATGCCGGCCGAGATGGTAATGGTTTTCATTCTATATCGAGTCGAGGTGATGTAATTCGAGCCTAAGTGATGCGGTTGTCACTCCGAGTTTAATGATGTAATGCAAGCCGAGGTGGTCATGGATTTCATTCTATATCGAGTTAGGTGATGTAACTCGGCCCAAGTGCTACGGTCATCACTCCGGTTGAATGATGTAATGCCGGCCGAGATGATGGTGGTTTTCATTCTATATAGAAGGTGATGTAATTCTAGCC
Source organism: Anisodus tanguticus (assembly GCA_034509755.1). NCBI lineage: Eukaryota > Viridiplantae > Streptophyta > Magnoliopsida > Solanales > Solanaceae > Anisodus > Anisodus tanguticus. The sequence continues at coordinate 16,162,044 of CM067548.1, read as the reverse complement.
TAAGTGATACAATCATAACTCTAGTTTTTAATGATGTGTAATGTTTTCATTCGAGATGGTCATGGTTTTCATTCTATATCGAGTCAGGTAATGTAATAAGCCTAAGTGATGATGTTGTTGTCACTCGAGTTTAATGATGTAATGCAAGTCGAGATGGTCATGATTTCATTCTATATCGAGTTAGGTGATGTAACTCTAGCCCAAGTGATACGATCATCACTCCGGTTGAATGATGTAATGCCAGCCGAGATGGTCATGGTTTTCATTCAATATATCGAGTCGGGGAGATGTAATTCTAGCCTAAGTGTTGTTCACTCTAGTTGAATGATGTCACTCATAGTTGAATGATGTAATGTCAGTCGAGATTCATGGATTTCATTCTATATCGAGTCGTGTAATGTAATTCGAGCCTAAGTGATGCGGTTGTCACTCAGTTTAATGATGTAATGCAAGTCGAGGTGGTCATGGATTTCATTCTATATCGAGTTAGGTGATGTAACCGGCCCAAGTGCTACGTCATCATCACTCCGGTTGAATGATGTAATGCCACCGAGATGGTCATGGTTTTTTCATTCTATATAGAGTAAGGTAATGTAATTCTAGCCTAAGTGATACAATCATAACTCTAGTTTAATGATGTAATGTCAGCCGAGATTTCATGGTTTTCATTCTATATTGAGTCAGGTAATGTAATTTCAGCCTAAGTGATGCAGTTGTCACTCCAGTTTAATAATGTAATGCAAGCCGAGGTGGTCATGCATTTCATTCTATATCGAGTTAGGTGATGTAACTCCGGCCCAAGTGTTGCGGTCATCACTCCGGTTGAATGATGTAATTCCGGCCAACATGCTCATGGTTTTCATTCAATATATAGTCGGGAGATGTAATTCTAGCCCAAGTGTTGTAGTCGTCACTCTAGTTGAATAATGTAATGCCGGTAGAGATGGTAATGGTTTTCATTTATCGAGTCAGGTGATGTAATTCTAGCCTAAGTGATACAGTCATGACTCAAGTTTAATGATGATTAGCCAGTCGAGATGGTCATGGTTTTCATTCTATATCGAGTAAGGTGATGTAATTCTAGCCTAAGTGATACACTCATCACTCTAGTTTAATGATGTAATGCCAGTCGAGATTTCATGGGTTTCTTTCTAGTTTAATGATGTAATGCCAGGTCGAGATTTCATGGGTTTCTTTCTATATCGAGTCAGGTAATGTAATTTCGACCTAAGTGATGTTGTTTTCACTCCAGTTTGATGATTTAATGCAAGTCGACGTGGTCATGGATTTCATTCTATATCGAGTTAGGTGATGTAACTCCGGCCCAAGTGCTACAGTCATCACTCCAGTTGAATGATGTAATGCCAGCCCAGATGGTCATGGTTTTCATTCTATATCGTGTAAGGTGATGTAATTCTAGCCTAAGTGATACAGTCATAACTCTAGTTTAATGATGTAATGTCGGTCGGCCGAGATTTCATGGTTTTCATTCTATATCGAGAGTCGGGTAATGTAATTTCAACCTAAGTGATGCAATTGTCACTCCGAGTTTAATAATGTAATGCAAGCCGAGGTGGTCATGCATTTCATTCTATATCGAGTTAGGTGATGTAACTCCGGCCCAAGTGTTGCGGTCATCACTCCGGTTGAATGATGTAATTCCGGCCAACATGCTCATGGTTTTCATTCAATATATAGTCGGGAGATGTAATTCTAGCCCAAGTGTTGTAGTCGTCACTCTAGTTGAATAATGTAATGCCGGCCGAGATGGTAATGGTTTTCATTCTATATCGAGTCAGGTGATGTAATTCTAGCCTAAGTGATACAGTCATGACTCAAGTTTAATGATGATTAGCCAGTCGAGATGGTCATGGTTTTCATTCTATATCGAGTAAGGTGATGTAATTCTAGCCTAAGTGATACACTCATCACTCTAGTTTAATGATGTAATGCCGGTCGAGATTTCATGGGTTTCTTTCTATATCGAGTCGGGTAATGTAATTGACCCTAAGTGATGTTGTTTTCACTCCGGTTTGATGATTTAATGCAAGTCGACGTGGTCATGGATTTCATTCTATATCGAGTTAGGTGATGTAACTCGGCCCAAGTGCTACGGTCATCACTCCGGTTGAATGATGTAATGCCGAGATGGTCATGGTTTTCATTCTATATCGAGTGTAGAGGTGATGTAGCCTAAGTGATTCATCACTCTAGTTGAATGATGTAATGCGGCCGAGATGGTCATGGTTTTCATTCGAGATGGTCATGGTTTTCATTTATATATATAGAGTGTAATGTAATTCTAGCCTAAGTGATACAATCATAACTCTAGTTTAATGATGTAATGTCAGCCGAGATTTCATGGTTTTCATTCTATATTGAGTCAGGTAATGTAATTTCAGCCTAAGTGATGCAGTTGTCACTCCAGTTTAATAATGTAATGCAAGCCGAGGTGGTCATGCATTTCATTCTATATCGAGTTAGGTGATGTAACTCCGGCCCAAGTGTTGCGTCATCACTCCGGTTGAATGATGTAATTCCGGCCAACATGCTCATGGTTTTCATTCAATATATAGTCAGGAGATGTAATTCTAGCCCAAGTGTTGTAGTCGTCACTCTAGTTGAATAATGTAATGCCAGCCGAGATGGTAATGGTTTTCATTCTATATCGAGTCAGGTGATGTAATTCTAGCCTAAGTGATACAGTCATGACTCAAGTTTAATGATGATTAGCCAGTCGAGATGGTCATGGTTTTCATTCTATATCGAGTAAGGTGATGTAATTCTAGCCTAAGTGATACACTCATCACTCTAGTTTAATGATGTAATGCCAGTCGAGATTTCATGGGTTTCTTTCTATATCGAGTCAGGTAATGTAATTTCGACCTAAGTGATGTTGTTTTCACTCCAGTTTGATGATTTAATGCAAGTCGACGTGGTCATGGATTTCATTCTATATCGAGTTAGGTGATGTAACTCCGGCCCAAGTGCTACAGTCATCACTCCAGTTGAATGATGTAATGCCGGCCCAGATGGTCATGGTTTTCATTCTATATCGTGTAAGGTGATGTAATTCTAGCCTAAGTGATACAGTCATAACTCTAGTTTAATGATGTAATGTCAGCCGAGATTTCATGGTTTTCATTCTATATCGAGTCAGGTAATGTAATTTCAACCTAAGTGATGCAATTGTCACTCCAGTTTAATAATGTAATGCAAGCCGAGGTGGTCATGGATTTCATTCTATATCGAGTTAGGTGATGTAACTCCGGCCCAAGTGTTGCAGTCATCACTCCAGTTGAATGATGTAATTCCAGCCAACATGCTCATGGTTTTCATTCAATATATAGTCAGGAGATGTAATTCTAGCCCAAGTGTTGTAGTCGTCACTCTAGTTGAATAATGTAAGGCCAGCCGAGATGGTAATGGTTTTCATTCTATAACGAGTCAGGTGATATAATTCTAGGCGAAGTGATACGGTCATGACTCAAGTTTAATGATGATTAGCCGGCGAGATGGTAATGGTTTTCATTCTATATCGAGTAAGGTGATGTAATTCTAGCCTAAGTGATACACTCATCACTCTAGTTTAATGATGTAATGCCAGTCGAGATTTCATGGGTTTCTTTCTATATCGAGTCAGGTAATGTAATTTCGACCTAAGTGATGTTGTTTTCACTCTAGTTTGATGATTTAATGCAAGTCGACGTGGTCATGGATTTCATTCTATTGATGTAACTTTTCATTCTATATCGAGTTTAGGTGATGTAATAGTCGAGATGGTCATGGTTTTCATTCTATATAAGTGTCATGTCGAGATGGTCATGGTTTTCACTCCGAGTTTAATGATGTAATGCAAGTCGAGGTGGTAATGGATTTCATTCTATATCGAGTTAGGTGATGTAACTCCGGCCCAAGTGCTACAGTCATCACTCCAGTTGAATGATGTAATGCCAGCCGAGATGGTCATGGTTTTCATTCTATATAGAGTCAGGTAATGTAATTCTAGCCTAAGTGATACAATCATAACTCTAGTTTAATGATGTAATGTCAGCCGAGATTTCATGGTTTTCATTCTATATCGAGTCAGGTAATGTAATTTCAGCCTAAGTGATGCAGTTGTCACTCCAGTTTAATAATGTAATGCAAGCCGAGGTGGTCATGCATTTCATTCTATATCGAGTTAGGTGATGTAACTCCGGCCCAAGTGTTGCAGTCATCACTCCAGTTGAATGATGTAATTCCAGCCAACATGCTCATGGTTTTCATTCAATATATAGTCAGGAGATGTAATTCTAGCCCAAGTGTTGTAGTCGTCACTCTAGTTGAATAATGTAATGCCACCGAGATGGTAATGGTTTTTTCATTCTATATCGAGTCTAAGGTGATGTAATTCTAGCCTAAGTGATACAGTCATGACTCAAGTTTAATGATGATTAGCCAGTCGAGATGGTCATGGTTTTCATTCTATATCGAGTAAGGTGATGTAATTCTAGCCTAAGTGATACACTCATCACTCTAGTTTAATGATGTAATGCCAGTCGAGATTTCATGGGTTTCTTTCTATATCGAGTCAGGTAATGTAATTTCGACCTAAGTGATGTTGTTTTCACTCCAGTTTGATGATTTAATGCAAGTCGACGTGGTCATGGATTTCATTCTATATCGAGTTAGGTGATGTAACTCCGGCCCAAGTGCTACAGTCATCACTCCAGTTGAATGATGTAATGCCAGCCGAGATGGTCATGGTTTTCATTCTATATCGAGTAAGGTGATGTAATTCTAGCCTAAGTGATGTCAAGTGATGTCGATCATGGTTTTCACTCGAGTTGAATGATGTAATGCCCAGCCGAGATGGTCATGGTTTTCATTCTATATCGAGTAAGTAATGTAATTCTAGCCTAAGTGAGTAGGTAATGTAATCATAACTCTAGTTTAATGATGTAATGTCGGCCGAGATTTCATGGTTTTCATTCTATATCGAGTCGGGTAATGTAATTTCAACCTAAGTGATGCGATTGTCACTCCGGTTTAATAATGTAATGCAAGCCGAGGTGGTCATGCATTTCATTCTATATCGAGTTAGGTGATGTAACTCCGGCCCAAGTGTTGCGGTCATCACTCCGGTTGAATGATGTAATTCCACCAACATGCTCATGGTTTTCATTCAATATATAGTCGGGAGATGTAATTCTAGCCCAAGTGTTGTAGTCGTCACTCTAGTTGAATAATGTAATGCCAGCCGAGATGGTAATGGTTTTCATTCTATATCGAGTCTAGCCTAAGTGGTGATGTAATTCTAGCCTAAGTGATACAGTCATGACTCAAGTTTAATGATGATTAGCCAGTCGAGATGGTCATGGTTTTCATTCTATATCGAGTAAGGTGATGTAATTCTAGCCTAAGTGATACACTCATCACTCTAGTTTAATGATGTAATGCCAGTCGAGATTTCATGGGTTTCTTTCTATATCGAGTCAGGTAATGTAATTTCGACCTAAGTGATGTTGTTTTCACTCCAGTTTGATGATTTAATGCAAGTCGACGTGGTCATGGATTTCATTCTATATCGAGTTAGGTGATGTAACTCCGGCCCAAGTGCTACAGTCATCACTCCAGTTGAATGATGTAATGCCAGCCGAGATGGTCATGGTTTTCATTCTATATCGTGTAAGGTGATGTAATTCTAGCCTAAGTGATACAGTCATAACTCTAGTTTAATGATGTAATGCCCGAGATGGTCATGGTTTTCATTCTATATCGAGTCGATGTAATTTAGCCTGGTTTTAACTCTAGTTTAATGATGTAATGTTCGAGATTTCATGGTTTTCATTCGAGTCAGGTAATGTAATTTCAGCCTAAGTGATGCAGTTGTCACTCCAGTTTAATAATGTAATGCAAGCCGAGGTGGTCATGCATTTCATTCTATATCGAGTTAGGTGATGTAACTCCGGCCCAAGTGTTGCAGTCATCACTCCAGTTGAATGATGTAATTCCAGCCAACATGCTCATGGTTTTCATTCAATATATAGTCAGGAGATGTAATTCTGGCCCAAGTGTTGTAGTCGTCACTCTAGTTGAATAATGTAAGGCCAGCCGAGATGGTAATGGTTTTCATTCTATATCGAGTCAGGTGATGTAATTCTAGCCTAAGTGTCATGACTCAAGTTTAATGATGATTGTCATGACTCAAGTTTAATGATGATTAGCAAGATCGAGATGGTCATGGTTTTCATTCTATATCGAGTAAGGTGATGTAATTCTAGCCTAAGTGATACACTCATCACTCTAGTTTAATGATGTAATGTCGAGATTTCATGGTTTTCATTCTATATCGAGTAGGTGATGTAATTTCGAGCCTAAGTGATGTTGTTTTCACTCTAGTTTAATGATGTAATAGTCGAGATTTCATGGTTTTCATTCTATATCGAGTTAGGTAATGTAATTTCGAGCCTAAGTGATGTTGTTTTCACTCCAGTTTAATGATGTAATGCAAGTCGAGGTGGTCATGGATTTCATTCTATATCGAGTTAGGTGATGTAACTCCGGCCCAAGTGCTACAGTCATCACTCCAGTTGAATGATGTAATGCCAGCCGAGATGGTCATGGTTTTCATTCTATATAGAGTAAGGTGATGTAATTCTAGCCTAAGTGATACAATCATAACTCTAGTTTAATGATGTAATGTCAGCCGAGATTTCATGGTTTTCATTCTATATCGAGTCAGGTAATGTAATTTCAGCCTAAGTGATGCAGTTGTCACTCGAGTTTAATAATGTAATGCAAGCCGAGGTGGTCATGCATTTCATTCTATATCGAGTTAGGTGATGTAACTCCGGCCCAAGTGTTGCAGTCATCACTCCAGTTGAATGATGTAATTCCAGCCAACATGCTCATGGTTTTCATTCAATATATAGTCAGGAGATGTAATTCTAGCCCAAGTGTTGTAGTCGTCACTCTAGTTGAATAATGTAATGCCAGCCGAGATGGTAATGGTTTTCATTCTATATCGAGTCAGGTGATGTAATTCTAGCCTAAGTGATACGGTCATGACTCAAGTTTAATGATGATTAGCCGGTCGAGATGGTCATGGTTTTCATTCTATATCGAGTAAGGTGATGTAATTCTAGCCTAAGTGATACACTCATCACTCTAGTTTAATGATGTAATGCCGGTCGAGATTTCATGGGTTTCTTTCTATATCGAGTCGGGTAATGTAATTTCGACCTAAGTGATGTTGTTTTCACTCCGAGTTTGATGATTTAATGCAAGTCGACGTGGTCATGGATTTCATTCTTTCAGGTGATGTCTATATCGAGTTAGGTGATGTAACTCCGGCCCAAGTGCTACGCCCAAGTCATCACTCCGGTTGAATGATGTAATGCCGGCCCGAGATGGTCATGGTTTTCATTCTATATAGAGTGTAAGGTGATGTAATTCTAGCCTAAGTGATACAATCATAACTCTAGTTTAATGATGTAATGTCGGCCGAGATTTCATGGTTTTCATTCTATATCGAGTCGGGTAATGTAATTTCAACCTAAGTGATGCAATTGTCACTCCGGTTTAATAATGTAATGCAAGCCGAGGTGGTCATGCATTTCATTCTATATCGAGTTAGGTGATGTAACTCCGGCCCAAGTGTTGCGGTCATCACTCCGGTTGAATGATGTAATTCCACCAACATGCTCATGGTTTTCATTCAATATATAGTCGGGAGATGTAATTCTAGCCCAAGTGTTGTAGTCGTCACTCTAGTTGAATAATGTAATGCCGGCCGAGATGGTAATGGTTTTCATTCTATATCGAGTCCGGTGATGTAATTCTAGCCTAAGTGATACAGTCATGACTCAAGTTTAATGATGATTAGCCAGTCGAGATGGTCATGGTTTTCATTCTATATCGAGTAAGGTGATGTAATTCTAGCCTAAGTGATACACTCATCACTCTAGTTTAATGATGTAATGCCAGTCGAGATTTCATGGGTTTCTTTCTATATCGAGTCAGGTAATGTAATTTCGACCTAAGTGATGTTGTTTTCACTCAGTTTGATGATTTAATGCAAGTCGACGTGGTCATGGATTTCATTCTATATCGAGTTAGGTGATGTAACTCCGGCCCAAGTGCTACAGTCATCACTCCAGTTGAATGATGTAATGCCAGCCGAGATGGTCATGGTTTTCATTCTATATCGTGTAAGGTGATGTAATTCTAGCCTAAGTGCTACAGTCATCACTCCAGTTGAATGATGTAATGCCAGCCGAGATGGTCATGGTTTTCATTCTATATCGAGTAAGGTAATGTAATTCTAGCCTAAGTGATACAATCATAACTCTAGTTTAATGATGTAATGTCAGCCGAGATTTCATGGTTTTCATTCTATATCGAGTCAGGTAATGTAATTTCAACCTAAGTGATGCAATTGTCACTCCAGTTTAATAATGTAATGCAAGCCGAGGTGGTCATGGATTTCATTCTATATCGAGTTAGGTGATGTAACTCCGGCCCAAGTGTTGCAGTCATCACTCCTGTTGAATGATGTAATTCCAGTCAACATGCTCATGGTTTTCATTCAATATATAGTCAGGAGATGTAATTCTGGCCCAAGTGTTGTAGTCGTCACTCTAGTTGAATAATGTAATGCCAGCCGAGATGGTAATGGTTTTCATTCTATATCGAGTCAGGTGATGTAATTCTAGCCTAAGTGATACAATCATGACTCAAGTTTAATGATGATTAGCCAGTCGAGATGGTCATGGTTTTCATTCTATATCGAGTAAGGTGATGTAATTCTAGCCTAAGTGATACACTCATCACTCTAGTTTAATGATGTAATGCCAGTCGAGATTTCATGGGTTTCTTTCTATATCGAGTCAGGTAATGTAATTTCGACCTAAGTGATGTTGTTTTCACTCCAGTTTGATGATTTAATGCAAGTCGACGTGGTCATGGATTTCATTCTATATCGAGTTAGGTGATGTAACTCCGGCCCAAGTGCTACAGTCATCACTCCAGTTGAATGATGTAATGCCAGCCGAGATGGTCATGGTTTTCATTCTATATCGAGTGTAAGGTGATGTAATTCCTAAGTAAGTGATACAGTCATCACTCCAGTTGAATGATGTAATGCCAGCCGAGATGGTCATGGTTTTCATTCTATATAGAGTCAGGTAATGTAATTCTAGCCTAAGTGATACAATCATAACTCTAGTTTAATGATGTAATGTCAGCCGAGATTTCATGGTTTTCATTCTATATCGAGTCAGGTAATGTAATTTCAACCTAAGTGATGCAGTTGTCACTCCAGTTTAATAATGTAATGCAAGCCGAGGTGGTCATGCATTTCATTCTATATCGAGTTAGGTGATGTAACTCCGGCCCAAGTGTTGCGGTCATCACTCCGGTTGAATGATGTAATTCCGGCCAACATGCTCATGGTTTTCATTCAATATATAGTCGGGAGATGTAATTCTAGCCCAAGTGTTGTAGTCGTCACTCTAGTTGAATAATGTAATGCCAGCCGAGATGGTAATGGTTTTCATTCTATATCGAGTCAGGTGATGTAATTCTAGCCTAAGTGATACAGTCATGACTCAAGTTTAATGATGATTAGCCAGTCGAGATGGTCATGGTTTTCATTCTATATCGAGTAAGGTGATGTAATTCTAGCCTAAGTGATACACTCATCACTCTAGTTTAATGATGTAATGCCAGTCGAGATTTCATGGTTTTCATTTTCTATATCGAGTCGGGTAATGTAATTTCGACCTAAGTGATGTTGTTTTCACTCTAGTTTAATGATGATTTAATGCAAGTCGACGTGGTCATGGATTTCATTCTATATCGAGTAGGTGATGTAATTCGAGCCTAAGTGATTTCGAGATGGTCATGGTTTTCATTCTATATCGAGGTTCGAGCCTAAATGATGTAATGATGTAATGTCGAGGTGGTCATGGATTTCATTCTATATCGAGTTAGGTGATGTAACTCCGGCCCAAGTGCTACAGTCATCACTCCAGTTGAATGATGTAATGCCAGCCGAGATGGTCATGGTTTTCATTCTATATAGAGTCAGGTAATGTAATTCTAGCCTAAGTGATACAATCATAACTCTAGTTTAATGATGTAATGTCAGCCGAGATTTCATGGTTTTCATTCTATATTGAGTCAGGTAATGTAATTTCAGCCTAAGTGATGCAGTTGTCACTCCAGTTTAATAATGTAATGCAAGCCGAGGTGGTCATGCATTTCATTCTATATCGAGTTAGGTGATGTAACTCCGGCCCAAGTGTTGCAGTCATCACTCCGGTTGAATGATGTAATTCCGGCCAACATGCTCATGGTTTTCATTCAATATATAGTCGGGAGATGTAATTCTAGCCCAAGTGTTGTAGTCGTCACTCTAGTTGAATAATGTAATGCCGAGAGATGGTAATGGTTTTCATTCTATATCGAGTCGAGGGTGATGTAATTCTAGCCTAAGTGATACGGTCATGACTCAAGTTTAATGATGATTAGCCGGTCGAGATGGTCATGGTTTTCATTCTATATCGAGTAAGGTGATGTAATTCTAGCCTAAGTGATACACTCATCACTCTAGTTTAATGATGTAATGCCGGTCGAGATTTCATGGGTTTCTTTCTATATCGAGTCGGGTAATGTAATTTCGACCTAAGTGATGTTGTTTTCACTCCGGTTTGATGATTTAATGCAAGTCGACGTGGTCATGGATTTCATTCTATATCGAGTTAGGTGATGTAACTCCGGCCCAAGTGCTACGGTCATCACTCCGGTTGAATGATGTAATGTAATGGCCCGAGATGGTCATGGTTTTCATTCTATATCGTGTAAGGTGATGTAATTCTAGCCTAAGTGATACGGTCATAACTCTAGTTTAATGATGTAATGTCACCGAGATTTCATGGTTTTCATTCTATATAGTCGATGTCTAAGTGGTAATGTAATTTCTATATCGAGTCGAGTAATGTAAACCTAAGTGATGCAATTGTCACTCCAGTTTAATAATGTAATGCAAGCCGAGGTGGTCATGGATTTCATTCTATATCGAGTTAGGTGATGTAAACCGGCCCAAGTGTTGCGGTCATCACTCCGGTTGAATGATGTAATCCGGCCAACATGCTCATGGTTTTCATTCAATATATAGTCGAGGAGATGTAATTCTAGCCCAAGTGTTGTAGTCGTCACTCTAGTTGAATAATGTAATGCCAGTACCGAGATGGTAATGGTTTTCATTCTATATCGAGTCGGGTGATGTAATTCTAGCCTAAGTGATGATTGTCATGACTCAAGTTTAATGATGATTAGCAAGTCGAGATGGTCATGGTTTTCATTCTATATCGAGTAAAGGTGATGTAATTCTAGCCTAAGTGATACACTCATCACTCTAGTTTAATGATGTAATGTCGAGATTTCATGGGTTTCTTTCTATATCGAGTCAGGTAATGTAATTTCGACCTAAGTGATGTTGTTTTCACTCTAGTTTGATGATTTAATGCAAGTCGACGTGGTCATGGATTTCATTCTATATCGAGTTAGGTGATGTAATTTCGAGCCTAAGTATGCGGTTGTCACTCCGGTTTAATGATGTAATGCAAGCCGAGGTGGTCATGGATTTCATTCTATATCGAGTTAGGTGATGTAACTCCGGCCCAGTGTGCTACGGTCATCACTCCGGTTGAATGATGTAATGCCGGCCGAGATGGTCATGGTTTTCATTCTATATAGAGTCGAGGTAATGTAATTCTAGCCTAAGTGATACAATCATAACTCTAGTTTAATGATGTAATGTCAGCCGAGATTTCATGGTTTTCATTCTATATTGAGTCAGGTAATGTAATTTCAGCCTAAGTGATGCAGTTGTCACTCCGGTTTAATAATGTAATGCAAGCCGAGGTGGTCATGCATTTCATTCTATATCGAGTTAGGTGATGTAACTCCGGCCCAAGTGTTGCGGTCATCACTCCGGTTGAATGATGTAATTCCGGCCAACATGCTCATGGTTTTCATTCAATATATAGTCGGGAGATGTAATTCTAGCCCAAGTGTTGTAGTCGTCACTTAGTTGAATAATGTAATGCCGCCGAGATGGTAATGGTTTTCATTCTATATCGAGTGGTGTGATGTAATTCTAGCCTAAGTGATACGGTCATGACTCAAGTTTAATGATGATTAGCCGGTCGAGATGGTCATGGTTTTCATTCTATATCGAGTAAGGTGATGTAATTCTAGCCTAAGTGATACACTCATCACTCTAGTTTAATGATGTAATGCCGGTCGAGATTTCATGGGTTTCTTTCTATATCGAGTCGGGTAATGTAATTTCGACCTAAGTGATGTTGTTTTCACTCCGAGTTTGATGATTTAATGCAAGTCGACGTGGTCATGGATTTCATTCTATATCGAGTTAGGTGATGTAACTCCGGCCCAAGTGCTACGGTCATCACTCCGGTTGAATGATGTAATGCCGGCCCGAGATGGTCATGGTTTTCATTCTATATCGTGTAAGGTGATGTAATTCTACCCTAACTAAGTTTGATATGATGTAATGTCATGGTCTCTAGTCGGGTAATGTAATTCTAATAAGTGATGGTCATGGTTTTAATGTAATGTAATGATGTAATGTCTAGTTTAATGATGTAATGTCGAGATTTCATGGTTTTCATTCTATATCGAGTCGTAAGGTAATGTAATTTCAACCTAAGTGATGCAATTGTCACTCCGGTTTAATAATGTAATGCAAGCCGAGGTGGTCATGCATTTCATTCTATATCGAGTTAGGTGATGTAACTCCGGCCCAAGTGTTGCGGTCATCACTCCGGTTGAATGATGTAATTCCGGCCAACATGCTCATGGTTTTCATTCAATATATAGTCGGGAGATGTAATTCTAGCCCAAGTGTTGTAGTCGTCACTCTAGTTGAATAATGTAATGCCACCGAGATGGTAATGGTTTTCATTCTATATCGAGTCGAGGTGATGTAATTCTAGCCTAAGTGATACGATACTGACTCAAGTTTAATGATGATTAGCCGGTCGAGATGGTCATGGTTTTCATTCTATATCGAGTAAGGTGATGTAATTCTAGCCTAAGTGATACACTCATCACTCTAGTTTAATGATGTAATGCCGGTCGAGATTTCATGGGTTTCTTTCTATATCGAGTCGGGTAATGTAATTTCGACCTAAGTGATGTTGTTTTCACTCCGAGTTTGATGATTTAATGCAAGTCGACGTGGTCATGGATTTCATTCTATATCGAGTTAGGTGATGTAACTCGGCCTAAGTGCTACGGTCATCACTCCAGTTGAATGATGTAATGCCCGAGATGAGTTTCATTATATCGAGTTAGGTGATGTAATGTCGAGAGATTTCATGGTTTTCATTCTATAGTCGAGTGGATGTAATTTCGAGCCTAAGTGATGTTGTTTCTAATGCAAGCCGAGGTGGTCATGGATTTCATTCTATCGAGTTAGGTGATGTAACTCGGCCCAAGTGCTACGGTCATCACTCCGGTTGAATGATGTAATGCCGGCCGAGATGGTCATGGTTTTCATTCTATATCGAGTAAGGTGATGTAATTCTAGCCTAAGTGATACAATCATAACTCTAGTTTAATGATGTAATGTCGGCCGAGATTTCATGGTTTTCATTCTATATCGAGTCGGGTAATGTAATTTCAAGCCTAAGTGATGCGGTTGTCACTCCGGTTTAATAATGTAATGCAAGCCGAGGTGGTCATGCATTTCATTCTATATCGAGTTAGGTGATGTAACTCCGGCCCAAGTGTTGCGGTCATCACTCCGGTTGAATGATGTAATTCCGGCCAACATGCTCATGGTTTTCATTCAATATATAGTCGGGAGATGTAATTCTAGCCCAAGTGTTGTAGTCGTCACTCTAGTTGAATAATGTAATGCCGGCCCGAGATGGTAATGGTTTTCATTCTATATCGAGTCGGGTGATGTAATTCTAGCCTAAGTGATACGGTCATGACTCAAGTTTAATGATGATTAGCTAAGTCGAGATGGTCATGGTTTTCATTCTATATCGAGTAAGGTGATGTAATTCTAGCCTAAGTGATACACTCATCACTCTAGTTTAATGATGTAATGCCGGTCGAGATTTCATGGGTTTCTTTCTATATCGAGTCGGGTAATGTAATTTCGACCTAAGTGATGTTGTTTTCACTCCGGTTTGATGATTTAATGCAAGTCGACGTGGTCATGGATTTCATTCTATATCGAGTTAGGTGATGTAACTCGGCCCAAGTGCTACGGTCATCACTCCGGTTGAATGATGTAATGTAAGCCGAGATGGTCATGGTTTTCATTCTATATCGAGAGGATGATGTCATGGTTTTCATCACTCTAGTTGAATGATGTAATCGAGATGGTCATGGTTTTCATTCTATATAGAGTGATGTAATTCTAGCCTAAGTGATACGGTCATAACTCTAGTTTAATGATGTAATGTCGGCCGAGATTTCATGGTTTTCATTCTATATCGAGTCGGGTAATGTAATTTCAACCCTAAAGTGATGCGGTTGTCACTCCGGTTTAATAATGTAATGCAAGCCGAGGTGGTCATGCATTTCATTCTATATCGAGTTAGGTGATGTAACTCCGGCCCAAGTGTTGCGGTCATCACTCCGGTTGAATGATGTAATTCCGGCCAACATGCTCATGGTTTTCATTCAATATATAGTCGGGAGATGTAATTCTAGCCCAAGTGTTGTAGTCGTCACTCTAGTTGAATAATGTAATGCAGCCGAGATGGTAATGGTTTTTTCATTCTATATCGAGTCGGTGATGTAATTCTAGCCTAAGTGATACGATATGTCATGACTCAAGTTTAATGATGATTAGCCGGTCGAGATGGTCATGGTTTTCATTCTATATCGAGTAGGTGAGGTGATGTAATTCTAGCCTAAGTGATACACTCATCACTCTAGTTTAATGATGTAATGCCGGTCGAGATTTCATGGGTTTCTTTCTATATCGAGTCGGGTAATGTAATTTCGACCTAAGTGATGTTTTTTCACTCCGGTTTGATGATTTAATGCAAGTCGACGTGGTCATGGATTTCATTCTATATCGAGTTAGGTGATGTAACTCGGCCCAAGTGCTGTCATCACTCCGGTTGAATGATGTAATGCCAGCCGAGATGGTCATGGTATGGATTTCATTCTATATCGAGTTAGGTGATGTAACTAACCCGCCCAAGTGATACGGTCATCACTCGGTTGAATGATGTAATGCCGGCCGAGATGGTCATGGTTTTCATTCTATATCGAGTAAGGTAATGTAATTCTAGCCTAAGTGATACAATCATAACTCTAGTTTAATGATGTAATGTCGGCCGAGATTTCATGGTTTTCATTCTATATCGAGTCGGGTAATGTAATTTCAGCCTAAGTGATGCGGTTGTCACTCCGGTTTAATAATGTAATGCAAGCCGAGGTGGTCATGCATTTCATTCTATATCGAGTTAGGTGATGTAACTCCGGCCCAAGTGTTGCGGTCATCACTCCGGTTGAATGATGTAATTCCGGCCAACATGCTCATGGTTTTCATTCAATATATAGTCGGGAGATGTAATTCTAGCCCAAGTGTTGTAGTCGTCACTCTAGTTGAATAATGTAATGCCAGTAGAGATGGTAATGGTTTTCATTCTATATCGAGTCGAGGTGATGTAATTCTAGCCTAAGTGATACGGTCATGACTCAAGTTTAATGATGATTAGCCAGTCGAGATGGTCATGGTTTTCATTCTATATCGAGTAAGGTGATGTAATTCTAGCCTAAGTGATACACTCATCACTCTAGTTTAATGATGTAATGTCGAGATTTCATGTAATGCCGGTCGAGATTTCATGGGTTTCTTTCTATATCGAGTCGGGTAATGTAATTTCGACCTAAGTGATGTTGTTTTCACTCCGGTTTGATGATTTAATGCAAGTCGACGTGGTCATGGATTTCATTCTATATCGAGTTAGGTGATGTAACTCGGCCCAAGTGCTACGGTCATCACTCCGTTGAATGATGTAATGCCGGCCGAGATGGTCATGGTTTTCATTCTATATCGAGTAAGGTGATGTAATTCTAGCCTAAGTGATACAGTCATAACTCTAGTTTAATGATGTAATGTCGGCCGAGATTTCATGGTTTTCATTCTATATCGAGTCGGGTAATGTAATTTCAACCTAAGTGATGCGCAATTGTCACTCCGGTTTAATAATGTAATGCAAGCCGAGGTGGTCATGCATTTCATTCTATATCGAGTTAGGTGATGTAACTCCGGCCCAAGTGTTGCGGTCATCACTCCGGTTGAATGATGTAATTCCGGCCAACATGCTCATGGTTTTCATTCAATATATAGTCGGGAGATGTAATTCTAGCCCAAGTGTTGTAGTCGTCACTCTAGTTGAATAATGTAATGCCAGCCGAGATGGTAATGGTTTTCATTCTATATCGAGTCGGGTGATGTAATTCTAGCCTAAGTGATACGGTTCATGACTCAAGTTTAATGATGATAAGCAAGTCGAGATGGTCATGGTTTTCATTCTATATCGAGTTAGGTGATGTAATTCTAGCCTAAGTGATACATCATCACTCTAGTTTAATGATGTAATGCCGGTCGAGATTTCATGGGTTTCATTCTATATCGAGTCAGGTAATGTAATTTAGACCTAAGTGATGTTGTTGTCACTCTAGTTTAATGATGTAATGCAAGTCGAGGTGGTCATGGATTTCATTCTATATCGAGTTAGGTGATGTAACTCGGCCCAAGTGCTACGGTCATCACTCGGTTGAAATGATGTAATGCAGCCGAGATGGTCATGGTTTTCATTCTATATCGAGTAAGGTGATGTAATTCTAGCCTAAGTGATACAGTCATCACTCTAGTTGAATGATGTAATGCCAGCCGAGATGGTCATGGTTTTCATTCTATATCGAGTAAGGTGATGTAATTCTAGCCTAAGTGATACACTCATCACTCTAGTTTAATGATGTAATGCTAGTCGAGATTTCATGGGTTTCTTTCTATATCGAGTCAGGTAATGTAATTTCGACCTAAGTGATGTTGTTTTCACTCCAGTTTGATGATTTAATGCAAGTCGACGTGGTCATGGATTTCATTCTATATCGAGTTAGGTGATGTAACTCCGGCCCAAGTGCTACAGTCATCACTCCAGTTGAATGATGTAATGCCAGCCCGAGATGGTCATGGTTTTCATTCTATATCGTGTAAGGTGATGTAATTCTAGCCTAAGTGATACAGTCATAACTCTAGTTTAATGATGTAATGTCAGCCGAGATTTCATGGTTTTCATTCTATATCGAGTCAGGTAATGTAATTTCAACCTAAGTGATGCAATTGTCACTCCAGTTTAATAATGTAATGCAAGCCGAGGTGGTCATGGATTTCATTCTATATCGAGTTAGGTGATGTAACTCCGGCCCAAGTGTTGCAGTCATCACTCCGGTTGAATGATGTAATACCGGCCAACATGCTCATGGTTTTCATTCAATATATAGTCGGGAGATGTAATTCTAGCCCAAGTGTGTGTCGTCGTCACTCTAGTTGAATAATGTAATGCCCGCCGAGATGGTAATGGTTTTCATTCTATATCGAGTCGGTGATGTAATTCTAGCCTAAGTGATACGTCATGACTCAAGTTTAATGATGATTGCCGGTCGAGATGGTCATGGTTTTCATTCTATATCGAGTAAGGTGATGTGTCTAGCCTAAGTGATACACTCATCATCCTCTAGTTTAATGATAACACTCATCACTCTAGTTTAATGATGTAATGCCGGTCGAGATTTCATGGATTTCTATATCGAGTCGAGGTAATGTAATTTCGACCTAAGTGATGTTGTTTTCACTCCGGTTTGATGATTTAATGCAAGTCGACGTGGTCATGGATTTCATTCTATATAGTATCGAGTGATAGGTGATGTAACTCCGGCCCAAGTGCTACGGTCATCACTCCGGTTGAATGATGTAATGCCGGCCGAGATGGTCATGGTTTTCATTCTATATAGAGTCAGGTGATGTAATTCTAGCCTAAGTGATTTCTAGCCTAAGTGATACAATCATAACTCTAGTTTAATGATGTAATGTCGGCCGAGATTTCATGGTTTTCATTCTATATCGAGTCGGGTAATGTAATTTCACCTAAGTGATGCGGTTGTCACTCCGGTTTAATAATGTAATGCAAGCCGAGGTGGTCATGCATTTCATTCTATATCGAGTTAGGTGATGTAACTCCGGCCCAAGTGTTGCGGTCATCACTCCGGTTGAATGATGTAATTCCGGCCAACATGCTCATGGTTTTCATTCAATATATAGTCAGGAGATGTAATTCTAGCCCAAGTGTTGTAGTCGTCACTCTAGTTGAATAATGTAATGCCAGCCGAGATGGTAATGGTTTTCATTCTATATCGAGTCCGGTGATGTAATTCTAGCCTAAGTGATACAGTCATGACTCAAGTTTAATGATGAATCATCACTCTAGTTTAATGATTAAGCCGGTCGAGATGGTCATGGTTTTCATTCTATATCGAGTAAGGTGATGTAATTCTAGCCTAAGTGATACACTCATCACTCTAGTTTAATGATGTAATGCCAGTCGAGATTTCATGGGTTTCTTTCTATATCGAGTCAGGTAATGTAATTTCGACCTAAGTGATGTTGTTTTCACTCCGGTTTGATGATTTAATGCAAGTCGACGTGGTCATGGATTTCATTCTATATCGAGTTAGGTGATGTAACTCCGGCCCAAGTGCTACAGTCATCACTCCAGTTGAATGATGTAATGCCAGCCGAGATGGTCATGGTTTTCATTCTATATAGAGTAAGGTGATGTAATTCTAGCCTAAGTGATACAATCATAACTCTAGTTTAATGATGTAATGTCAGCCGAGATTTCATGGTTTTCATTCTATATCGAGTCAGGTAATGTAATTTCAACCTAAGTGATGCAATTGTCACTCCGGTTTAATAATGTAATGCAAGCCGAGGTGGTCATGCATTTCATTCTATATCGAGTTAGGTGATGTAACTCCGGCCCAAGTGTTGCGGTCATCACTCCGGTTGAATGATGTAATCCGGCCAACATGCTCATGGTTTTCATTCAATATATAGTCGGGAGATGTAATTTTCTAGCCCAAGTGTTGTAGTCGTCACTCTAGTTGAATAATGTAATGCCACCGAGATGGTAATGGTTTTTTTCATTCGAGTCGAGGTGATATCGAGTAAGTGGTGATGTAATTCTAGCCTAAGTGATACGTCGTCATGACTCAAGTTTAATGATGATTAATGCCGGTCGAGATGGTCATGTTTTTTCATTCTATATCGAGTAAGGTGATGTAATTCTAGCCTAAGTGATACACTCATCACTCTAGTTTAATGATGTAATGCCGGTCGAGATTTCATGGGTTTCTTTCTATATCGAGTCGGGTAATGTAATTTCGACCTAAGTGATGTTGTTTTCACTCCGAGTTTGATGATTTAATGCAAGTCGACGTGGTCATGGATTTCATTCTATATCGAGTTAGGTGATGTAACTCGGCCCAAGTGCTACGGTCATCACTCCGGTTGAATGATGTAATGCCGGCCCGAGATGGTCATGGTTTTCATTCTATATCGTGTAAGGTGATGTAATTCTAGCCTAAGTGATACAATCATAACTCTAGTTTAATGATGTAATGTCGTACCGAGATTTCATGGTTTTCATTCTATATCGAGTCAGGTAATGTAATTTCAACCTAAGTGATGCAATTGTCACTCCAGTTTAATAATGTAATGCAAGCCGAGGTGGTCATGGATTTCATTCTATATCGAGTTAGGTGATGTAACTCGGCCCAAGTGTTGCGGTCATCACTCCGGTTGAATGATGTAATACCGGCCAACATGCTCATGGTTTTCATTCAATATATAGTCGGGAGATGTAATTCTAGCCCAAGTGTTGTTGTCGTCACTCTAGTTGAATAATGTAAGCCGGCCGAGATGGTAATGGTTTTCATTCTATATCGAGTCAGGTGATGTAATTCTAGCCTAAGTGATGCAGTTGTCACTCCAATTTAATGATGTAATGCAAGCCGAGGTGGTCATAGATTTCATTCTATATCGAGTTAGGTGATGTAACTCCGGCCCAAGTGCTCCAGTTGAATGATCATCACTCCGAGTTGAATGATGTAATGCCAGCCCGAGATGGTCATGGTTTTCATTCTATATAGAGTCGGAGATGTAATTCTAGAGTAAGTGTGTAATAGCCTAAGTGATCGTCACTCTAGTTTAATGATGTAATGCCAGCCCGAGATGGTCATGGTTTTCATTTCTATATCGAGTCGAGGTGATGTAATTTCAGCCTAAGTGATGTTGTCATTTACTAATGTAATGATTAGCTAGTCGAGATGGTCATGGTTTTCATTCTATATCGAGTAAGGTGATGTAATTCTAGCCTAAGTGATACACTCATCACTCTAGTTTAATGATGTAATGCTAGTCGAGATTTCATGGGTTTCTTTCTATATCGAGTCAGGTAATGTAATTTCGACCTAAGTGATGTTGTTTTCACTCCAGTTTGATGATTTAATGCAAGTCGACGTGGTCATGGATTTCATTCTATATCGAGTTAGGTGATGTAACTCCGGCCCAAGTGCTACAGTCATCACTCCAGTTGAATGATGTAATGCCAGCCCGAGATGGTCATGGTTTTCATTCTATATCGAGTAAGGTGATGTAATTCTAGCCTAAGTGATACAATCATAACTCTAGTTTAATGATGTAATGTCAGCCGAGATTTCATGGTTTTCATTCTATATCGAGTCAGGTAATGTAATTTCAACCTAAGTGATGCAATTGTCACTCCAGTTTAATAATGTAATGCAAGCCGAGGTGGTCAGGGATTTCATTCTATATCGAGTTAGGTGATGTAACTCCGGCCCAAGTGTTGCAGTCATCACTCCAGTTGAATGATGTAATACCAGCCAGCATGCTCATGGTTTTCATTCAATATATAGTCAGGAGATGTAATTCTAGCCCAAGTGTTGTTGTCGTCACTCTAGTTGAATAATGTAATGCCAGCCGAGATGGTAATGGTTTTCATTCTATATCGAGTCAGGTGATGTAATTCGAGCCTAAGTGATGCAGTTGTCACTCCAGTTTAATGATGTAATGCAAGCCGAGGTGGTCATGGATTTCATTCTATATCGAGTTAGGTGATGTAATTCTAGCCTAAGTGATACACTCATCACTCTAGTTTAATGATGTAATGCCAGTCGAGATTTCATGGTTTTCATTCTATATCGAGTCGGGTAATGTAATTTCGAGCCTAAGTGATGTTGTTTTCACTCTAGTTTAATGATGTAATGCAAGTCGAGATGGTCATGGTTTTCATTCTATAGTCATGGATTTCATTCTATATCGAGTTAGGTGATGTAACTCCGGCCCAAGTGCTACAGTCATCACTCCAGTTGAATGATGTAATGCCAGCCGAGATGGTCATGGTTTTCATTCTATATAGAGTCAGGTAATGTAATTCTAGCCTAAGTGATACAATCATAACTCTAGTTTAATGATGTAATGTCAGCCGAGATTTCATGGTTTTCATTCTATATCGAGTCAGGTAATGTAATTTCAACCTAAGTGATGCAGTTGTCACTCCAGTTTAATAATGTAATGCAAGCCGAGGTGGTCATGCATTTCATTCTATATCGAGTTAGGTGATGTAACTCCGGCCCAAGTGTTGCAGTCATCACTCCAGTTGAATGATGTAATTCCAGCCAACATGCTCATGGTTTTCATTCAATATATAGTCAGGAGATGTAATTCTAGCCCAAGTGTTGTAGTCGTCACTCTAGTTGAATAATGTAATGCCAGTAGAGATGGTAATGGTTTTCATTCTATATCGAGTCGAGGTGATGTAATTGATGTAATTCTAGCCTAAGTGATACGGTAGGTGATGTCATGACTCAAGTTTAATGATGTAATAGCCGGTCGAGATGGTCATGGTTTTCATTCTATATCGAGTAAGGTGATGTAATTCTAGCCTAAGTGATACACTCATCACTCTAGTTTAATGATGTAATGCCAGTCGAGATTTCATGGGTTTCTTTCTATATCGAGTCAGGTAATGTAATTTCGACCTAAGTGATGTTGTTTTCACTCCAGTTTGATGATTTAATGCAAGTCGACGTGGTCATGGATTTCATTCTATATCGAGTTAGGTGATGTAACTCCGGCCCAAGTGCTACGGTCATCACTCCGGTTGAATGATGTAATGCCACCGAGATGGTCATGGTTTCATAGAGTAGGTGATGTAATTCTAGCCTAAGTGATACAGTCATAACTCTAGTTTAATGATGTAATGTCAGCCGAGATTTCATGGTTTTCATTCTATATCGAGTCAGGTAATGTAATTTCAACCTAAGTGATGCAATTGTCACTCCAGTTTAATAATGTAATGCAAGCCGAGGTGGTCATGATTTCATTCTATATCGAGTTAGGTGATGTAACTCCGGCCCAAGTGTTGCGGTCATCACTCCGGTTGAATGATGTAATTCCGGCCAACATGCTCATGGTTTTCATTCAATATATAGTCGGGAGATGTAATTCTAGCCCAAGTGTTGTGTCGTCACTCTAGTTGAATAATGTAATGCCCGAGATGGTAATGGTTTTCATTCTATATCGAGTCAGTGTGATGTAATTCTAGCCTAAGTGATACGATTGTCATGACTCAAGTTTAATGATGATTAGCAAGTCGAGATGGTCATGGTTTTCATTATATCGATCGAGTAAGGTGATGTAATTCTAGCCTAAGTGATACACTCATCACTCTAGTTTAATGATGTAATGCCAGTCGAGATTTCATGGGTTTCTTTCTATATCGAGTCAGGTAATGTAATTTCGACCTAAGTGATGTTGTTTTCACTCCAGTTTGATGATTTAATGCAAGTCGACGTGGTCATGGATTTCATTCTATATCGAGTTAGGTGATGTAACTCGGCCCAAGTGCTACGGTCATCACTCCGGTTGAATGATGTAATGCTAGTTGAATGAGCCGAGATGGTCATGGTTTTCATTCTATATAGTGTAGGTGATGTAATTCTAGGTAATGTAATTCTAGTTGAATGATGTAATGCCGGCCGAGAATGGTTTTCATTCTATATGTCGGTGTAATGTAATTCTAGCCTAAGTGATACAATCATAACTCTAGTTTAATGATGTAATGTCGGCCGAGATTTCATGGTTTTCATTCTATATTGAGTCGTAATGTAAATGTAATTTGTCACCGGTTTAAAGTGATGCAATTGTCACTCCGAGTTTAATAATGTAATGCGAATGGTCATGCATTTCATTCTATATCGAGTTAGGTGATGTAACTTCGGCCTCCAGTTAGTCATCAGTTTAATAATGTAATGCAAGCCGAGGTGGTCATGCATTTCATTCTATATCGAGTTAGGTGATGTAACTCGGCCCAAGTGTTGCGGTCATCACTCCGGTTGAATGATGTAATTCCGGCCAACATGCTCATGGTTTTCATTCAATATATAGTCGGGAGATGTAATTCTAGCCCAAGTGTTGTAGTCGTCACTCTAGTTGAATAATGTAATGCCAGCCGAGATGGTAATGGTTTTCATTCTATATCGAGTCGAGGTGATGTAATTCTAGCCTAAGTGATACAGTCATGACTCAAGTTTAATGATGATTAGCCAGTCGAGATGGTCATGGTTTTCATTCTATATCGAGTAAGGTGATGTAATTCTAGCCTAAGTGATACACTCATCACTCTAGTTTAATGATGTAATGCCAGTCGAGATTTCATGGTTTCTTTCTATATCGAGTCGGGTAATGTAATTTCGACCTAAGTGATGTTGTTTTCACTCCGAGTTTGATGATTTAATGCAAGTCGACGTGGTCATGGATTTCATTCTATATCGAGTTAGGTGATGTAACTCGGCCCAAGTGCTACGGTCATCACTCCGGTTGAATGATGTAATGCCAGCCCAGATGGTCATGGTTTTCATTCTATATCGTGTAAGGTGATGTAATTCTAGCCTAAGTGATACAGTCATAACTCTAGTTTAATGATGTAATGTCAGCCGAGATTTCATGGTTTTCATTCTATATCGAGTCAGGTAATGTAATTTCAACCTAAGTGATGCAATTGTCACTCCGGTTTAATAATGTAATGCAAGCCGAGGTGGTCATGGATTTCATTCTATATCGAGTTAGGTGATGTAACTCCGGCCCAAGTGTTGCGGTCATCACTCCGGTTGAATGATGTAATACCGGCCCGACATGCTCATGGTTTTCATTCAATATATATAGTCGGGAGATGTAATTCTAGCCCAAGTGTTGTTGTCGTCACTCTAGTTGAATAATGTAATGCCGGCCCGAGATGGTAATGGTTTTCATTCTATATCGCGTCGGGTGATGTAATTCGAGCCTAAGTGATGCGGTTGTCAGCCTAAGTGATGCGAGGTGGTTGTCACTCCGCTACAGTTTTAATAATGATGTAATGCAAGCCGAGGTGGTCATGGATTTCATTCTATATCGAGTTAGGTGATGTAACTCCGGCCCAAGTGCTACAATCATCACTCCAGTTGAATGATGTAATGCCAGCCGAGATGGTCATGGTTTTCATTCTATATCGAGTCAGGTAATGTAATTCTAGCCTAAGTGATACAATTGTCACTCCAGTTTAATAATGTAATGCAAGCCGAGGTGGTCACATTTCATTCTATTGAGTAATGATGTAATGTTCAGTCATCACTCTAGTTGAATGATGTAATTTCATGGTTTTCATTCTATATATAGTCGAGATGTAATTCTAGCCCAAGTGTTGTAGTCGTCACTCTAGTTGAATAATGTAATGCAAGCCGAGATGGTAATGGTCATTTCATTCTATATCGAGGTGATGTAATTCTAGCCTAAGTGATACGGTCATCACTCAAGTTTAAATGATGATTAGCGGTAGAGATGGTCATGGTTTTCATTCTATATCGAGTAAGGTGATGTAATTCTAGCCTAAGTGATACACTCATCACTCTAGTTTAATGATGTAATGCCTAGTCGAGATTTCATGGGTTTCTTTCTATATCGAGTCAGGTAATGTAATTTCGACCTAAGTGATGTTGTTTTCACTCCAGTTTGATGATTTAATGCAAGTCGACGTGGTCATGGATTTCATTCTATATCGAGTTAGGTGATGTAACTCCGGCCCAAGTGCTACGGTCATCACTCCGGTTGAATGATGTAATGCCGGCCCGAGATGGTCATGGTTTTCATTCTATATCGAGTAAGGTGATGTAATTCTAGCCTAAGTGATACAATCATAACTCTAGTTTAATGATGTAATGTCGGCCGAGATTTCATGGTTTTCATTCTATATCGAGTCGGGTAATGTAATTTCAACCTAAGTGATGCACAATTGTCACTCCGGTTTAATAATGTAATGCAAGCCGAGGTGGTCATGGATTTCATTCTATATCGAGTTAGGTGATGTAACTCCGGCCCAAGTGTTGCAGTCATCACTCCAGTTGAATGATGTAATACCAGCCAGCATGCTCATGGTTTTCATTCAATATATAGTCAGGAGATGTAATTCTAGCCCAAGTGTTGTTGTCGTCACTCTAGTTGAATAATGTAATGCCAGCCGAGATGGTAATGGTTTTCATTCTATATCGAGTCAGGTGATGTAATTCTAGCCTAAGTGATACGGTTGTCATGACTCAAGTTTAATGATGATTGCCGAGTCGAGATGGTCATGGTTTTCATTCTATATCGAGTAGGTGATGTAATTCTCGAGCCTAAGTGTCATGGTTTTCATTCTATATCGAGTAAGGTGATGTAATTCTAGCCTAAGTGATACACTCATCACTCTAGTTTAATGATGTAATGCCAGTCGAGATTTCATGGGTTTCTTTCTATATCGAGTCAGGTAATGTAATTTCGACCTAAGTGATGTTGTTTTCACTCCAGTTTGATGATTTAATGCAAGTCGACGTGGTCATGGATTTCATTCTATATCGAGTTAGGTGATGTAACTCCGGCCCAAGTGCTACAGTCATCACTCCAGTTGAATGATGTAATGCCAGCCGAGATGGTCATGGTTTTCATTCTATATAGAGTCAGGTAATGTAATTCTAGCCTAAGTGATACAATCATAACTCTAGTTTAATGATGTAATGTCAGCCGAGATTTCATGGTTTTCATTCTATATTGAGTCAGGTAATGTAATTTCAACCTAAGTGATGCAGTTGTCACTCCAGTTTACTAATGTAATGCAAGCCGAGGTGGTCATGATTTCATTCTATATCGAGTTAGGTGATGTAACTCCGGCCCAAGTGTTGCGGTCATCACTCCGGTTGAATGATGTAATTCCGGCCAACATGCTCATGGTTTTCATTCAATATATAGTCGGGAGATGTAATTCTACCAAGTGTTGTAGTCGTCACTCTAGTTGAATAATGTAATGCCAGTACCGAGATGGTAATGGTTTTCATTCTATATCGAGTCGAGGTGATGTAATTCTAGCCTAAGTGATGCAGTTGTCACTCAAGTTTAATGATGTAATGCAAGCCGAGGTGGTCATGGATTTCATTCTATATCGAGTTAGGTGATGTAATTCAAGTGTACATCATCAAGTTTGAATGATGTAATGCCAGTCGAGATGGTCATCACTCGGTTGTAATGATGTAATCATCACTCTAGTTTAATGAATCAGCCGATGTTTTCATTCTATATCGAGTTAGGTAATGTAATTCTAGCCTAAGTGATGCATGTCACTAGGTTTCGATGGTCATGGTTTTCATTCTATATCGAGTCAGGTGATGTAATTCTAGCCTAAGTGATACACTCATCACTCTAGTTTAATGATGTAATGCCAGTCGAGATTTCATGGGTTTCTTTCTATATCGAGTCAGGTAATGTAATTTCGACCTAAGTGATGTTGTTTTCACTCCAGTTTGATGATTTAATGCAAGTCGAGGTGGTCATGGATTTCATTCTATATCGAGTTAGGTGATGTAACTCCGGCCCAAGTGCTACAGTCATCACTCCAGTTGAATGATGTAATGCCAGCCGAGATGGTCATGGTTTTCATTCTATATAGAGTCAGGTAATGTAATTCTAGCCTAAGTGATACAATCATAACTCTAGTTTAATGATGTAATGTCAGCCGAGATTTCATGGTTTTCATTCTATATTGAGTCAGGTAATGTAATTTCAGCCTAAGTGATGCAGTTGTCACTCCAGTTTAATAATGTAATGCAAGCCGAGGTGGTCATGCATTTCATTCTATATCGAGTTAGGTGATGTAACTCCGGCCCAAGTGTTGCAGTCATCACTCCAGTTGAATGATGTAATTCCAGCCAACATGCTCATGGTTTTCATTCAATATATAGTCAGGAGATGTAATTCTAGCCCAAGTTGTGTTGTAGTCGTCACTCTAGTTGAATAATAATAATGCCAGCCGAGATGGTAATGGTTTTCATTCTATATCGAGTAGGTGATGTAATTCTAGCCTAAGTGATGATACGGTCATGACTCAAGTTTAATGATGATTAGCCGGTCGAGATGGTCATGGTTTTCATTCTATATCGAGTAAGGTGATGTAATTCTAGCCTAAGTGATACACTCATCACTCTAGTTTAATGATGTAATGCCAGTCGAGATTTCATGGGTTTCTTTCTATATCGAGTCAGGTAATGTAATTTCGACCTAAGTGATGTTTTTCACTCCGGTTTGATGATTTAATGCAAGTCGACGTGGTCATGGATTTCATTCTATATCGAGTTAGGTGATGTAACTCCGGCCCAAGTGCTACGGTCATCACTCCCGGTTGAATGATGTAATGCCGCCCCGAGATGGTCATGGTTTTCATTCTATATCGTGTAAGGTGATGTAATTCTAGCCTAAGTGATACAGTCATAACTCTAGTTTAATGATGTAATGTCAGCCGAGATTTCATGGTTTTCATTCTATATCGAGTCAGGTAATGTAATTTCAACCTAAGTGGTGCAATTGTCACTCCGGTTTAATAATGTAATGCAAGCCGAGGTGGTCATGGATTTCATTCTATATCGAGTTAGGTGATGTAACTCCGGCCCAAGTGTTGCGGTCATCACTCCGGTTGAATGATGTAATACCGGCCAACATGCTCATGGTTTTCATTCAATATATAGTCGGGAGATGTAATTCTAGCCCAAGTGTTGTTGTCGTCACTCTAGTTGAATAATGTAATGCCGGCCGAGATGGTAATGGTTTTCATTCTATATCGAGTCAGGTGATGTAATTCGAGCCTAAGTGATGCAGTTGTCACTCCAATTTAATGATGTAATGCAAGCCGAGGTGGTCATAGATTTCATTCTATATCGAGTTAGGTGATGTAACTCGGCCCAAGTGCTACGGTCATCACTCCGGTTGAATGATGTAATGCCGGCCGAGATGGTCATGGTTTTTTCATTATATAGAGTCGAGGTAATGTAATTCTAGCCTAAGTGATACAATCATAACTCTAGTTTAATGATGTAGTTTAATAATGTAATGCAAGTCGAGGTGGTCATGGATTTCATTCTATATCGAATGATGTAATGCCCAAATCATCACTCTAGTTGAATGATGTAATGGTCATGGTTTTCATTTATATAGTCGATGTTAGGTGATGTAACTCTAGTTGAATAATGTGCAAGTCGATGGTCATGGTTTTCACTCGAGTTGTAATGATGATAATGCCGGTCGAGATGGTCATGGTTTTCATTCTATATCGAGTAAGGTGATGTAATTCTAGCCTAAGTGATACACTCATCACTCTAGTTTAATGATGTAATGCCAGTCGAGATTTCATGGGTTTCTTTCTATATCGAGTCAGGTAATGTAATTTCGACCTAAGTGATGTTGTTTTCACTCCAGTTTGATGATTTAATGCAAGTCGACGTGGTCATGGATTTCATTCTATATCGAGTTAGGTGATGTAACTCCGGCCCAAGTGCTACAGTCATCACTCCAGTTGAATGATGTAATGCCAGCCGAGATGGTCATGGTTTTCATTCTATATCGTGTAAGGTGATGTAATTCTAGCCTAAGTGATACAGTCATAACTCTAGTTTAATGATGTAATGTCAGCCGAGATTTCATGGTTTTCATTCTATATCGAGTCAGGTAATGTAATTTCAACCTAAGTGATGCAATTGTCACTCCAGTTTAATAATGTAATGCAAGCCGAGGTGGTCATGGATTTCATTCTATATCGAGTTAGGTGATGTAACTCCGGCCCAAGTGTTGCAGTCATCACTCCAGTTGAATGATGTAATACCAGCCAGCATGCTCATGGTTTTCATTCAATATATAGTCAGGAGATGTAATTCTAGCCCAAGTGTTGTTGTCGTCACTCTAGTTGAATAATGTAATGCCAGCCGAGATGGTAATGGTTTTCATTCTATATCGCGTCAGGTGATGTAATTCGAGCCTAAGTGATGCAGTTGTCACTCCAGTTTAATGATGTAATGCAAGCCGAGGTGGTCATGGATTTCATTCTATATCGAGTTAGGTGATGTAACTCGAGTTAGGTGATGGCCCAGTGCTACGGTCATCACTCCAGTTGAATGATGTAATGCCAGCCGAGATGGTCATGGTTTTCATTCTATATAGAGTCAGGTAATGTAATTCTAGCCTAAGTGATACAATCATAACTCTAGTTTAATGATGTAATGTCAGCCGAGATTTCATGGTTTTCATTCTATATTGAGTCAGGTAATGTAATTTCAGCCTAAGTGATGCAGTTGTCACTCCAGTTTAATAATGTAATGCAAGCCGAGGTGGTCATGCATTTCATTCTATATCGAGTTAGGTGATGTAACTCCGGCCCAAGTGTTGCAGTCATCACTCCAGTTGAATGATGTAATACCAGCCAGCATGCTCATGGTTTTCATTCAATATATAGTCGGGGGAGATGTAATTCTAGTGTTGTAGTCGTCACTCTAGTTGAATAATGTAATGCCGGTAGCCGAGATGGTAATGGTTTTCATTCTATATCGAGTCGAGGTGATGTAATTCTAGCCTAAGTGATACGCAGTGATGAGTTTAAGTTTAATGATGATTAGCCAGTCGAGATGGTCATGGTTTTCATTCTATATCGAGTAAGGTGATGTAATTCTAGCCTAAGTGATACACTCATCACTCTAGTTTAATGATGTAATGCCAGTCGAGATTTCATGGGTTTCTTTCTATATCGAGTCAGGTAATGTAATTTCGACCTAAGTGATGTTGTTTTCACTCCAGTTTGATGATTTAATGCAAGTCGACGTGGTCATGGATTTCATTCTATATCGAGTTAGGTGATGTAACTCCGGCCCAAGTGCTACAGTCATCACTCCAGTTGAATGATGTAATGCCAGCCCAGATGGTCATGGTTTTCATTCTATATCGTGTAAGGTGATGTAATTCTAGCCTAAGTGATACAGTCATAACTCTAGTTTAATGATGTAATGTCAGCCGAGATTTCATGGTTTTCATTCTATATCGAGTCAGGTAATGTAATTTCAACCTAAGTGATGCAATTGTCACTCCAGTTTAATAATGTAATGCAAGCCGAGGTGGTCATGGATTTCATTCTATATCGAGTTAGGTGATGTAACTCCGGCCCCGGAGTCATCCCAAGTGTTGCATGGTCATCACTCCGGTTGAATGATGTAATACCGATGCCGAGCATGCTCATGGTTTTCATTCAATATATAGTCAGGAGATGTAATTCTAGCCCAAGTGTTGTTGTCGTCACTCTAGTTGAATAATGTAATGCCAGCCGAGATGGTAATGGTTTTCATTCTATATCGCGTCAGGTGATGTAATTCGAGCCTAAGTGATGCAGTTGTCACTCCAGTTTAATGATGTAATGCAAGCCGAGGTGGTCATGGATTTCATTCTATATCGAGTTAGGTGATGTAACTCCGGCCCAAGTGCTACAGTCATCACTCCAGTTGAATGATGTAATGCGGCCCGAGATGGTCATGGTTTTCATTCTATATAGAGTCAAGGTAATGTAATTCTAGCCTAAGTGATACAATCATAACTCTAGTTTAATGATGTAATGTCGCCGAGATTTCATGGTTTTCATTCTATATTGAGTCAGGTAATGTAATTTCAGCCTAAGTGATGCAGTTGTCACTCCAGTTTAATAATGTAAATGTCATGCATTTCAATATCGAGAGGTGGTCATGCATTTCATTCTATATCGAGTTAGGTGATGTAACTCCGGCCCAAGTGTTGCGATGTCATCATCACTCCAGTTGAATGATGTAATTCCAGCCAACATGCTCATGGTTTTCATTCAATATATAGTCAGGAGATGTAATTCTAGCCCAAGTGTTGTAGTCGTCACTCTAGTTGAATAATGTAATGCCAGCCGAGATGGTAATGGTTTTCATTCTATATCGAGTCAGGTGATGTAATTCTAGCCTAAGTGATACAGTCATGACTCAAGTTTAATGATGATTAGCCAGTCGAGATGGTCATGGTTTTCATTCTATATCGAGTAAGGTGATGTAATTCTAGCCTAAGTGATACACTCATCACTCTAGTTTAATGATGTAATGATTTCCGGTCGAGATTTCATGGGTTTCTTTCTATATCGAGTCGGGTAATGTAATTTCGACCTAAGTGATGTTGTTTTCACTCCGAGTTTGATGATTTAATGCAAGTCGACGTGGTCATGGATTTCATTCTATATCGAGTTAGGTGATGTAACTCCGGCCCAAGTGCTACAGTCATCACTCCAGTTGAATGATGTAATGCCAGCCGAGATGGTCATGGTTTTCATTCTATATCGTGTAAGGTGATGTAATTCTAGCCTAAGTGATACAGTCATAACTCTAGTTTAATGATGTAATGTCAGCCGAGATTTCATGGTTTTCATTCTATATCGAGTCAGGTAATGTAATTTCAACCTAAGTGGTGCAATTGTCACTCCAGTTTAATAATGTAATGCAAGCCGAGAGGTGGGTCATGGATTTCATTCTATATCGAGTTAGGTGATGTAACTCCGGCCCAAGTGTTGCAGTCATCACTCCAGTTGAATGATGTAATTCCAGCCAACATGCTCATGGTTTTCATTCAATATATAGTCAGGAGATGTAATTCTAGCCCAAGTGTTGTTGTCGTCACTCTAGTTGAATAATGTAATGCCAGCCGAGATGGTAATGGTTTTCATTCTATATCGAGTCAGGTGATGTAATTCGAGCCTAAGTGATGCAGTTGTCACTCGGTTTAATGATGTAATGCAAGCCGAGGTGGTCATGGATTTCATTCTATATCGAGTTAGGTGATGTAATTCTAGCCCTAAGTGATGTAACGGTCATCACTCCATGACTCAAGTTTAATGATGATGGTTTTTAGCGAGGTAGTCGAGATGGTCATGGTTTTCATTCTATATCGAGTAAGGTGATGTAATTCTAGCCTAAGTGATACACTCATCACTCTAGTTTAATGATGTAATGCCAGTCGAGATTTCATGGGTTTCTTTCTATATCGAGTCAGGTAATGTAATTTCGACCTAAGTGATGTTGTTTTCACTCCAGTTTGATGATTTAATGCAAGTCGACGTGGTCATGGATTTCATTCTATATCGAGTTAGGTGATGTAACTCCGGCCCAAGTGCTACAGTCATCACTCCAGTTGAATGATGTAATGCCAGCCCAGATGGTCATGGTTTTCATTCTATATCGTGTAAGGTAATGTAATTCTAGCCTAAGTGATACAATCATAACTCTAGTTTAATGATGTAATGTCAGCCGAGATTTCATGGTTTTCATTCTATATCGAGTCAGGTAATGTAATTTCAACCTAAGTGGTGCAATTGTCACTCCAGTTTAATAATGTAATGCAAGCCGAGGTGGTCATGGATTTCATTCTATATCGAGTTAGGTGATGTAACTCCGGCCCAAGTGTTGCAGTCATCACTCCAGTTGAATGATGTAATACCAGCCAGCATGCTCATGGTTTTCATTCAATATATAGTCAGGAGATGTAATTCTAGCCCAAGTGTTGTTGTCGTCACTCTAGTTGAATAATGTAATGCCAACCGAGATGGTAATGGTTTTCATTCTATATCGCGTCAGGTGATGTAATTCGAGCCTAAGTGATGCAGTTGTCACTCCAGTTTAATGATGTAATGCAAGCCGAGGTGGTCATGGATTTCATTCTATATCGAGTTAGGTGATGTAACTCCGGCCCAAGTGCTACAGTCATCACTCCAGTTGAATGATGTAATGCCAGCCGAGATGGTCATGGTTTTCATTCTATATAGAGTCAGGTAATGTAATTCTAGCCTAAGTGATACAATCATAACTCTAGTTTAATGATGTAATGTCAGCCGAGATTTCATGGTTTTCATTCTATATTGAGTCAGGTAATGTAATTTCAACCTAAGTGATGCAGTTGTCACTCCAGTTTAATAATGTAATGCAAGCCGAGGTGGTCATGCATTTCATTCTATATCGAGTTAGGTGATGTAACTCCGGCCGGCCCAAGTGTTGCGGTCATCACTCCGGTTGAATGATGTAATTCCAGCCAACATGCTCATGGTTTTCATTCAATATATAGTCAGGAGATGTAATTCTAGCCCAAGTGTTGTAGTCGTCACTCTAGTTGAATAATGTAATGCCGGCCGAGATGGTAATGGTTTTCATTCTATATCGAGTCGAGGTGATGTAATTCTAGCCTAAGTGATGTAATTCTAGTTTAATGATAATGAGTCATGACTCATGGTTTTCAGTTTAATGATGATTAGCCTAGTTTAATGATGATCGAGATGGTCATGGTTTTCATTCTATATCGAGTAAGGTGATGTAATTCTAGCCTAAGTGATACACTCATCACTCTAGTTTAATGATGTAATGCGGCCGAGATGGTCATGGTCGAGATTTCATGGGTTTCTTTCTATGATGTAATAGTCGAGAGTCGTTTCTTTCTATATCGAGGTAATGTAATTTCGACCTAAGTGATGTTGTTTTCACTCCGGTTTGATGATTTAATGCAATGCAAGTCGACGTGGTCATGGATTTCATTCTATATCGAGTTAGGTGATGTAACTCCGGCCCAAGTGCTACAGTCATCACTCCAGTTGAATGATGTAATGCCAGCCGAGATGGTCATGGTTTTCATTCTATATCGTGTAAGGTGATGTAATTCTAGCCTAAGTGATACAGTCATAACTCTAGTTTAATGATGTAATGTCAGCCGAGATTTCATGGTTTTCATTCTATATCGAGTCAGGTAATGTAATTTCAACCTAAGTGATGCAATTGTCACTCCAGTTTAATAATGTAATGCAAGCCGAGGTGGTCAGGGATTTCATTCTATATCGAGTTAGGTGATGTAACTCCGGCCCAAGTGTTGCAGTCATCACTCCAGTTGAATGATGTAATACCAGCCAGCATGCTCATGGTTTTCATTCAATATATAGTCAGGAGATGTAATTCTAGCCCAAGTGTTGTTGTCGTCACTCTAGTTGAATAATGTAATGCCGGGTCTAGTTTAAGAGATGGTAATGGTTTTCATTCTATATCGAGTCAGGTGATGTAATTCGAGCCTAAGTGATGCAGTTGTCACTCCAGTTTAATGATGTAATGCAAGCCGAGGTGGTCATGGATTTCATTCTATATCGAGTTAGGTGATGTAACTCCGGCCCAAGTGCTACAGTCATCACTCCAGTTGAATGATGTAATGCCAGCCGAGATGGTCATGGTTTTCATTCTATATAGAGTCAGGTAATGTAATTCTAGCCTAAGTGATACAATCATAACTCTAGTTTAATGATGTAATGTCAGTACCGAGATTTCATGGTTTTCATTCTATATTGAGTCAGGTAATGTAATTTCAGCCTAAGTGATGCAATTGTTTAATGATGTAATT
Organism: Anisodus tanguticus; assembly: GCA_034509755.1. Taxonomy (NCBI): domain Eukaryota; kingdom Viridiplantae; phylum Streptophyta; class Magnoliopsida; order Solanales; family Solanaceae; genus Anisodus; species Anisodus tanguticus. Next base: position 16,127,108 of record CM067548.1, on the reverse strand, counting down.
GTCACTCCGAGTCGGGTAATGTTTAATAATGTAATGCAAGCCGAGGTGGTGGTCATGCATTTCATTCTATATCGAGTTAGGTGATGTAACTCCGGCCCAAGTGTTGCAGTCATGCCAACATGCTCATGGTTTTCATTCAATATATAGTCAGGAGATGTAATTCTAGCCCAAGTGTTGTAGTCGTCACTCTAGTTGAATAATGTAATGCCGGCCGAGATGGTAATGGTTTTCATTCTATATCGAGTCGGGTGATGTAATTCTAGCCTAAGTGTGATGTAATTCTATGCCTAAGTGATGTGTCATGACTCAAGTTTAATGATGATTAGCCGGTCGAGATGGTCATGGTTTTCATTCTATATCGAGTAAGGTGATGTAATTCTAGCCTAAGTGATACACTCATCACTCTAGTTTAATGATGTAATGCCGGTCGAGATTTCATGGTTTTTTATTTTCTTTCTATATCGAGTCGGGTAATGTAATTTAATTCTATTCGACCTAAGTGATGTTGTTTTCACTCCGTTTGATGATTTAATGCAAGTCGACGTGGTCATGGATTTCATTCTATATCGAGTTAGGTGATGTAACTCCGGCCCAAGTGCTACAGTCATCACTCCAGTTGAATGATGTAATGCCAGCCGAGATGGTCATGGTTTTCATTCTATATCGTGTAAGGTGATGTAATTCTAGCCTAAGTGATACAGTCATAACTCTAGTTTAATGATGTAATGTAATGTTTTCATTCTATATCCGAGATTTCATGGTTTTCATTCTATATCGAGTCAGGTAATGTAATTTCAACCTAAGTGATGCAATTGTCACTCCAGTTTAATGATGTAATGCAAGTCGAGGTGGTCATGGATTTCATTCTATATCGAGTTAGGTGATGTAACTCCGGCCCAAGTGCTACAGTCATCACTCCAGTTGAATGATGTAATGCCAGCCGAGATGGTCATGGTTTTCATTCTATATCGAGTAAGGTGATGTAATTCTAGCCTAAGTGATACAGTCATAACTCTAGTTTAATGATGTAATGTCAGCCGAGATTTCATGGTTTTCATTCTATATCGAGTCGATGTCGAGCCTAAGTGATGTAATTTCAACCTAAGTGGTGTCATGGATTGTCACTCGAGTTAGTTTAATAATGTAATGCAAGCGAGGTGGTCATGGATTTCATTCTATATCGAGTTAGGTGATGTAATTCCGGCCTAAGTGAGTGCATTGTCACTCAGTTTAATGTAATGTAATCGCCTAAGTGATGGTCATGCTCATGGATTTCATTCATATCGAGTTAGGTGATGTAACTCGGCCCAAGTGTTGCAGTCATCACTCCAGTTGAATGATGTAATACCAGCCAGCATGCTCATGGTTTTCATTCAATATATAGTCAGGAGATGTAATTCTAGCCCAAGTGTTGTTGTCGTCACTCTAGTTGAATAATGTAATGCCAGCCGAGATGGTAATGGTTTTCATTCTATATCGCGTCAGGTGATGTAATTCGAGCCTAAGTGATGCAGTTGTCACTCCAGTTTAATGATGTAATGCAAGCCGAGGTGGTCATGGATTTCATTCTATATCGAGTTAGGTGATGTAACTCCGGCCCAAGTGCTACAGTCATCACTCCAGTTGAATGATGTAATGCCAGCCGAGATGGTCATGGTTTTCATTCTATATAGAGTCAGGTAATGTAATTCTAGCCTAAGTGATACAATCATAACTCTAGTTTAATGATGTAATGTCAGCCGAGATTTCATGGTTTTCATTCTATATTGAGTCAGGTAATGTAATTTCGAGCCTAAGTGATGCAGTTGTCACTCCAGTTTAATAATGTAATGCAAGCCGAGGTGGTCATGCATTTCATTCTATATCGAGTTAGGTGATGTAACTCCGGCCCAAGTGTTGCGGTCATCACTCCGGTTGAATGATGTAATTCCGGCCAACATGCTCATGGTTTTCATTCAATATATAGTCGGGAGATGTAATTCTAGCCCAAGTGTTGTAGTCGTCACTCTAGTTGAATAATGTAATGCCGGCCGAGATGGTAATGGTTTTCATTCTATATCGAGTCGTGATGTAATTCTAGCCTAAGTGATGATATCATGACTCAAGTTTAATGATGATTAGCCGGTCGAGATGGTCATGGTTTTCATTCTATATCGAGTAAGGTGATGTAATTTCTAAGTAATACACAGTCATCACTCTAGTTTAATGATGTAATGCCGGTCGAGATTCATGGTTTCATTCTATATATAGTCGAGGTGATGTAATTCTAGCCCTAAGTGATGGTCATGGTTTTCATTCTAGTTTAATGATGTAATGATGTAATGTCGAGATTTCATGGGTTTCTTTCTATATCGAGTCAGGTAATGTAATTTCGACCTAAGTGATGTTGTTTTCACTCCAGTTTGATGATTTAATGCAAGTCGACGTGGTCATGGATTTCATTCTATATCGAGTTAGGTGATGTAACTCCGGCCCAAGTGCTACAGTCATCACTCCAGTTGAATGATGTAATGCCAGCCGAGATGGTCATGGTTTTCATTCTATATCGTGTAAGGTGATGTAATTCTAGCCTAAGTGATACAGTCATAACTCTAGTTTAATGATGTAATGTCAGCCGAGATTTCATGGTTTTCATTCTATATCGAGTCAGGTAATGTAATTTCAACCTAAGTGATGCAGGTTGTCACTCCGGTTTAATAATGTAATGCAAGTGTTGCGAGGTGGTCGGTTGGGATTTCATTCTATATCGAGTTAGGTGATGTAACTCCGGCCCAAGTGTTGCAGTCATCACTCCAGTTGAATGATGTAATACCAGCCAGCATGCTCATGGTTTTCATTCAATATATAGTCAGGAGATGTAATTCTAGCCCAAGTGTTGTTGTCGTCACTCTAGTTGAATAATGTAATGCCAGCCGAGATGGTAATGGTTTTCATTCTATATCGCGTCAGGTGATGTAATTCGAGCCTAAGTGATGCAGTTGTCACTCCAGTTTAATGATGTAATGCAAGCCGAGGTGGTCATGGATTTCATTCTATATCGAGTTAGGTGATGTAACTCCGGCCCAAGTGCTACAGTCATCACTCCGGTTGAATGATGTAATGCCGGCAGATGGATGGTCATGGTTTTCATTCTATATAGAGTCGAGGTAATGTAATTCTAGCCTAAGTGATACAATCATAACTCTAGTTTAATGATGTAATGTCAGCCGAGATTTCATGGTTTTCATTCTATATTGAGTCAGGTAATGTAATTTCAGCCTAAGTGATGCAGTTGTCACTCCAGTTTAATAATGTAATGCAAGCCGAGGTGGTCATGCATTTCATTCTATATCGAGTTAGGTGATGTAACTCCGGCCCAAGTGTTGCGGTCATCACTCCGGTTGAATGATGTAATTCCACCAACATGCTCATGGTTTTCATTCAATATATAGTCGGGAGATGTAATTCTAGCCCAAGTGTTGTAGTCGTCACTCTAGTTGAATAATGTAATGCCGGCCGAGATGGTAATGGTTTTCATTCTATATCGAGTCGGGTGATGTAATTCTAGCCTAAGTGATACGGTCATGACTCAAGTTTAATGATGATTAATGATGATCGAGATGGTCGAGATGGTCATGGTTTTCATTCTATATCGAGTAAGGTGATGTAATTCTAGCCTAAGTGATACACTCATCACTCTAGTTTAATGATGTAATGCCGAGATTTCATGGGTCGAGATTTCATGGGTTTCTTTCTATATCGAGTCGGGTAATGTAATTTCGACCTAAGTGATGTTGTTTTCACTCCGGTTTGATGATTTAATGCAAGTCGACGTGGTCATGGATTTCATTCTATATCGAGTTAGGTGATGTAACTCCGGCCCAAGTGCTACAGTCATCACTCCGGTTGAATGATGTAATGGCCGAGATGGTCATGGTTTTTTCATTCTATATCGTGTAAGGTGATGTAATTCTAGCCTAAGTGATACAGTCATAACTCTAGTTTAATGATGTAATGTCAGCCGAGATTTCATGGTTTTCATTCTATATCGAGTCAGGTAATGTAATTTCAACCTAAGTGATGCAATTGTCACTCCAGTTTAATAATGTAATGCAAGCCGAGGTGGTCATGGATTTCATTCTATATCGAGTTAGGTGATGTAACTCCGGCCCAAGTGTTGCGGTCATCACTCCGGTTGAATGATCATCACTCCGGTTGAATGATGTAATATGTAATTCTACCAGCATGCATGCTCATGGTTTTCATTCAATATATAGTCAGGAGATGTAATTCTAGCCCAAGTGTTGTTGTCGTCACTCTAGTTGAATAATGTAATGCCAGCCGAGATGGTAATGGTTTTCATTCTATATCGCGTCAGGTGATGTAATTCGAGCCTAAGTGATGCAGTTGTCACTCCAGTTTAATGATGTAATGCAAGTCGAGGTGGTCATGGATTTCATTCTATATCGAGTTAGGTGATGTAACTCGGCCCAAGTGCTACGATCATCACTCCGGTTGAATGATGTAATGCCGGCCCGAGATGGTCATGGTTTTCATTCTATATAGAGTCGAGGTAATGTAATTCTAGCCTAAGTGATACAATCATAACTCTAGTTTAATGATGTAATGTCAGCCGAGATTTCATGGTTTTCATTCTATATTGAGTCAGGTAATGTAATTTCAACCTAAGTGATGCAGTTGTCACTCCAGTTTACTAATGTAATGCAAGCCGAGGTGGTCATGCATTTCATTCTATATCGAGTTAGGTGATGTAACTCCGGCCCAAGTGTTGCGGTCATCACTCCGGTTGAATGATGTAATTCCGGCCAACATGCTCATGGTTTTCATTCAATATATAGTCGGGGATGAGATGTAATTCTAGCCCAAGTGTTGTAGTCGTCACTCTAGTTGAATAATGTAATGCCGACCGAGATGGTAATGGTTTTCATTCTATATCGAGTCGTGGTGATGTAATTCTAGCCTAAGTGATACGGTCATGACTCAAGTTTAATGATGATTAGCCGATCGAGATGGTCATGGTTTTCATTCTATATCGAGTAAGGTGATGTAATTCTAGCCTAAGTGATACACTCATCACTCTAGTTTAATGATGTAATGCCGGTCGTCGGATTTCATGGGTTTCTTTCTATATCGAGTCGGGTAATGTAATTTCGACCTAAGTGATGTTGTTTTCACTCCGAGTTTGATGATTTAATGCAAGTCGACGTGGTCATGGATTTCATTTCATTCTATATCGAGTTAGGTGATGTAACTCCGGCCCAAGTGCTACAGTCATCACTCCAGTTGAATGATGTAATGCCAGCCCAGATGGTCATGGTTTTCATTCTATATCGTGTAAGGTGATGTAATTCTAGCCTAAGTGATACAGTCATAACTCTAGTTTAATGATGTAATGTCAGCCGAGATTTCATGGTTTTCATTCTATATCGAGTCAGGTAATGTAATTTCAACCTAAGTGATGCAATTGTCACTCCAGTTTAATAATGTAATGCAAGCCGAGGTGGTCAGGGATTTCATTCTATATCGAGTTAGGTGATGTAACTCCGGCCCAAGTGTTGCAGTCATCACTCCAGTTGAATGATGTAATACCAGCCAGCATGCTCTCATGGTTTCATTCATTCAATATATAGTCGGGAGATGATGTAATTCTAGCCCAAGTGTTGTTGTCGTCACTCTAGTTGAATAATGTAATGCCGGCCGAGATGGTAATGGTTTTCATTCTATATCGCGGTGATGTGATGTAATTCGAGCCTAAGTGATGCAGTTGTCACTCCAGTTTAATGATGTAATGCAAGCCGAGGTGGTCATGGATTTCATTCTATATCGAGTTAGGTGATGTAACTCCGGCCCAAGTGCTACAGTCATCACTCCAGTTGAATGATGTAATGCCAGCCGAGATGGTCATGGTTTTCATTCTATATAGAGTCAGGTAATGTAATTCTAGCCTAAGTGATACAATCATAACTCTAGTTTAATGATGTAATGTCGGCCGAGATTTCATGGTTTTCATTCTATATTGAGTCGGGTAATGTAATTTCACCTAAGTGATGCGGTTGTCACTCCGGTTTAATAATGTAATGCAAGCCGAGGTGGTCATGCATTTCATTATATCGAGTTAGGTGATGTAACTCCGGCCCAAGTGTTGCAGTCATCACTCCAGTTGAATGATGTAATTCCAGCCAACATGCTCATGGTTTTCATTCAATATATAGTCAGGAGATGTAATTCTAGCCCAAGTGTTGTAGTCGTCACTCTAGTTGAATAATGTAATGCCAGCCGAGATGGTAATGGTTTTCATTCTATATCGAGTCGTGATGTAATGTAATTCTAGCCTAAGTGATACGTAAGTCATGACTCAAGTTTAATGATGAAGCCAGTCGAGATGGTCATGGTTTTCAATGTGATCATCATAGAGTTTAATGATGAATAGCCAGTCGAGATGGTCATGGTTTTCATTCTATATCGAGTAAGGTGATGTAATTCTAGCCTAAGTGATACACTCATCACTCTAGTTTAATGATGTAATGCCAGTCGAGATTTCATGGGTTTCTTTCTATATCGAGTCGGGTAATGTAATTTCGACCTAAGTGATGTTGTTTTCACTCCGGTTTGATGATTTAATGCAAGTCGACGTGGTCATGGGATTTCATTCTATATCGAGTTAGGTGATGTAACTCGGCCCAAGTGCTACGGTCATCACTCCGGTTGAATGATGTAATGCCGACCGAGATGGTCATGGTTTTCATTCTATATCGTGTAAGGTGATGTAATTTCTAGCCTAAGTGATACAATCATAACTCTAGTTTAATGTAATGTCAGCCGAGATTTCATGGTTTTCATTCTATATCGAGTCAGGTAATGTAATTTCAACCTAAGTGGTGCAATTGTCACTCCGAGTTTAATAATGTAATGCAAGCCGAGGTGGTCATGGATTTCATTCTATATCGAGTTAGGTGATGTAACTCCGGCCCAAGTGTTGCGGTCATCACTCCGGTTGAATGATGTAATACCGGCCCGACATGCTCATGGTTTTCATTCAATATATAGTCGGGAGATGTAATTCTAGCCCAAGTGTTGTTGTCGTCACTCTAGTTGAATAATGTAATGCAGTACCGAGATGGTAATGGTTTTTTTCATTCTATATCGCGTCAGGTGATGTAATTCGAGCCTAAGTGATGCAGTTGTCACTCCAGTTTAATGATGTAATGCAAGCCGAGGTGGTCATGGATTTCATTCTATATCGAGTTAGGTGATGTAACTCGGCCCAAGTGCTACGATCATCACTCCGGTTGAATGATGTAATGCCAGCCGAGATGGTCATGGTTTTCATTCTATATAGAGTCAGGTAATTTAATTCCAGCCTAATGATGATTAGCTAGTCGAGATGGTCATGGTTTTCATTCTATATAGAGTCGGGTAGATGTAATTCTAGCCTAAGTGATACAATCATAACTCTAGTTTAATGATGTAATGCGGCCGAGATTTCATGGTTTTCATTCTATATCGAGTCGGGTAATGTAATTTCGAGTCCTAAGTGATGCGTCGATTGTCACTCCAGTTTAATGATGTAATGCAAGTCGAGGTGGTCATGGATTTCATTCTATATCGAGTTAGGTGATGTAACTCCGGCCCAAGTGCTACAGTCATCACTCCAGTTGAATGATGTAATGCCGGCCCGAGATGGTCATGGTTTTCATTATATATATATAGAGTAAGGTGATGTAATTCTAGCCTAAGTGATACAATCATAACTCTAGTTTAATGATGTAATGTCGGTAGAGATTTCATGGTTTTCATTCTATATCGAGTCGGGTAATGTAATTTCAACCTAAGTGATGCATGTTGTCACTCCAGTTTAATAATGTAATGCAAGCCGAGGTGGTCATGGATTTCATTCTATATCGAGTTAGGTGATGTAACTCCTCCGGCCCCAGTGTGTTGCGTTGAATGTCATCACTCCGGTTGAATGATGTAATACCAGCCGCATGCTCATGGTTTTCATTCAATATATAGTCGGGAGATGTAATTCTAGCCCAAGTGTTGTTGTCGTCACTCTAGTTGAATAATGTAATGCCACCGAGATGGTAATGGTTTTCATTCTATATCGCGTCGGTGATGTAATTCGAGCCTAAGTGATGCGATTTGTCACTCCAGTTTAATGATGTAATGCAAGCCGAGGTGGTCATGGATTTCATTCTATATCGAGTTAGGTGATGTAACTCGGCCCAAGTGCTACGGTCATCACTCCGGTTGAATGATGTAATGCCGGCCCGAGATGGTCATGGTTTTCATTCTATATAGAGTAAGGTAATGTAATTCTAGCCTAAGTGATACAATCATAACTCTAGTTTAATGATGTAATGTCACCGAGATTTCATGGTTTTCATTCTATATTGAGTCAGGTAATGTAATTTCAACCTAAGTGATGCGATTGTCACTCCGGTTTAATAATGTAATGCAAGCCGAGGTGGTCATGCATTTCATTCTATATCGAGTTAGGTGATGTAACTCGGCCCAAGTGTTGCGGTCATCACTCCGGTTGAATGATGTAATTCCAGCCAACATGCTCATGGTTTTCATTCAATATACAGTCAGGAGATGTAATTCTGGCCCAAGTGTTGTAGTCGTCACTCTAGTTGAATAATGTAAGGCCAGCCGAGATGGTAATGGTTTTCATTCTATAACGAGTCAGGTGATGTAATTCTAGTCGAGTGGGTGATGTAATTCTAGCCTAAGTGATACAGTCATGACTCAAGTTTAATGATGATTAGCCAGTCGAGATGGTCATGGTTTTCATTCTATATCGAGTAAGGTGATGTAATTCTAGCCTAAGTGATACACTCATCACTCTAGTTTAATGATGTAATGCCAGTCGAGATTTCATGGGTTTCTTTCTATATCGAGTCAGGTAATGTAATTTCGACCTAAGTGATGTTGTTTTCACTCCAGTTTGATGATTTAATGCAAGTCGACGTGGTCATGGATTTCATTCTATATCGAGTTAGGTGATGTAACTCCGGCCCAAGTGCTACAGTCATCACTCCAGTTGAATGATGTAATGCCAGCCCAGATGGTCATGGTTTTCATTCTATATCGTGTAAGGTGATGTAATTCTAGCCTAAGTGATATAATCATCATAACTCTAGTTTAATGATGTAATGTCAGCCGAGATTTCATGGTTTTCATTCTATATCGAGTCAGGTAATGTAATTTCAACCTAAGTGATGCAATTGTCACTCCAGTTTAATAATGTAATGCAAGCCGAGGTGGTCAGGGATTTCATTCTATATCGAGTTAGGTGATGTAACTCCGGCCCAAGTGTTGCAGTCATCACTCCAGTTGAATGATGTAATACCAGCCCGCATGCTCATGGTTTTCATTCAATATATAGTCAGGAGATGTAATTCTAGCCCAAGTGTTGTTGTCGTCACTCTAGTTGAATAATGTAATGCCAACCGAGATGGTAATGGTTTTCATTCTATATCGCGTCAGGTGATGTAATTCGAGCCTAAGTGATGCAGTTGTCACTCCAGTTTAATGATGTAATGCAAGCCGAGGTGGTCATGGATTTCATTCTATATCGAGTTAGGTGATGTAACTCCCGGCCCAAGTGCTACAGTCATCACTCCAGTTGAATGATGTAATGCCACCGAGATGGTCATGGTTTTCATTCTATATAGAGTCAGGTAATGTAATTCTAGCCTAAGTGATACAATCATAACTCTAGTTTAATGATGTAATGTCAGCCGAGATTTCATGGTTTTCATTCTATATTGAGTCAGGTAATGTAATTTCAGCCTAAGTGATGCAGTTGTCACTCCAGTTTAATAATGTAATGCAAGCCGAGGTGGTCATGCATTTCATTCTATATCGAGTTAGGTGATGTAACTCCGGCCCAAGTGTTGCGGTCATCACTCCCGGTTGAATGATGTAATTCCAGCCAACATGCTCATGGTTTTCATTCAATATATAGTCGGGAGATGTAATTCTAGCCCAAGTGTTGTAGTCGTCACTCTAGTTGAATAATGTAATGCCGGTACCGAGATGGTAATGGTTTTCATTCTATATCGAGTCGGGTGATGTAATTCTAGCCTAAGTGACGGTTGTGACTCAAGTTTAATGATGATGCAAGCGAGAGTGGTCATGGATTTCATTCTATATCGAGTTAGGTGACTCAAGTTTAATGATGATTAGCCGGTCGAGATGGTCATGGTCATGGTTTTTTCATTCTATATCGAGTAAGGTGATGTAATTCTAGCCTAAGTGATACACTCATCACTCTAGTTTAATGATGTAATGCTAGTCGAGATTTCATGGGTTTCTTTCTATATCGAGTCAGGTAATGTAATTTCGACCTAAGTGATGTTGTTTTCACTCCAGTTTGATGATTTAATGCAAGTCGACGTGGTCATGGATTTCATTCTATATCGAGTTAGGTGATGTAACTCCGGCCCAAGTGCTACAGTCATCACTCCAGTTGAATGATGTAATGCCAGCCGAGATGGTCATGGTTTTCATTCTATATCGTGTAAGGTGATGTAATTCTAGCCTAAGTGATACAGTCATAACTCTAGTTTAATGATGTAATGTCAGCCGAGATTTCATGGTTTTCATTCTATATCGAGTCAGGTAATGTAATTTCAACCTAAGTGATGCAATTGTCACTCCAGTTTAATAATGTAATGCAAGCCGAGGTGGTCAGGGATTTCATTCTATATCGAGTTAGGTGATGTAACTCCGGCCCAAGTGTTGCAGTCATCACTCCAGTTGAATGATGTAATACCAGCCAGCATGCTCATGGTTTTCATTCAATATATAGTCAGGAGATGTAATTCTAGCCCAAGTGTTGTTGTCGTCACTCTAGTTGAATAATGTAATGCCAGCCGAGATGGTAATGGTTTTCATTCTATATCGCGTCAGGTGATGTAATTCGAGCCTAAGTGATGCAGTTGTCACTCCAGTTTAATGATGTAATGCAAGCCGAGGTGGTCATGGATTTCATTCTATATCGAGTTAGGTGATGTAACTCCGGCCCAAGTGCTACAGTCATCACTCCAGTTGAATGATGTAATGCCCGAGATGGTCATGGTTTTCATTCTATATAGAGTCGGGTAATGTAATTCTAGCCTAAGTGATACAATCATAACTCGTTTAATGATGTAATGTGTAATGTCGAGATTTCATGGTTTTCATTCTATATGAGTCGGGTAATGTAATTTCAACCTAAGTGATGCGATTTCACTCCGGTTTAATAATGTAATGCAAGCCGAGGTGGTCATGCATTTCATTCTATATCGAGTTAGGTGATGTAACTCCGGCCCAAGTGTTGCGGTCATCACTCCGGTTGAATGATGTAATAGCCAAGCATGAGAGATGGTCATGGTTTTCATTCATATATATCGAGTAGGTGATGTAATTCTAGCCTAAGTGATACACTCATCACTCTAGTTTAATGATGTAATGCCAGCCGAGATTTCATGGTTTTCATTCTATATCGAGTCAGGTAATGTAATTTCGAGCCTAAGTGATGTTGTTTTCACTCCAGTTTAATGATGTAATGCAAGTCGAGGTGGTCATGGATTTCATTCTATATCGAGTTAGGTGATGTAACTCCGGCCCAAGTGCTACAGTCATCACTCCAGTTGAATGATGTAATGCCAGCCGAGATGGTCATGGTTTTCATTCTATATAGAGTCAGGTAATGTAATTCTAGCCTAAGTGATACAATCATAACTCTAGTTTAATGATGTAATGTCAGCCGAGATTTCATGGTTTTCATTCTATATTGAGTCAGGTAATGTAATTTCAGCCTAAGTGATGCAGTTGTCACTCCAGTTTAATAATGTAATGCAAGCCGAGGTGGTCATGCATTTCATTCTATATCGAGTTAGGTGATGTAACTCCGGCCCAAGTGTTGCAGTCATCACTCCAGTTGAATGATGTAATTCCCAGCCAACATGCTCATGGTTTTCATTCAATATATAGTCGGGAGATGTAATTCTAGCCCAAGTGTTGTAGTCGTCACTCTAGTTGAATAATGTAAGTGTTGTAATGGTCGTCACTCTAGTTGAATAATGTAATGCCAGCCGAGATGGTAATGGTTTTCATTCTATATCGAGTCAGGTGATGTAATTCTAGCCTAAGTGATACAGTCATGACTCAAGTTTAATGATGATTAGCCAGTCGAGATGGTCATGGTTTTCATTCTATATCGAGTAAGGTGATGTAATTCTAGCCTAAGTGATACACTCATCACTCTAGTTTAATGATGTAATGCCAGTCGAGATTTCATGGGTTTCTTTCTATATCGAGTCAGGTAATGTAATTTCGACCTAAGTGATGTTGTTTTCACTCCGGTTTGATGATTTAATGCAAGTCGACGTGGTCATGGATTTCATTCTATATCGAGTTAGGTGATGTAACTCGGCCCAAGTGCTACAGTCATCACTCCAGTTGAATGATGTAATGCCGGCCCAGATGGTCATGGTTTTCATTCTATATCGTGTAAGGTGATGTAATTCTAGCCTAAGTGATACAGTCATAACTCTAGTTTAATGATGTAATGTCGGTACCGAGATTTCATGGTTTTCATTCTATATCGAGTCGGGTAATGTAATTTCAACCTAAGTGATGCAATTGTCACTCCGGTTTAATAATGTAATGCAAGCCGAGGTGGTCTGGGATTTCATTCTATATCGAGTTAGGTGATGTAACTCCGGCCCAAGTGTTGCGATCATCACTCCGGTTGAATGATGTAATACCAGCCAGCATGCTCATGGTTTTCATTCAATATATAGTCAGGAGATGTAATTCTAGCCCAAGTGTTGTTGTCGTCACTCTAGTTGAATAATGTAATGCCAACCGAGATGGTAATGGTTTTCATTCAATATCGCGTCAGGTGATTTAATTCGAGCCTAAGTGATGCAGTTGTCACTCCAGTTTAATGATGTAATGCAAGCCGAGGTGGTCATGGATTTCATTCTATATCGAGTTAGGTGATGTAACTCCGGCCCAAGTGCTACAGTCATCACTCCAGTTGAATGATGTAATGCCAGCCGAGATGGTCATGGTTTTCATTCTATATAGAGTCAGGTAATGTAATTCTAGCCTAAGTGATACAATCATAACTCTAGTTTAATGATGTAATGTCAGCCGAGATTTCATGGTTTTCATTCTATATTGAGTCAGGTAATGTAATTTCAACCTAAGTGATGCAGTTGTCACTCCAGTTTAATAATGTAATGCAAGCCGAGGTGGTCATGCATTTCATTCTATATCGAGTTAGGTGATGTAACTCCGGCCCAAGTGTTGCAGTCATCACTCCAGTTGAATGATGTAATTCCAGCCAACATGCTCATGGTTTTCATTCAATATATAGTCAGGAGATGTAATTCTAGCCCAAGTGTTGTAGTCGTCACTCTAGTTGAATAATGTAATGCCAGCCGAGATGGTAATGGTTTTCATTCTATATCGAGTCGGGTGATGTAATTGGTAATGGTTTTCAGTTTAATGATATCGAGTCGAGAGTGATGTAATTCTAGCCTAAGTGATATAGTCATGACTCAAGTTTAATGATGATTAGCCAGTCGAGATGGTCATGGTTTTCATTCTATATCGAGTAAGGTGATGTAATTCTAGCCTAAGTGATACACTCATCACTCTAGTTTAATGATGTAATGCCAGTCGAGATTTCATGGGTTTCTTTCTATATCGAGTCAGGTAATGTAATTTCGACCTAAGTGATGTTGTTTTCACTCCTAGTTTGATGATTTAATGCAAGTCGACGTGGTCATGGATTTCATTCTATATCGAGTTAGGTGATGTAACTCCGGCCCAAGTGCTACAGTCATCACTCCAGTTGAATGATGTAATGCCAGCCGAGATGGTCATGGTTTTCATTCTATATCGTGTAAGGTGATGTAATTCTAGCCTAAGTGATACAGTCATAACTCTAGTTTAATGATGTAATGTCAGCCGAGATTTCATGGTTTTCATTCTATATCGAGTCAGGTAATGTAATTTCAACCTAAGTGATGCAATTGTCACTCCAGTTTAATAATGTAATGCAAGCCGAGGTGGTCATGGATTTCATTCTATATCGAGTTAGGTGATGTAACTCCGGCCCAAGTGTTGCAGTCATCACTCCAGTTGAATGATGTAATACCCGCCAACATGCTCATGGTTTTCATTCAATATATAGTCAGGAGATGTAATTCTAGCCCAAGTGTTGTTGTCGTCACTCTAGTTGAATAATGTAATGCCACCGAGATGGTAATGGTTTTCATTCTATATCGGTCGGTGATGTAATTCGAGCCTAAGTGATGCGGTTGTCACTCCGAGTTTAATGATGTAATGCAAGCCGAGGTGGTCATGGATTTCATTCTATATCGAGTTAGGTGAGTCATCACTCCAGTTGAATGATGTAATGCCCGAGATGGTCATGGTTTTCATTCTATATAGAGTCGAGGTAATGTAATTCTAGCCTAAGTGATACAATCATAACTCTAGTTTAAATAATGTAATGTCACGTGAGATTTCATGGTTTTCATTCTATATCGAGAGTAGGTAATGTAATTTAGCCTAAGTGATCGATTGTCATCCTAGTTTAATAATGTAATGCAAGCGAGATGGTCATGGTTTTCAAGTGATGTAATTCTAGCCTAATAATCTCTAGTTTAATGATGTAATGTCAGTCGAGATTTCATGGTTTTCATTCTATATCGAGTCGGGTAATGTAATTTCGACCTAAGTGATGTTGTTTTCACTCCAGTTTAATGATGTAATGCAAGTCGAGGTGGTCATGGATTTCATTCTATATCGAGTTAGGTGATGTAACTCCGGCCCAAGTGCTACAGTCATCACTCCAGTTGAATGATGTAATGCCCGAGACCGAGATGGTCATGGTTTTCATTCTATATAGAGTCGAGGTAATGTAATTCTAGCCTAAGTGATACAATCATAACTCTAGTTTAATGATGTAATGTAATGTACCGAGATTTCATGGTTTTCATTCTATATTGAGTCAGGTAATGTAATTTCAACCTAAGTGATGCAATTGTCACTCCAGTTTAATAATGTAATGCAAGCCGAGGTGGTCATGGATTTCATTCTATATCGAGTTAGGTGATGTAACTCCGGCCCAAGTGTTGCAGTCATCACTCCAGTTGAATGATGTAATTCCAGCCAACATGCTCATGGTTTTCATTCAATATATAGTCAGGAGATGTAATTCTAGCCCAAGTGTTGTTGTCGTCACTCTAGTTGAATAATGTAATACCAGCCAAGATGGTAATGGTTTTCATTCTATATCGAGTCGGTGATGTAATTTCGAGCCTAAGTGATGTCGGGTGATGTAATTCTAGCCTAAGTGATTTCATTCTATATCTCGGCCCAAGTTTAATGATGATTAGCCAGTCGAGATGGTCATGGTTTTCATTCTATATCGAGTAAGGTGATGTAATTCTAGCCTAAGTGATACACTCATCACTCTAGTTTAATGATGTAATGCCAGTCGAGATTTCATGGGTTTCTTTCTATATCGAGTCAGGTAATGTAATTTCGACCTAAGTGATGTTGTTTTCACTCCAGTTTGATGATTTAATGCAAGTCGAGGTGGTCATGGATTTCATTCTATATCGAGTTAGGTGATGTAACTCCGGCCCAAGTGCTACAGTCATCACTCCAGTTGAATGATGTAATGCCAGCCGAGATGGTCATGGTTTTCATTCTATATAGAGTCAGGTAATGTAATTCTAGCCTAAGTGATACAATCATAACTCTAGTTTAATGATGTAATGTCAGCCGAGATTTCATGGTTTTCATTCTATATGAGTCGGGTAATGTAATTTCAACCTAAGTGATGATGTTGTCACTCCAGTTTAATAATGTAATGCAAGCCGAGGTGGTCATGGATTTCATTCTATATCGAGTTAGGTGATGTAACTCCGGCCCAAGTGTTGCAGTCATCACTCCAGTTGAATGATGTAATTCCAGCCAACATGCTCATGGTTTTCATTCAATATATAGTCAGGAGATGTAATTCTAGCCCAAGTGTTGTAGTCGTCACTCTAGTTGAATAATGTAATGCCAGCCGAGATGGTAATGGTTTTCATTCTATATCGAGTCAGGTGATGTAATTCGAGCCTAAGTGATGCGGTTGTGACTGTTTATGATTCTAGCCTAAGTGATATTTCATTCTATATCGTAGGTGATGACTCAAGTTTAATGATGATTAGCCAGTCGAGATGGTCATGGTTTTCATTCTATATCGAGTAAGGTGATGTAATTCTAGCCTAAGTGATACACTCATCACTCTAGTTTAATGATGTAATGCCAGTCGAGATTTCATGGGTTTCTTTCTATATCGAGTCAGGTAATGTAATTTCGACCAGTGATGATGTTGTTTTCACTCCGAGTTTGATGATTTAATGCAAGTCGACGTGGTCATGGATTTCATTCTATATCGAGTTAGGTGATGTAACTCCGGCCCAAGTGCTACAGTCATCACTCCAGTTGAATGATGTAATGCCAGCCGAGATGGTCATGGTTTTCATTCTATATCGTGTAAGGTGATGTAATTCTAGCCTAAGTGATACAGTCATAACTCTAGTTTAATGATGTAATGTCAGCCGAGATTTCATGGTTTTCATTCTATATCGAGTCAGGTAATGTAATTTCAACCTAAGTGATGCAATTGTCACTCCAGTTTAATAATGTAATGCAAGCCGAGGTGGTCATGGATTTCATTCTATATCGAGTTAGGTGATGTAACTCCGGCCCAAGTGTTGCAGTCATCACTCCAGTTGAATGATGTAATACCAGCCAGCATGCTCATGGTTTTCATTCAATATATAGTCAGGAGATGTAATTCTAGCCCAAGTGTTGTTGTCGTACTCTAGTTGAATAATGTAATGTCAGTCGAGATGGTAATGGTTTTCATTCTATATCGCGTCAGGTGATGTAATTCGAGCCTAAGTGATGCAGTTGTCACTCCAGTTTAATGATGTAATGCAAGCCGAGGTGGTCATGGATTTCATTCTATATCGAGTTAGGTGATGTAACTCCGGCCCAAGTGCTACAGTCATCACTCCAGTTGAATGATGTAATGCCAGCCGAGATGGTCATGGTTTTCATTCTATATAGAGTCAGGTAATGTAATTCTAGCCTAAGTGATACAATCATAACTCTAGTTTAATGATGTAATGTCAGCCGAGATTTCATGGTTTTCATTCTATATTGAGTCAGGTAATGTAATTTCAACCTAAGTGATGCAGTTGTCACTCCAGTTTAATAATGTAATGCAAGCCGAGGTGGTCATGCATTTCATTCTATATCGAGTTAGGTGATGTAACTCCGGCCCAAGTGTTGCAGTCATCACTCCAGTTGAATGAATGATGTATTCCAGCCAACATGCTCATGGTTTTCATTCAATATATAGTCAGGAGATGTAATTCTAGCCCAAGTGTTGTTGTCGTCACTCTAGTTGAATAATGTAATGCCAGCCGAGATGGTAATGGTTTTCATTCTATATCGAGTCAGGTGATGTAATTCTAGCCTAAGTGATACGGTCATCACTCTAGTTTAATGATGTATTAGCAAGCGGTCGAGATGGTCATGGTTTTCATTCTATATCGAGTAAGGTGATGTAATTCTAGCCTAAGTGATACACTCATCACTCTAGTTTAATGATGTAATGCCAGTCGAGATTTCATGGTTTTTTCATATATAGAGTCAGGTAATGTAATTTCGACCTAAGTGATTTCACTCTAGTTTAATGATGTCACTCCGGTTTGATGATGTAATGCAAGTCGTGGTGATGGATTTCATTCTATATCGAGTTAGGTGATGTAACTCGAGCCAAGTGATGTATCATCACTCCGAGTTGAATGATGTAATGCCCGAGATGGATGGTCATGGTTTTCATTCTATATATCGAGTAGGTGATGTAATTCTAGCCTAAGTGATGGTCATAACTCTAGTTTAATGATGTAATGTCGGCCGAGATTTCATGGTTTTCATTCTATATCGAGTCGGGTAATGTAATTTCAACCTAAGTGATGCAATTTTTGTCACCAGTTTAATAATGTAATGCAAGCCGAGGTGGTCATGGATTTCATTCTATATCGAGTTAGGTGATGTAACTCGGCCCAAGTGTTGCGGTCATCACTCCGGTTGAATGATGTAATGCCCCGAGATGCTCATGGTTTTCATTCAATATCTATATCGAGAGTATAGGTGATGTAATTCTAGCCTAAGTGATTGTCATCACTCTAGTTTAATGTAATACCTAGTTTAAGTGTCGAGATGGTCATGGTTTTCATTTATATAGTCGGGTAATGTAATTTCGAGCCTAAGTGATGCGGTTGTCACTCCGAGTTTAATGATGTAATGCAAGCCGAGGTGGTCATGGATTTCATTCTATATCGAGTTAGGTGATGTAATTCTCCGGCCCAAGTGTGATACGTTTCATCACTCCAGTTGAATGATGTAATGCCAGCCCGAGATGGTCATGGTTTTCATTCTATATCGAGTAAGGTGATGTAATTCTAGCCTAAGTGATGTTGTCATCACTCTAGTTTAATGATGTAATGTCGGCCGAGATTTCATGGTTTTCATTCTATATCGAGTCGGGTAATGTAATTTCGACCTAAGTGATGTTGTTGTCACTCCGGTTTAATGATGTAATGCAAGTCGAGGTGGTCATGGATTTCATTCTATATCGAGTTAGGTGATGTAACTCCGGCCCAAGTGCTACGATCATCACTCCGGTTGAATGATGTAATGTAATGCCGGCCGAGATGGTCATGGTTTTCATTCTATATCGAGTAAGGTGATGTAATTCTAGCCTAAGTGTTGTTGTCATAACTCTAGTTTAATGATGTAATGTCGCCGAGATTTCATGGTTTTCATTCTATATCGAGTCGGGTAATGTAATTTCAACCTAAAGTGATGCAATTGTCACTCCAGTTTAATAATGTAATGCAAGCCGAGGTGGTCATGGATTTCATTCTATATCGAGTTAGGTGATGTAACTCGGCCCAAGTGCCCAAGTCATCACTGCGAATGTCATCACTCCGGTTGAATGATGTAATACCGGCCCGACATGCTCATGGTTTTCATTCAATATATAGTCGAGGAGATGTAATGTAATTCTAGCCTAAGTGTTGTAGAGATGTCGTCATAACTCTAGTTTAATAATGTAATGTCAGCCGAGATTTCATGGTTTTCATTCTATATCGAGTCGGGTAATGTAATTTCGAGCCTAAGTGATGCAGTTGTCACTCCAGTTTAATGATGTAATGCAAGCCGAGGTGGTCATGGATTTCATTCTATATCGAGTTAGGTGATGTAACTCGGCCCAAGTGCTACGGTCATCACTCCGAGTTGAATGATGTAATGCCGGCCGAGATGGTCATGGTTTTCATTCAATATATCGAGTAAGGAGATGTAATTCTAGCCTAAGTGTTGTTGTCATAACTCTAGTTTAATGATGTAATGTCCGGTCGAGATTTCATGGTTTTCATTCTATATCGAGTCGGGTAATGTAATTTCGACCTAAGTGATGTTGTTTTCACTCCAGTTTGATGATGTAATGCAAGTCGAGGTGGTCATGGATTTCATTCTATATCGAGTTAGGTGTTAGGTGATGTAACTCAGTGCCAAAGTGCTACGGTCATCACTCAGTTGAATGATGTAATGCCAGCCGAGATGGTCATGGTTTTTTCATTCTATATCGAGTTAGGTGATGTAATTCTAGCCTAAGTGATACAATCATAACTCTAGTTTAATGATGTAATGTCAGTAGAGATTTCATGGTTTTCATTCTATATCGAGTCGAGGTAATGTAATTTCAACCTAAGTGATGCGTTGTCACTCCAGTTTAATAATGTAATGCAAGCCGAGGTGGTCATGGATTTCATTCTATATCGAGTTAGGTGATGTAACTCGGCCCTAGTTTAAGATGTGTAAGCGAGTGTCACTGCGGTCATCACTCCGAGTTGAATGATGTAATACCAGCCGACATGCTCATGGTTTTCATTCAATATCATGGTTTTCATTCATATATCGATGATCGGGATGATGTAATTCTAGCCCAATGTGTTGTTGTCGTCACTAGTTGAATAATGTAATGCCAGCCAGTAGAGATGGTAATGGTTTTTTTCATTCTATATCGTCGGGTGATGTAATTCGAGCCTAAGTGATGCGAGTTGTCACTCCGAGTTTAATGATGTAATGCAAGCCGAGGTGGTCATGGATTTCATTCTATATCGAGTTAGGTGATGTAACTCCGGCCCAAGTGCTACATCATCACTCCGGTTGAATGATGTAATGCCGAGATGGTCATGGTTTTCATTCTATATAGAGTCGAGGTAATGTAATTCTAGCCTAAGTGATACAATCATAACTCTAGTTTAATGATGTAATGTCAGCCGAGATTTCATGGTTTTCATTCTATATTGAGTCAGGTAATGTAATTTCAACCTAAGTGATGCAGTTGTCACTCCAGTTTAATAATGTAATGCAAGCAAGGTGGTCATGCATTTCATTCTATATCGAGTTAGGTGATGTAACTCCGGCCCAAGTGTTGCGGTCATCACTCCGGTTGAATGATGTAATTCCGGCCAACATGCTCATGGTTTTCATTCAATATATAGTCGGGAGATGTAATTCTAGCCCAAGTGTTGTAGTCGTCACTCTAGTTGAATAATGTAATAGCCGAGATGGTAATGGTTTTCATTCTATGTAATGTAATTCTAGCCCAGTCACTCGAGATGGTAATGGTTTTCATTCTATATCGAGTAGGTGATGTAATTCTAGCCTAAGTGATACGGTCATCACTCATGATCAAGTTTAATGATGATTAGCCGAGTCGAGATGGTCATGGTTTTCATTCTATATCGAGTAAGGTGATGTAATTCTAGCCTAAGTGATACACTCATCACTCTAGTTTAATGATGTAATGCAGTCGAGATTTCATGGGTTTCTTTCTATATCGAGTCAGGTAATGTAATTTCGACCTAAGTGATGTTGTTTTCACTCCAGTTTGATGATTTAATGCAAGTCGACGTGGTCATGGTTCATTCTATATCGAGTTAGGTGATGTAACTCGGCCCAAGTGCTACGGTCATCACTCCGGTTGAATGATGTAATGCCGGCCCGAGATGGTCATGGTTTTCATTCTATATATATCGTGTAAGGTGATGTAATTCTAGCCTAAGTGATACAATCATAACTCTAGTTTAATGATGTAATAATGTCGGCCGAGATTTCATGGTTTTTTCATTCTATATCGAGTCAGGTAATGTAATTTCAACCTAAGTGATGCAATTGTCACTCCAGTTTAATAATGTAATGCAAGCCGAGGTGGTCATGGATTTCATTCTATATCGAGTTAGGTGATGTAACTCCGGCCCAAGTGTTGCAGTCATCACTCCAGTTGAATGATGTAATACCAGCCAACATGCTCATGGTTTTCATTCAATATATAGTCAGGAGATGTAATTCTAGCCCAAGTGTTGTTGTCGTCACTCTAGTTGAATAATGTAATGCCACCGAGATGGTAATGGTTTTCATTCTATATCGCGTCAGGTGATGTAATTTCGAGCCTAAGTGATGCAGTTGTCACTCGAGTTTAATGATGTAATGCAAGCCGAGGTGGTCATGGATTTCATTCTATATCGAGTTAGGTGATGTAACTCCGGCCCAAGTGCTACGATCATCACTCCGGTTGAATGATGTAATGCCCGGCCGAGATGGTCATGGTTTTCATTCTATATAGAGTCGGGTAATGTAATTCTAGCCTAGTGTGATACATCTCTAGTTTAATGATGTAATGTCGGCCGAGATTTCATGGTTTTCATTCTATATCGAGTCGGGTAATGTAAGTTCAGACCTAAGTGATGTCATGTTGTTTCACTCAGTTGAATGATGGTGCGAGATTCATGGTTTTCATTTAATGATGTAATGCAATCGAGATGTGGTCATGGATTTCATTCTATATCGAGTTAGCCTAAGTGAGTTAGGTGATGTAACTCGGCCCAATGATTTCATTATATCGATCATCACTCCGTCATCACTTGAATGATGTAATGCCGGTACCGAGATGGTCATGGTTTTCATTCTATATAGAGTAAGGTAATGTAATTCTAGCCTAAGTGATACAATCATAACTCTAGTTTAATGATGTAATGTCAGCCGAGATTTCATGGTTTTCATTCTATATTGAGTCAGGTAATGTAATTTCAACCTAAGTGATGCAGTTGTCACTCCAGTTTACTAATGTAATGCAAGCCGAGGTGGTCATGTATTTCATTCTATATCGAGTTAGGTGATGTAACTCCGGCCCAAGTGTTGCGGTCATCACTCCCGGTTGAATGATGTAATCCCCAGCCAACATGCTCATGGTTTTCATTCAATATATAGTCGAGGAGATGTAATTCTAGCCCAAGTGTTGTTGTCGTCACTCTAGTTGAATAATGTAATGCCACCGAGATGGTAATGGTTTTCATTCTATATCGAGTCGGGTGATGTAATTTAGCCTAAGTGATGAGCCTAAGTGATGCCGAGATGGATGGTCATTCTATATCGAGATGTAATTCTAGTCATATTTAAGTGATAGGTGATGTCATGACTCAAGTTCACTAATAATGATTAATATTAGGAGATGGTCATGGTTTTCATTCTATATCGAGTAAGGTGATGTAATTCTAGCCTAAGTGATACACTCATCACTCTAGTTTAATGATGTAATGCTAGTCGAGATTTCATGGGTTTCTTTCTATATCGAGTCAGGTAATGTAATTTCGACCTAAGTGATGTTGTTTTCACTCCAGTTTGATGATTTAATGCAAGTCGTGGTGGTCATGGATTTCATTCTATATCGAGTTAGGTGATGTAACGGCCGACGGCCCAAGTGCTACGATCATCACTCAGTTGAATGATGTAATGCCGGCCCGAGATGGTCATGGTTTTCATTCTATATAGTGTAAGGTGATGTAATTCTAGCCTAAGTGATACAGTCATAACTCTAGTTTAATGATGTAATGTCAGCCGAGATTTCATGGTTTTCATTCTATATCGAGTCGGGTAATGTAATTTCAACCTAAGTGATGCGGTTGTCACTCCGGTTTAATAATGTAATGCAAGCCGAGGTGGTCAGGGATTTCATTCTATATCGAGTTAGGTGATGTAACTCCGGCCCAAGTGTTGCAGTCATCACTCCAGTTGAATGATGTAATTCCAGCCAACATGCTCATGGTTTTCATTCAATATATAGTCAGGAGATGTAATTCTAGCCCAAGTGTTGTTGTCGTCACTCTAGTTGAATAATGTAATGCCGTACCGAGATGGTAATGGTTTTCATTCTATATCGAGTCGGTGATGGTGAGCCTAAGTGTAATTCTAGCCTAAGTGATGATGGTCATGACTCAAGTTTAATGATGATAGTTGCAAGATCGAGATGGTAATGGTTTTCATTCTATATCGAGTAAGGTGATGTAATTCTAGCCTAAGTGATACACTCATCACTCTAGTTTAATGATGTAATGCCAGTCGAGATTTCATGGGTTTCTTTCTATATCGAGTCAGGTAATGTAATTTCGACCTAAGTGATGTTGTTTTCACTCCGGTTTCTTTCTATTGATGATGTAATTTCGACCAAGTTTTCACGTGGTCATTCATTTCATCTATATCGAGTTAGGTGATGTAACTCCGGCCCAAGTGCTACGGATCATCACTCCGGTTGAATGA
The DNA here is from genome assembly GCA_034509755.1 of Anisodus tanguticus. NCBI lineage: Eukaryota > Viridiplantae > Streptophyta > Magnoliopsida > Solanales > Solanaceae > Anisodus > Anisodus tanguticus. Next base: position 16,103,360 of record CM067548.1, on the reverse strand, counting down.
TGTAATGCCCAGCCGAGATGGTCATGGTTTTTTCATTCTATATCGAGTAAGGTGATGTAATTCTAGCCTAAGTGATACAGTCATAACTCTAGTTTAATGATGTAATGTCAGCCGAGATTTCATGGTTTTCATTCTATATCGAGTCAGGTAATGTAATTTCAACCTAAGTGATGCAATTGTCACTCCAGTTTAATAATGTAATGCAAGCCGAGGTGGTCATGGATTTCATTCTATATCGAGTTAGGTGATGTAACTCCGGCCCAAGTGTTGTTGTCATCATCACTCCGGTTGAATGATGTAATACCGGCCCAACATGCTCATGGTTTTCATTCAATATATAGTCGGGAGATGTAATTCTAGCCCAAGTGTTGTTGTCGTCACTCTAGTTGAATAATGTAATGCCACCGAGATGGTAATGGTTTTCATTCTATATCGCGTCTGGGTGATGTAATTCGAGCCTAAGTGATGCGGTTGTCACTCCGAGTTTAATGATGTAATGCAAGCCGAGGTGGTCATGGATTTCATTCTATATCGAGTTAGGTGATGTAACTCTCGGCCCAAGTACGGTCACTCATCACTCCGGTTGAATGATGTAATGCCGCCGAGATGGTCATGGTTTTCATTCTATATAGAGTCAGGTAATGTAATTCTAGCCTAAGTGATACAATCATAACTCTAGTTTAATGATGTAATGTCAGTCGAGATTTCATGGTTTTCATTCTATATTGAGTCAGGTAATGTAATTTCAACCTAAGTGATGCGGTTGTCACTCCGGTTTAATAATGTAATGCAAGCCGAGGTGGTCATGCATTTCATTCTATATCGAGTTAGGTGATGTAACTCCGGCCCAAGTGTTGCGATCATCACTCCGAGTTGAATGATGTAATTCCGGCCAACATGCTCATGGTTTTCATTCAATATATAGTCGGGAGATGTAATTCTCTAGCCAAGTGTTGTAGTCGTCACTCTAGTTGAATAATGTAAATGCCGAGATGGTAATGGTTTTCATTCTATATCGAGTCGGTGATGTAATTCTAGCCTAAGTGATGCGGTTGTCACTAGTTTAATGATGTCGAGGTGATGATTTAATTATAGCCTAAGGTGATGGTCATGACTAAGTGATTATCACTCCAGTTTAATGATTAATGCCGATCGAGATGGTCATGGTTTTCATTCTATATCGAGTAAGGTGATGTAATTCTAGCCTAAGTGATACACTCATCACTCTAGTTTAATGATGTAATGCCGGTCGAGATTTCATGGGTTTCTTTCTATATCGAGTCGGGTAATGTAATTTCGACCTAAGTGTGATGTTGTTTTCACTCCAGTTTGATGATTTAATGCAAGTCGACGTGGTCATGGATTTCATTCTATATCGAGTTAGGTGATGTAACTCCGGCCCAAGTGCTACAGTCATCACTCCAGTTGAATGATGTAATGCCGGCCCGAGATGGTCATGGTTTTTTCATTCTATATCGAGTAAGGTGATGTAATTCTAGCCTAAGTGATACGATCATCACTCTAGTTTAATAATGAGTAATGCCAGTCGAGATTTCATGGTTTTCATTCTATATCGAGTCAGGTAATGTAATTCGACCTAAGTGATGCAATGATGCATGGTTGTCACTCGAGTTTAATGATGTAATGCAAGTCGAGGTGGTCATGGATTTCATTCTATATCGAGTTAGGTGATGTAACTCCGGCCCAAGTGCTACAGTCATCACTCCAGTTGAATGATGTAATGCCAGCCGAGATGGTCATGGTTTTCATTCTATATAGAGTCAGGTAATGTAATTCTAGCCTAAGTGATACAATCATAACTCTAGTTTAATGATGTAATGTCGCCGAGATTTCATGGTTTTCATTCTATATTGAGTCAGGTAATGTAATTTCAACCTAAGTGATGCAGTTGTCACTCCAGTTTACTAATGTAATGCAAGCCGAGGTGGTCATGGATTTCATTCTATATCGAGTTAGGTGATGTAACTCCGGCCCAAGTGTTGCAGTCATCACTCCGGTTGAATGATGTAATTCCGGCCCACACATTCATGGTTTTCATTCAATATATAGTCAGGAGATGTAATTCTAGCCCAAGTGTTGTAGTCGTCACTCTAGTTGAATAATGTAATGCCAGCCGAGATGGTAATGGTTTTCATTCTATATCGAGTCAGGTGATGTAATTCTAGCCTAAGTGTAATGTCACTCAAGTTTAATGATGTAATGATCGGTAGTTAGGTGATGTAAGTTTAATGATGATTAGTTTAATGATGATGTCGAGATGGTCATGGTTTTCATTCTATATCGAGTAAGGTGATGTAATTCTAGCCTAAGTGATACACTCATCACTCTAGTTTAATGATGTAATGCCAGTCGAGATTTCATGGGTTTCTTTCTATATCGAGTCAGGTAATGTAATTTCGACCTAAGTGATGTTGTTTTCACTCCAGTTTGATGATTTAATGCAAGTCGACGTGGTCATGGATTTCATTCTATATCGAGTTAGGTGATGTAACTCCGGCCCAAGTGCTACAGTCATCACTCCAGTTGAATGATGTAATCACTCCAGTTGAATGCCGAGATGGTCATGGTTTTCATTCTATATATAAGGTGATGTAATTCTAGCCTAAGTGTAATGTAAGTTTCTAAGCCTAAGTGATACAATCATAACTCTAGTTTAATGATGTAATGATGTAATGTCACCGAGATTTCATGGTTTTCATTCTATATCGAGTCAGGTAATGTAATTTCAACCTAAGTGATGCAATTGTCACTCCAGTTTAATAATGTAATGCAAGCCGAGGTGGTCATGGATTTCATTCTATATCGAGTTAGGTGATGTAACTCCGGCCCAAGTGTTGCAGTCATCACTCCAGTTGAATGATGTAATACCAGCAACATGCTCATGGTTTTCATTCAATATATAGGGAGATGTAATTCTAGCCCAAGTGTTGTTGTCGTCACTCTAGTTGAATAATGTAATGCCACCGAGATGGTAATGGTTTTCATTCAATATCGCGTCAGGTGATGTAATTCGAGCCTAAGTGATGCAGTTGTCACTCCAGTTTAATGATGTAATGCAAGCCGAGGTGGTCATGGATTTCATTCTATATCTATATCGAGTTAGGTGATGTAACTCCGGCCCAAGTGCTACAGTCATCACTCCAGTTGAATGATGTAATGCCGGCCGAGATGGTCATGGTTTTTTTCATTCTATATAGAGTCGGTAATGTAATTCTAGCCTAAGTGATACAATCATAACTCTAGTTTAATGATGTAATGTCAGCCGAGATTTCATGGTTTTCATTCTATATTGAGTCAGGTAATGTAATTTCAACCTAAGTGATGCAGTTGTCACTCCAGTTTAATAATGTAATGCAAGCCGAGGTGGTCATGGATTTCATTCTATATCGAGTTAGGTGATGTAACTCCGGCCCAAGTGTTGCAGTCATCACTCCAGTTGAATGATGTAATACCAGCCAGAGCATTCATGGTTTTCATTCAATATATATTCAGGAGATGTAATTCTAGCCCAAGTGTTGTTGTCGTCACTCTAGTTGAATAATGTAATGCCAACCGAGATGGTAATGGTTTTCATTCTATATCGCGTCGGTGTGATGTCGAGCCTAATGTAATTCGAGCCTAAGTGATGCAGTTGTCACTCCGAGTTTAATGATGTAATGCAAGTCGAGGTGGTCATGGATTTCATTCTATATCGAGTTAGGTGATGTAACTCGGCCGGCCCAAGTGCTACGATCATCACTCGAGTTGAATGATGTAATGCCGGCCCGAGATGGTCATGGTTTTCATTCTATATAGAGTGAGGTAATGTAATTCTAGCCTAAGTGATACAATCATAACTCTAGTTTAATGATGTAATGTCGGCCGAGATTTCATGGTTTTCATTCTATATTGAGTCGAGGTAATGTAATTTCAACCTAAGTGATGCGGTTGTCACTCCGGTTTAATAATGTAATGCAAGCCGAGGTGGTCATGCATTTCATTCTATATCGAGTTAGGTGATGTAACTCCGGCCCAAGTGTTGCGGTCATCACTCCGGTTGAATGATGTAATTCCAGCCAACATGCTCATGGTTTTCATTCAATATATAGTCGGGAGTGTAATTCTAGCCCAAGTGTTGTAGTCGTCACTCTAGTTGAATAATGTAATGCCGGCCGAGATGGTAATGGTTTTCATTCTATATCGAGTCGAGGTGATGTAATTCTAGCCTAAGTGATACGGTCATGACTCAAGTTTAATGATGATTAATGCGAGTCGAGATGGTCATGGTTTTCATTCTATATCGAGTAAGGTGATGTAATTCTAGCCTAAGTGATACACTCATCACTCTAGTTTAATGATGTAATGCCGTCGAGTAATGCGAGTCGATGTAATTTCATGGTTTTAGTTTAATATATCGAGTCGAGGTAATGTAATTTCGACCTAAGTGATGTTGTTTTCACTCCAGTTTGATGATTTAATGCAAGTCGACGTGGTCATGGATTTCATTCTATATCGAGTTAGGTGATGTAACTCGGCCCAAGTGCTACGGTCATCACTCCGGTTGAATGATGTAATGCCGGCCCGAGATGGTCATGGTTTTCATTCTATATATAGTAGTGATGTAATTCTAGTCCTAAGTGATGATGTAATGTCGTAACTCTAGTTTAATAATGTAATGCCACCGAGATGGTAATGGTTTTCATTCTATATCGAGTAAGTGTAATGTAATTTCGACCTAAGTGATGTTGTTTTCACTCACTCCGGTTTAATGATGTAATGCAAGCCGAGGTGGTCATGGATTTCATTCTATATCGAGTTAGGTGATGTAACGGCCCAAGTGCTACGTCATCATCACTCCGGTTGAATGATGTAATGCCCGCCCGAGATGGTCATGGTTTTCATTCTATATAGAGTCGGGTGATGTAATTCTAGCCTAAGTGATACAATCATAACTCTAGTTTAATGATGTAATGTCGGCCGAGATTTCATGGTTTTCATTCTATATCGAGTCGGGTAATGTAATTTCAACCTAAGTGATGCGGTTGTCACTCCGGTTTAATAATGTAATGCAAGCGAGGTGGTCATGGATTTCATTCTATATCGAGTTAGGTGATGTAACTCCGGCCCAAGTGTTGCGGTCATCACTCACTCCGGTTGAATGATGTAATTCCAACCAACATGCTCATGGTTTTCATTCAATATATAGTCGGGAGATGTAATTCTAGCCCAAGTGTTGTAGTCGTCACTCTAGTTGAATAATGTAATGTAAGCCACCGAGATGGTAATGGTTTTCATTCTATATCGAGTCGTAAGGTGATGTAATTCTAGCCTAAGTGATACGGTCATGACTCAAGTTTAATGATGATTAGCCAAGATCGAGATGGTCATGGTTTTCATTCTATATCGAGTTAGGTGATGTATCTATTCTATATCACTCTAGTTTTAATGTGTAGGTGATGTAATTCATAGTTTTCCTAAGTGATACACTCATCACTCTAGTTTAATGATGTAATGTAGTCGAGATTTCATGGGTTTCTTTCTATATCGAGTCGAGGTAATGTAATTTCGACCTAAGTGATGTTGTTTTCACTCCGAGTTTGATGATTTAATGCAAGTCGACGTGGTCATGGATTTCATTCTATATCGAGTTAGGTGATGTAACTCCGGCCCAAGTGCTACGGTCATCACTCCTCCGGTTGAATGATGTAATGCCAGCCGAGATGGTCATGGTTTTCATTCTATATCGAGTAAGGTGATGTAATTCTAGCCTAAGTGATACAATCATAACTCTAGTTTAATGATGTAATGTCAGCCGAGATTTCATGGTTTTCATTCTATATCGAGTCAGGTAATGTAATTTCAACCTAAGTGATGCAATTGTCACTCCAGTTTAATAATGTAATGCAAGCCGAGGTGGTCAGGGATTTCATTCTATATCGAGTTAGGTGATGTAACTCCGGCCCAAGTGTTGCAGTCATCACTCCAGTTGAATGATGTAATACCAGCCCAGCATGCTCATGGTTTTCATTCAATATATAGTCAGGAGATGTAATTCTAGCCCAAGTGTTGTTGTCGTCACTCTAGTTGAATAATGTAATGCCAGCCGAGATGGTAATGGTTTTCATTCTATATCGCGTCAGGTGATGTAATTCGAGCCTAAGTGATGCAGTTGTCACTCCAGTTTAATGATGTAATGCAATGCAAGCCGAGGTGGTCATGGATTTCATTCTATATCGAGTTAGGTGATGTAACTCCGGCCCAAGTGCTACGGTCATCACTCCGGTTGAATGATGTAATGCCGGCACCGAGATGGTCATGGTTTTCATTCTATATAGAGTCGAGGTAATGTAATTCTAGCCTAAGTGATACAATCATAACTCTAGTTTAATGATGTAATGTCACCGAGATTTCATGGTTTTCATTCTATATTGAGTCAGGTAATGTAATTTCAACCTAAGTGATGCAGTTGTCACTCCAGTTTACTAATGTAATGCAAGCCGAGGTGGTCATGCATTTCATTCTATATCGAGTTAGGTGATGTAACTCCGGCCCAAGTGTTGCGGTCATCACTCCGGTTGAATGATGTAATTCCGGCCCAACATGCTCATGGTTTTCATTCAATATATAGTCGGGAGATGTAATTCTAGCCCAAGTGTTGTAGTCGTCACTCTAGTTGAATAATGTAATGCCAGCCGAGATGGTAATGGTTTTTTCATTCTATATCGAGTCGAGGTGATGTAATTCTAGCCTAAGTGCCTAAGTTGACTCAAGTTTAATGATGTAATGCAAGCCGAGATGGTCATGGTTTTCATTCTATATCGAAGTTAAGTGATGACTCATCAATGATCTATATTAGCTCACTCGAGATGGTCATGGTTTTCATTTATATGATGTAATGCCTAAGTGATATTAGTTCATCACTCGAGATGGTCATGGTTTTCATTATGGTATATATCGAGTAAGGTGATGTAATTCTAGCCTAAGTGATACACTCATCACTCTAGTTTAATGATGTAATGCCGGTCGAGATTTCATGGGTTTCTTTCTATATCGAGTCGAGGTAATGTAATTTCGACCTAAGTGATGTTGTTTTCACTCCAGTTTGATGATTTAATGCAAGTCGACGTGGTCATGGATTTCATTCTATATCGAGTTAGGTGATGTAACTCCGGCCCAAGTGCTACAGTCATCACTCCAGTTGAATGATGTAATGCCGGCCCAGATGGTCATGGTTTTCATTCTATATCGTGTAAGGTGATGTAATTCTAGCCTAAGTGATACAATCATAACTCTATTTAATGTAATGTCAGCCGAGATTTCATGGTTTTCATTCTATATCGAGTCAGGTAATGTAATTTCAACCTAAGTGATGCAATTGTCACTCCAGTTTAATAATGTAATGCAAGCCGAGGTGGTCAGGGATTTCATTCTATATCGAGTTAGGTGATGTAACTCCGGCCCAAGTGTTGCAGTCATCACTCCAGTTGAATGATGTAATACCACCCAGCATGCTCATGGTTTTCATTCAATATATTCGGGAGATGTATATAGTAGTTGAATAATGGAGATGTAATTCTAGCCCAAGTGTTGTTGTCGTCACTCTAGTTGAATAATGTAATGCCAGCCGAGATGGTAATGGTTTTCATTCTATATCGCGTCAGGTGATGTAATTCGAGCCTAAGTGATGCAGTTGTCACTCCAGTTTAATGATGTAATGCAAGCCGAGGTGGTCATGGATTTCATTCTATATCGAGTTAGGTGATGTAACTCCGGCCCAAGTGCTACAGTCATCACTCCAGTTGAATGATGTAATGCCAGCCGAGATGGTCATGGTTTTCATTCTATATAGAGTCAGGTAATGTAATTCTAGCCTAAGTGATACAATCATAACTCTAGTTTAATGATGTAATGTCAGCCGAGATTTCATGGTTTTCATTCTATATTGAGTCAGGTAATGTAATTTCAACCTAAGTGATGCAGTTGTCACTCCAGTTTAATAATGTAATGCAAGCCGAGGTGGTCATGCATTTCATTCTATATCGAGTTAGGTGATGTAACTCCGGCCCAAGTGTTGCAGTCATCACTCCAGTTGAATGATGTAATTCCCAGCCAACATGCTCATGGTTTTCATTCAATATATAGTCAGGAGATGTAATTCTAGCCCAAGTGTTGTTGTAGTCGTCACTCTAGTTGAATAATGTAATGCCAGCCGAGATGGTAATGGTTTTCATTCTATATCGAGTCAGGTGATGTAATTCTAGCCTAAGTGATACAGTCATGACTCAAGTTTAATGATGATTAGCCAGTCGAGATGGTCATGGTTTTCATTCTATATCGAGTAAGGTGATGTAATTCTAGCCTAAGTGATACACTCATCACTCTAGTTTAATGATGTAATGCCGAGATTTCATGGGAGATTTCATGGGTTTTTTTCTATATCGAGTCGAGGTAATGTAATTTCGACCTAAGTGATGTTGTTTTCACTCCGAGTTTGATGATTTAATGCAAGTCGACGTGGTCATGGATTTCATTCTATATCGAGTTAGGTGATGTAACTCCAAGCCCAAGTGCATACGTTCATCACTCCGGTTGAATGATGTAATGTAATGCCGAGATGGTCATGGTTTTCATTCTATATCGTGTAAGGTGATGTAATTCTAGCCTAAGTGATACAGTCATAACTCTAGTTTAATGATGTAATGTCAGCCGAGATTTCATGGTTTTCATTCTATATCGAGTCAGGTAATGTAATTTCAACCTAAGTGATGCAATTGTCACTCCAGTTTAATAATGTAATGCAAGCCGAGGTGGTCATGGATTTCATTCTATATCGAGTTAGGTGATGTAACTCCGGCCCAAGTGTTGCAGTCATCACTCCAGTTGAATGATGTAATACCAGCCAGCATGCTCATGGTTTTCATTCAATATATAGTCAGGAGATGTAATTCTAGCCCAAGTGTTGTTGTCGTCACTCTAGTTGAATAATGTAATGCCAGCCGAGATGGTAATGGTTTTCATTCTATATCGCGTCCAGGTGATGTAATTCGAGCCTAAGTGATGCGGTTGTCACTCATGGTTTAATGATGTAATGCAAGCCGAGGTGGTCATGGATTTCATTCTATATCGAGTTAGGTGATGTAACTCCGGCCCAAGTGCTACATTCTATATCGATCATCACTCCAGTTGAATGATGTAATGCCACCGAGATGGTCATGGTTTTCATTCTATATAGAGTCGAGTGTAATGTAATTCTAGCCTAAGTGATACAATCATAACTCTAGTTTAATGATGTAATGTCGGCCGAGATTTCATGGTTTTCATTCTATATTGAGTCGGGTAATGTAATTTCAACCTAGTGTGATGCGGTTTGTCACTCCAGTTTAATAATGTAATGCAAGCCGAGGTGGTCATGCATTTCATTCTATATCGAGTTAGGTGATGTAACTCCGGCCCAAGTGTTCCGGTCATCACTCCGGTTGAATGATGTAATTCCGGCCAACATGCTCATGGTTTTCATTCAATATATAGTCGGGAGATGTAATTCTAGCCCAAGTGTTGTAGTCGTCACTCTAGTTGAATAATGTAATGCCAGCCGAGATGGTAATGGTTTTCATTCTATATTTTCATTCTATATCGAGGTCAGTGTGATGTAATTCTAGCCTAAGTGATACGGTCATGACTCAAGTTTAATGATGATTAGTCGAGATGGTCATGGTTTTCATTCTATATCGAGTAAGGTGATGTAATTCTAGCCTAAGTGATACACTCATCACTCTAGTTTAATGATGTAATGCCGGTCGAGATTTCATGGGTTTCTTTCTATATCGAGTCGGGTAATGTAATTTCGACCTAGTGATGTTGTTTTCACTCCGAGTTTGATGATTTAATGCAAGTCGACGTGGTCATGGATTTGGTCATGGATTTCATTCTATATCGAGTTAGGTGATGTAACTCCGGCCCAAGTGCTACGGTCATCACTCCAGTTGAATGATGTAATGCCGGCCCGAGATGGTCATGGTTTTCATTCTATATGAGTGTAAGGTGATGTAATTCTAGCCTAAGTGATACGGTCATAACTCTAGTTTAATGATGTAATGTCGGCCGAGATTTCATGGTTTTCATTCTATATCGAGTCGGGTAATGTAATTTCAACCTAAGTGATGCAATTGTCACTCCGGTTTAATAATGTAATGCAAGCCGAGGTGGTCATGGATTTCATTCTATATCGAGTTAGGTGATGTAACTCCGGCCCAAGTGTTGCGGTCATCACTCCGGTTGAATGATGTAATACCGGCCAAGCATGCTCATGGTTTTCATTCAATATATAGTCGGGAGATGTAATTCTAGCCCAAGTGTTGTTGTCGCACTCTACTCTAGTTGAATAATGTGTAATGAATAATGTAATGCCCGTACCGAGATGGTAATGGTTTTCATTCTATATCGCGTCGGGTGATGTAATTCGAGCCTAAGTGATGCAGTTTAATGATTGTCACTCCGATGGTTTAATGATGTAATGCAAGCCGAGGTGGTCATGGATTTCATTCTATATCGAGTTAGGTGATGTAACTCGGCCCAAGTGCTACACATCATCACTCCAGTTGAATGATGTAATGCCAGCCGAGATGGTCATGGTTTTCATTCTATATAGAGTCAGGTAATGTAATTCTAGCCTAAGTGATACAATCATAACTCTAGTTTAATGATGTAATGTCAGCCGAGATTTCATGGTTTTCATTCTATATTGAGTCAGGTAATGTAATTTCAGCCTAAGTGATGCAGTTGTCACTCCAGTTTAATAATGTAATGCAAGCCGAGGTGGTCATGCATTTCATTCTATATCGAGTTAGGTGATGTAACTCCGGCCCAAGTGTTGTCATCATCACCGTTGAATGATGTAATTCCAGCCAACATGCTCATGGTTTTCATTCAATATATAGTCAGGAGATGTAATTCTAGCCCAAGTGTTGTAGTCGTCACTCTAGTTGAATAATGTAATGCCAGCCGAGATGGTAATGGTTTTCATTCTATATCGAGTCAGGTGATGTAATTCTAGCCTAAGTGATACAGTTGTCACTCTCAAGTTTAATGATGATTAGCCAGTCGAGATGGTTTTCATTCTATATCGAGTAGGTGATGTAATGATGATTACATCATCACTCTAGTTGAATGATGTAATGTCGAGATGGTCATGGTTTTCATTCTATATCGAGTAAGGTGATGTAATTCTAGCCTAAGTGATACACTCATCACTCTAGTTTAATGATGTAATGCCAGTCGAGATTTCATGGGTTTCTTTCTATATCGAGTCAGGTAATGTAATTTCGACCTAAGTGATGTTGTTTTCACTCCGAGTTTGATGATTTAATGCAAGTCGACGTGGTCATGGATTTCATTCTATATCGAGTTAGGTGATGTAACTCCGGCCCAAGTGCTACGGTCATCACTCCTTGAATGATGTAATGCCACCGAGATGGTCATGGTTTTCATTCTATATCGAGTAAGGTGATGTAATTCTAGCCTAAGTGATACAGTCATAACTCTAGTTTAATGATGTAATGTCAGCCGAGATTTCATGGTTTTCATTCTATATCGAGTCAGGTAATGTAATTTCAACCTAAGTGATGCAATTGTCACTCCAGTTTAATAATGTAATGCAAGCCGAGGTGGTCATGGATTTCATTCTATATCGAGTTAGGTGATGTAACTCCGGCCCAAGTGTTGCAGTCATCACTCCAGTTGAATGATGTAATACCACCCAGCATGCTCATGGTTTTCATTCAATATATAGTCAGGAGATGTAATTCTAGCCCAAGTGTTGTTGTCGTCACTCTAGTTGAATAATGTAATGCCAGCCGAGATGGTAATGGTTTTCATTCTATATCGCGTCAGGTGATGTAATTCGAGCCTAAGTGATGCAGTTGTCACTCCAGTTTAATGATGTAATGCAAGCCGAGGTGGTCATGGATTTCATTCTATATCGAGTTAGGTGATGTAACTCCGGCCCAAGTGCTACAGTCATCACTCCAGTTGAATGATGTAATGCCAGCCGAGATGGTCATGGTTTTCATTCTATATAGAGTCAAGGTAATGTAATTCTAGCCTAAGTGATACAATCATAACTCTAGTTTAATGATGTAATGTCACCGAGATTTCATGGTTTTCATTCTATATTGAGTCAGGTAATGTAATTTCAACCTAAGTGATGCAGTTGTCACTCCAGTTTAATAATGTAATGCAAGCCGAGGTGGTCATGCATTTCATTCTATATCGAGTTAGGTGATGTAACTCCGGCCCAAGTGTTGCAGTCATCACTCCAGTTGAATGATGTAATTCCAGCCAACATGCTCATGGTTTTCATTCAATATATAGTCAGGAGATGTAATTCTAGCCCAAGTGTTGTAGTCGTCACTCTAGTTGAATAATGTAATGCCAGCCGAGATGGTAATGGTTTTTTTCATTCTATATCGAGTAAGGTGATGTAATTCTAGCCTAAGTGATACAGTCATGACTCAAGTTTAATGATGATTAGCCAGTCGAGATGGTCATGGTTTTCATTCTATATCGAGTAAGGTGATGTAATTCTAGCCTAAGTGATACACTCATCACTCTAGTTTAATGATGTAATGCCAGTCGAGATTTCATGGGTTTCTTTCTATATCGAGTCAGGTAATGTAATGACCTAATTTCACCTAAGATGTAATCGACGTGGTCATGATTTCATTCTATATCGAGTTAGGTTTCACTCCTAAGTTTGATGATTTAATGCAAGTCGACGTGGTCATGGATTTCATTCTATATCGAGTTAGGTGATGTAACTCGGCCCAAGTGCTACGTCATCACTCCGAGTTGAATGATGTAATGCCGGCCGAGATGGTCATGTTTTTTCATTCTATATATATCGATGTAAGGTGATGTAATTCTAGCCTAAGTGATACATGTCATAACTCTAGTTTAATGATGTAATGTCAGTCCGATCATGGTTTTCATTCTATATCGAGTCGAGGTAATGTAATTTCAACCTAAGTGATGCAGTTGTCACTCCAGTTTAATGATGTAATGCAAGCCGAGATGGTCATGGTTTTCATTCTATATCGAGTTAGGTGATGTAATTCTAGCCTAAGTGATACGGTCATCACTCTAGTTTAATGATGTAATGCCGGTCGAGATAACTCATGGTTTTCATTCTATATCGAGTGATGTAATTCTAGCCTAAGTGATACAGATTCGTAACTCTAGTTTAATAATGTAATGTCAGTAGAGATTTCATGGTTTTCATTCTATATCGAGTCGGGTAATGTAATTTCAACCTAAGTGATGCAATTGTCACTCCGGTTTAATAATGTAATGCAAGCCGAGGTGGTCATGGATTTCATTCTATATCGAGTTAGGTGATGTAACTCCGGCCCAAGTGTTGCGATCATCACTCCGGTTGAATGATGTAATACCGGCCGACATGCTCATGGTTTTCATTCAATATATAGTCGGGAGATGTAATTCTAGCCCAAGTGTTGTTGTCGTCACTCTAGTTGAATAATGTAATGCCGGTACCGAGATGGTAATGGTTTTCATTCTATATATCGAGTCGATGTAATTGCCTGTGAATGTAATTCGAGCCTAAGTGATGTTGTCACTCCGAGTTTAATGATGTAATGCAAGTCGAGGTGGTCATGGATTTCATTCTATATCGAGTTAGGTGATGTAACTCCGGCCCAAGTGCTACAGTCATCACTCCAGTTGAATGATGTAATGCCAGCCGAGATGGTCATGGTTTTCATTCTATATAGTCAGGTAATGTAATTCTAGCCTAAGTGATACAATCATAACTCTAGTTTAATGATGTAATGTCAGCCGAGATTTCATGGTTTTCATTCTATATTGAGTCAGGTAATGTAATTTCAACCTAAGTGATGTTGTTGTCACTCCAGTTTAATAATGTAATGCAAGCCGAGGTGGTCATGGATTTCATTCTATATCGAGTTAGGTGATGTAACTCCGGCCCAAGTGTTGCAGTCATCACTCCAGTTGAATGATGTAATACCAGCCAGCATGCTCATGGTTTTCATTCAATATATAGTCGGGATGTAATTCTAGCCCAAGTGTTGTTGTCGTCACTCTAGTTGAATAATGTAATGCCGAGATGGTAATGGTTTTCATTCTATATCGAGTCGGGTGATGTAATTCGAGCCTTTCATTCTATATCGAGTGGTCATGGTTTTCATTCTATATCGAGTAAGGTGATGTAATTCTAGCCTAAGTGTCTAGTTTAATGATGTCGTCGATTTCATGTTTTTTCTATATCGAGTTAGGTAATGTAAGCCTAAGTGATGTTGTTGTCACTCCAGTTTAATGATGTAATGCAAGTCGAGGTGGTCATGGATTTCATTCTATATCGAGTTAGGTGATGTAACTCCGGCCCAAGTGCTACAGTCATCACTCCAGTTGAATGATGTAATGCCAGCCGAGATGGTCATGGTTTTCATTCTATATAGAGTCAGGTAATGTAATTCTAGCCTAAGTGATACAATCATAACTCTAGTTTAATGATGTAATGTCAGCCGAGATTTCATGGTTTTCATTCTATATTGAGTCAGGTAATGTAATTTCAACCTAAGTGATGCAGTTGTCACTCCAGTTTAATAATGTAATGCAAGCCGAGGTGGTCATGGATTTCATTCTATATCGAGTTAGGTGATGTAACTCCGGCCCAAGTGTTGCATCATCACTCCGGTTGAATGATGTAATACCCGGCCAACATGCTCATGGTTTTCATTCAATATATAGTCAGGAGATGTAATTCTAGCCCAAGTGTTGTTGTCGTCACTCTAGTTGAATAATGTAATGCCAACCGAGATGGTAATGGTTTTCATTCTATATCGCGTCAGGTGATGTAATTCGAGCCTAAGTGATGCAGTTGTCACTCCAGTTTAATGATGTAATGCAAGCCGAGGTGGTCATGGATTTCATTCTATATCGAGTTAGGTGATGTAACTCCGGCCCAAGTGCTACAGTCATCACTCCAGTTGAATGATGTAATGCCAGCCGAGATGGTCATGGTTTTCATTCTATATAGAGTCAGGTAATGTAATTCTAGCCTAAGTGATACAATCATAACTCTAGTTTAATGATGTAATGTCAGTACCGAGATTTCATGGTTTTCATTCTATATTGAGTCAGGTAATGTAATTTCAGCCTAAGTGATGCAGTTGTCACTCCAGTTTAATAATGTAATGCAAGCCGAGGTGGTCATGCATTTCATTCTATATCGAGTTAGGTGATGTAACTCCGGCCCAAGTGTTGCAGTCATCACTCCAGTTGAATGATGTAATCCACCAACATGCTCATGGTTTTCATTCAATATATAGTCAGGAGATGTAATTCTAGCCCAAGTGTTGTAGTCGTCACTCTAGTTGAATAATGTAATGCCAGCCGAGATGGTAATGGTTTTCATTCTATATCGAGTCAGGTGATGTAATTCTAGCCTAAGTGATACAGTCATCACTCTAGTTTAATGATGTAATGCCAGTCGAGATGGTCATGGTTTTCATTCTATATCGAGTTAGGTGATGTAATTCTAGCCTAAGTGATACACTCATCACTCTAGTTTAATGATGTAATGCCAGTCGAGATTTCATGGTTTTCTTTCTATATATCGAGTCAGGTAATGTAATTTACCTAAGTGATGTTGTTTTGTTTTTCACTATTGAGTTTGATGATTTAATGCAAGTCGAGTTGAATGATGGTCGTGGTCATGGATTTCATTCTATATCGAGTTAGGTGATGTAACTCGGCCCAAGTGCTACGGTCATCACTCCAGGTTGAATGATGTAATGCCAGCCGAGATGGTCATGGTTTTCATTCTATATCGAGTAAGGTGATGTAATTCTAGCCTAAGTGATACAGTCATAACTCTAGTTTAATGATGTAATGCCAGCCGAGATTTCATGGTTTTCATTCTATATCGAGTCAGGTAATGTAATTTCAACCTAAGTGATTGTTGTCACTCCGAGTTTAATAATGTAATGCAAGCCGAGGTGGTCATGGATTTCATTCTATATCGAGTTAGGTGATGTAACTCGGCCCAAGTGTTACGGTCATCACTCCAGTTGAATGATGTAATGCCGGCCCGAGATGGTCATGGTTTTCATTCTATATATAGTCGGGTGATGTAATTCTAGCCCAAGTGTATGTTGTCGTCACTCTAGTTTAATAATGTAATGCCACCGAGATTTCATGGTTTTCATTCTATATCGAGTCGAGGTAATGTAATTTCGAGCCTAAGTGATGTGTTGTCACTCCGAGTTTAATGATGTAATGCAAGCCGAGGTGGTCATGGATTTCATTCTATATCGAGTTAGGTGATGTAACTCGGCCCAAGTGCTACGGTCATCACACTCCGGTTGAATGATGTAATGTAATGCCGAGAGATGGTCATGGTTTTCATTCTATATCGAGTCGGTAATGTAATTCTAGCCTAAGTGATACAATCATAACTCTAGTTTAATGATGTAATGTCAGCCGAGATTTCATGGTTTTCATTCTATATCGAGTCAGGTAATGTAATTTCAACCTAAGTGATGCAGTTGTCACTCCAGTTTAATAATGTAATGCAAGCCGAGGTGGTCATGGATTTCATTCTATATCGAGTTAGGTGATGTAACTCGGCCAAGTGTTCATCATCACTCCAGTTGAATGATGTAATTCCAGCCAACATGCTCATGGTTTTCATTCAATATATAGTCAGGAGATGTAATTCTAGCCCAAGTGTTGTTGTCGTCACTCTAGTTGAATAATGTAATGCCAGCCGAGATGGTAATGGTTTTCATTCTATATCGAGTCAGGTGATGTAATTCGAGCCTAAGTGATGCAGTTGTCACTCCAGTTTAATGATGTAATGCAAGCCGAGGTGGTCATGGATTTCATTCTATATCGAGTTAGGTGATGTAACTCCGGCCCAAGTGCTACGGTCATCACTCTCAGTTGAATGATGTAATGCCACCGAGATGGTCATGGTTTTCATTCTATATCGAGTCGGGTAATGTAATTTAGCCTAAGTGATGATGTTGTTTTCTAAGTTTAATGATGTAATCATAATTGGTCATGGTTTTCATTCTATATGATGTAATGTAACCCTAAGTGAGATGTCATGGTTGAATGATGTAATGCCAGCCGAGATGGTCATGGTTTTCATTCTATATCGAGTAAGGTGATGAATTCTAGCCTAAGTGATACACTCATCACTCTAGTTTAATGATGTAATCGGTCGAGATTTCATGGTTTTCATTCTATATATCGAGTCGGGTAATGTAATTTCTAAGCCTAAGTGATTGTTTGTCACTCCGGTTTAATGATGTAATGCAAGTCGAGGTGGTCATGGATTTCATTCTATATCGAGTTAGGTGATGTAACTCGGCCCAAGTGCTACAGTCATCACTCCAGTTGAATGATGTAATGCCAGCCGAGATGGTCATGGTTTTCATTCTATATCGAGTCAGGTGATGTAATTCTAGCCTAAGTGATACAGTCATAACTCTAGTTTAATGATGTAATGTCAGCCGAGATTTCATGGTTTTCATTATATATCGAGTCAGTGTAATGTAATTTCAGCCTAAGTGATGCGTTGTCTCCGAGTTTAATGATGTAATGCAAGCCGAGTTGAATGAGGTGGTCATGGATTTCATTCTATATCGAGTTAGGTGATGTAATTCTAGCCTAAGTGATACAGTCATCACTCTAGTTGAATGATGTAATGCCGGCCGAGATTTCATGGTTTTCATTCTATATCGAGTCGGGTAATGTAATTCTAGCCTAAGTGATGTTGTCGTCACTCTAGTTTAATGATGTAATGCAAGTCGAGTGGTCATGGATTTCATTCTATATCGAGTTAGGTGATGTAATTTCGGCCCTAAGTGATGATACGGTCATCACTCCGGTTTAATGATGTAATGCCGGCCGAGATGGTCATGGTTTTCATTCTATATCGAGTAAGGTGATGTAATTCTAGCCTAAGTGATACACTCATCACTCTAGTTTAATGATGTAATGCCAGTCGAGATTTCATGGTTTTCTTTCTATATCGAGTCAGGTAATGTAATTTCGACCTAAGTGATGTTGTTTTCACTCCAGTTTAATGATGTAATGCAAGTCGAGGTGGTCATGGATTTCATTCTATATCGAGTTAGGTGATGTAACTCGGCCCAAGTGCTACAGTCATCACTCCAGTTGAATGATGTAATGCCACCGAGATGGTCATGGTTTTCATTCTATATCGAGTCAGTGTGATGTAATTCTAGCCTAAGTGATACAGTCATAACTCTAGTTTAATGATGTAATGTCAGCCGAGATTTCATGGTTTTCATTCTATATCGAGTCATGTAATGTAATTTCAGCCTAAGTGATGCAGTTGTCACTCCGAGTTTAAATAATGTAATGCAAGCCGAGGTGGTCATGGATTTCATTCTATATCGAGTTAGGTGATGTAACTCTCGGCCCAAGTGCTACAGTCATCACTCCAGTTGAATGATGTAATGCCAGCCGAGATGGTCATGGTTTTCATTCTATATCGAGTCAGGTGATGTAATTCTAGCCTAAGTGATACAGTTATAACTCTAGTTTAATGATGTAATGTCAGCCGAGATTTCATGGTTTTCATTCTATATCGAGTCAGGTAATGTAATTTCAGCCTAAGTGATGTAGTTGTCACTCTGAGTTTAATGATGTAATGCAAGCGAGGTGGTCATGGATTTCATTCTATATCGAGTTAGGTGATGTAACTCCGGCCCAAGTGCTACGAGTCATCACTCGAGTTGAATGATGTAATGCCGGCCGAGATGGTCATGGTTTTCATTCTATATCGAGTCGAGGTGATGTAATTCTAGCCTAAGTGATGTTGTCATAACTCTAGTTTAATGATGTAATGTCGGCCGAGATTTCATGGTTTTTTTCATTATATATCGAGAGGTAATGTAATTTCAGCCTAAGTGATGCGGTTGTCACTCAGTTTAATGATGTAATGCGCAAGCCGAGATGGTCATGGATTTCATTCTATATCGAGTTAGGTGATGTAATTCTAGCCCTAAGTGATACGGTCATCACTCTAGTTGAATGTTTAATGATGTAAATCGAGTCGGGATGATGTAATTCTAGCCCAAGTGATAGTTCACTCTATGATTCATGGTTTTCATTTATATATCGAGTCGGGTAATGTAATTTCGGCCTAAGTGATGTAGTGTCACTCTAGTTTAATGATGTAATGCAAGCGAGAGTGGTCATGGTTTTCATTCTATATCGAGTTAGGTGATGTAATTTCTAGCCTAAGTGATACGGTCATCACTCCGAGTTGAATGATGTAATGCCAGCCGAGATGGTCATGGTTTTCATTCTATATCGAGTAGGTGATGTAATTCTAGCCTAAGTGATACACTCATCACTCTAGTTTAATGATGTAATGTCGGTCGAGATTTCATGGTTTTCTTTCTATATCGAGTCGGGTAATGTAATTTCAGCCTAAGTGATGTTGTTTTCACTCCGAGTTTAATGATGTAATGCAAGTCGAGGTGGTCATGGATTTCATTCTATATCGAGTTAGGTGATGTAACTCCGGCCCAAGTGTTCGGCCCGGCCCAAGTGCTACAGTCATCACTCCGGTTGAATGATGTAATGCCGGCCCGAGATGGTCATGGTTTTCATTCTATATCGAGTCATGTGATGTAATTCTAGCCTAAGTGATACAGTCATAACTCTAGTTTAATGATGTAATGTCAGCCGAGATTTTATGGTTTTCATTATATATCGAGTCAGGTAATGTAATTTCAGCCTAAGTGATGCAGTTATGACTCCAAGTTTAATGATGTAATGCAAGCGAGGTGGTCATGGATTTCATTCTATATCGAGTTAGGTGATGTAACTTCGGCCCAAGTGCTATAGTCATCACTCCAGTTGAATGATGTAATGCCAGCCGAGATGGTCATGGTTTTCATTCTATATCGAGTCAGGTGATGTAATTCTAGCCTAAGTGATACAGTTATAACTCTAGTTTAATGATGTAATGTCAGCCGAGATTTCATGGTTTTCATTCTATATCGAGTCAGGTAATGTAATTTCAGCCTAAGTGATGCAGTTGTCACTCCAGTTTAATGATGTAATGCAAGCCGAGATGGTCATGGATTTCATTCTATATCGAGTTAGGTGATGTAATTCTAGCCTAAGTGATCGAGTCGGGTGATGTAATTCTAGATACATACATCATCACTCTAGTTTAATGATGTAATGCCAGTCGAGATTTCATGGGTTTCTTTCTATATCGAGTCAGGTAATGTAATTTCGACCTAAGTGATGTTGTTTTCACTCCAGTTTAATGATGTAATGCAAGTCGAGGTGGTCATGGATTTCATTCTATATCGAGTTAGGTGATGTAACTCCGGCCCAAGTGCTACAGTCATCACTCCAGTTGAATGATGTAATGCCAGCCGAGATGGTCATGGTTTTCATTCTATATCGAGTCATGTGATGTAATTCTAGCCTAAGTGATACAGTCATAACTCTAGTTTAATGATGTAATGTCAGCCGAGATTTCATGGTTTTCATTCTATATCGAGTCAGGTAATGTAATTTCAGCCTAAGTGATGCAGTTGTCACTCCAGTTTAATGATGTAATGCAAGCCGAGGTGGTCATGAATTTCATTCTATATCGAGTTAGGTGATGTAACTCTGGCCCAAGTGCTACAGTCATCACACCAGTTTAATGATGTAATGCCAGCCGAGATGGTCATGGTTTTCATTCTATATCGAGTCAGGTGATGTAATTCTAGCCTAAGTGATACAGTTATAACTCTAGTTTAATGATGTAATGTCAGCCGAGATTTCATGGTTTTCATTCTATATCGAGTCAGGTAATGTAATTTCAGCCTAAGTGATGTAGTTGTCACTCCAGTTTAATGATGTAATGCAAGCGAGGTGGTCATGGATTTCATTCTATATCGAGTTAGGTGATGTAACTCCGGCCCAAGTGCTACAGTCATCACTCCAGTTGAATGATGTAATGCCGGCCCGAGATGGTCATGGTTTTCATTCTATATCGAGTCAGGTGATGTAATTCTAGCCTAAGTGATACAGTTATAACTCTAGTTTAATGATGTAATGTCGGTAGAGATTTCATGGTTTTCATTCTATATCGAGTCAGGTAATGTAATTTCAGCCTAAGTGATGCAGTTGTCACTCCAGTTTAATAATGTAATGCAAGCCGAGGTGGTCATGGATTTCATTCTATATCGAGTTAGGTGATGTAACTCCGGCCCAAGTGTTGCAGTCATCACTCTAGTTGAATGATGTAATTCCAGCAAACATGCTCATGGTTTTCATTCAATATACAGTCAGGAGATGTAATTCTGGCCCAAGTGTTGTAGTCGTCACTCTAGTTGAATAATGTAATGTTTAATGATGCCGAGATGGTCATGGTTTTCATTCTATATCGAGTTAGGTGATGTAATTTAGCCTAAGTGATACGATTGTCACTCCAAGTTTAATGATGATTAGCCAGTCGAGATGGTCATGGTTTTAACTCTATATCGAGTCAGGTGATGTAATTCTAGCCTAAGTGATACACTCATCACTCTAGTTTAATGATGTAAGGCCAGTCGATATTTCATGGTTTTCTTTCTATATCGAGTCAGGTAATGTAATTCGGCCTAAGTGATGTTGTTTTTTCACTCCGAGTTTAATGATGTAATGCAAGTCGAGGTGGTCATGGATTTCATTCTATATCGAGTTAGGTGATGTAACTCGGCCCAAGTGCTACGGTCATCACTCCGGTTGAATGATGTAATGCCGGCCGAGATGGTCATGGTTTTTTCATTCTATATCGAGTCATGTGATGTAATTCTAGCCTAAGTGATACGGTCATAACTCTAGTTTAATGATGTAATGTCGTCAGCCGAGATTTCATGGTTTTCATTATATATCGAGTCGGGTAATGTAATTTCAGCCTAAGTGATGCGTTGTCACTCCGGTTTAATGATGTAATCAAGCCGAGGTGGTCATGAATTTCATTCTATATCGAGTTAGGTGATGTAACTCGGCCCAAGTGTATGTCGGTCATCACTCTAGTTGAATGATGTAATTCCGGCCAAACATGCTCATGGTTTTCATTCTATATCGAGTCGGGAGATGTAATTCTAGCCCAAGTGTTGTAGTCGTCACTCTAGTTTAATAATGTAATGTCGGCCGAGATGGTCATGGTTTTCATTCTATATCGAGTCGAGGTGATGTAATTTCTAGCCTAGTGATGTGATACGGTTTAATGATGATGTGTCAATCACTCAAGTTTAATGATGATTAGCCCGTCGAGATGGTCATGGTTTTCATTCTATATCATTCTATAGTAAGGTGATGTAATTCTAGCCTAAGTGATACACTCATCACTCTAGTTTAATGATGTAATGCCAGTCGATATTTCATGGTTTTCTTTCTATATCGAGTCAGGTAATGTAATTTGGCCTAAGTGATGTTGTTTTCACTCCAGTTTAATGATGTAATGCAAGTCGAGGTGGTCATGGATTTAATTCTATATTGAGTTAGGTGATGTAACTCCGGCCCAAGTGCTACAGTCATCACTCCAGTTGAATGATGTAATGCCAGCCGAGATGGTCATATTTTTCATTCTATATCGAGTCATGTGATGTAATTCTAGCCCAAGTGATACAGTCATAACTCTAGTTTAATGATTTAATATCAGCCGAGATTTCATGGTTTTCATTATATATCGAGTCAGGTAATGTAATTTCAGCCTAAGTGATGCAGTTGTCGCTCCAGTTTAATGATGTAATTCAAGCCGAGGTGGTCATGAATTTCATTCTATATCGAGTTAGGTGATGTAACTTCGGCCCAAGTGCTATAGTCATCACTCCAGGTGAATGATGTAATGCCAGCCGAGATGGTCATGGTTTTCATTCTATATCGAGTCAGGTGATGTAATTCTAGCCTAAGTGATACAGTTATAACTCTAGTTTAATGATGTAATGTCAGCCGAGATTTCATGGTTTTCATTCTATATCGAGTCAGGTAATGTAATTTCAGCCTAAGTGATGCAGTTGTCACTCCAGTTTAATGATGATTAGCCCGCCGATATGGTCATGGTTTTCATTCTCTATCGTGTAAAGTGATGTAATTCTAGCCTAAGTGATACACTCATCACTCTAGTTTAATGATGTAATGCCAGTCGATATTTCATGGTTTTCTTTCTATATCGAGTCAGGTAATGTAATTTCGACCTAAGTGATGTTGTTTTCACTCCAGTTTAATGATGTAATGCAAGTCGAGGTGGTCATGGATTTCATTCTATATTGAGTTAGGTGATGTAACTCCGGCCCAAGTGCTACAGTCATCACTCCAGTTGAATGATGTAATGCCACCGAGATGGTCATGGTTTTCATTCTATATCGAGTCAGGTGATGTAATTCTAGCCTAAGTGATACAGTCATAACTCTAGTTTAATGATGTAATGTTAGCCGAGATTTCATGGTTTTTATTCTATATCGAGTAAGGTAATGTAATTTCAGCCTAAGTGATGTAGTTGTCACTCCAGTTTAATGATGTAATGCAAGCCGAGGTGGTCATGGATTTCATTCTATATCGAGTTAGGTGATGTAACTCCGGCCCAAGTGCTACAGTCATCACTCCAGTTGAATGATGTAATGCCAGCCGAGATGGTCATGGTTTTCATTCTATATCGAGTCGAGGTGATGTAATTCTAGCCTAAGTGATACAGTTATAACTCTAGTTTAATGATGTAATGTCAGCCGAGATTTCATGGTTTTCATTCTATATCGAGTCAGGTAATGTAATTTCAGCCTAAGTGATGTAGTTGTCACTCCAGTTTAATGATGTAATGCAAGGCGATGTGGTCATGGATTTCATTCTATATCGAGTTAGGTGATGTAACTCCGGCCCAAGTGCTACAATCATCACTCCAGTTGAATGATGTAATGCCAGCCGAGATGGTCATGGTTTTCATTCTATATCGAGTCAGGTGATGTAATTCTAGCCTAAGTGATACAGTTATAACTCTAGTTTAATGATGTAATGTCAGCCGAGATTTCATGGTTTTCATTCTATATCGAGTCAGGTAATGTAATTTCAGCCTAAGTGATGCAGTTGTCACTCCAGTTTAATAATGTAATGCAAGCCGAGGTGGTCATGGATTTCATTCTATATCGAGTTAGGTGATGTAACTCCGGCCCAAGTGTTGCAGTCATCACTCTAGTTGAATGATGTAATTCCAGCAAACATGCTCATGGTTTTCATTCAATATACAGTCAGGAGATGTAATTCTGGCCCAAGTGTTGTAGTCGTCACTCTAGTTGAATAATGTAAGGCCAGCCGAGATGGTAATGGTTTTCATTCTATAACGAGTCAGGTGATGTAATTCTAGCCTAAGTGATACAGTCAACACTCAAGTTTAATGATGATTAGCCAGTCGAGATGGTCATGGTTTTAACTCTATATCGAGTCAGGTGATGTAATTCTAGCCTAAGTGATACACTCATCACTCTAGTTTAATGATGTAAGGCCAGTCGATATTTCATGGTTTTCTTTCTATATCGAGTCAGGTAATGTAATTTGGCCTAAGTGATGTTGTTTTCACTCCAGTTTAATGATGTAATGCAAGTCGAGGTGGTCATGGATTTAATTCTATATTGAGTTAGGTGATGTAACTCCGGCCCAAGTGCTACAGTCATCACTCCAGTTGAATGATGTAATGCCAGCCGAGATGGTCATGTTTTTCATTCTATATCGAGTCATGTGATGTAATTCTAGCCTAAGTGATACAGTCATAACTCTAGTTTAATGATGTAATGTCAGCCGAGATTTCATGGTTTTCATTATATATCGAGTCAGGTAATGTAATTTCAGCCTAAGTGATGTAGTTGTCACTCCAGTTTAATGATGTAATGCAAGTCGAGGTGGTCATGAATTTCATTCTATATCGAGTTAGGTGATGTAACTTCGGCCCAAGTGCTATAGTCATCACTCCAGGTGAATGATGTAATGCCAGCCGAGATGGTCATGGTTTTCATTCTATATCGAGTCAGGTGATGTAATTCTAGCCTAAGTGATACGGTTATAACTCTAGTTTAATGATGTAATGTGATGTAAGGCCGAGATTTCATGGTTTTCATTCTATATCGAGTCGGGTAATGTAATTTCAGCCTAAGTGATGTAGTTTTTCACTCAGTTTAATGATGTAATGCAAGTCGAGGTGGTCATGGATTTCATTCTATATCGAGTTAGGTGATGTAACTCCGGCCCAAGTGCTACAGTCATCACTCCAGTTGAATGATGTAATGCCAGCCGAGATGGTCATGGTTTTCATTCTATATCGAGTCAGGTGATGTAATTCTAGCCCAAGTGATACAGTCATAACTCTAGTTTAATGATGTAATGTCAGCCGAGATTTCATGGTTTTCATTATATATCGAGTCAGGTAATGTAATTTCAGCCTAAGTGATGCGGTTGTCACTCCGGTTTAATGATGTAATTCAAGCCGAGGTGGTCATGAATTTCATTCTATATCGAGTTAGGTGATGTAACTTCGGCCCAAAGTGCTATAGTCATCACTCAGTTGAATGATGTAATGCCGGCCGAGATGGTCATGGTTTTCATTCTATATCGAGTCGAGGTGATGTAATTCTAGCCTAAGTGATGATTATAACTCTAGTTTAATGATGTAATGTCGGCGGTAGAGATTTCATGGTTTTCATTCTATATCGAGTCAGGTAATGTAATTTCAGCCTAAGTGATGCAGTTGTCACTCCAGTTTAATGATGATTAGCCGCCGATATGGTCATGGTTTTCATTCTCTATCGTGTAAAGTGATGTAATTCTAGCCTAAGTGATACACTCATCACTCTAGTTTAATGATGTAAGGCCAGTCGATATTTCATGGTTTTCTTTCTATATCGAGTCAGGTAATGTAATTTCGACCTAAGTGATGTTGTTTTCACTCCAGTTTAATGATGTAATGCAAGTCGAGGTGGTCATGGATTTCATTCTATATTGAGTTAGGTGATGTAACTCCGGCCCAAGTGCTACAGTCATCACTCCAGTTGAATGATGTAATGCCAGCCGAGATGGTCATGTTTTTCATTCTATATCGAGTCATGTGATGTAATTCTAGCCCAAGTGATACAGTCATAACTCTAGTTTAATGATGTAATGTTAGCCGAGATTTCATGGTTTTTATTTTATATGTAATGTAATTTCAGCCTAAGTGATGTAGTTGTCACTCCAGTTTAATGATGTAATGCAAGCCGAGGTGGTCATGATTTCATTTCATTCTATATCGAGTTAGGTGATGTAACTCGGCCCAAGTGCTACATGGTCATCACTCCGAGTTGAATGATGTAATGCCAGTAGCCGAGATGGTCATGGTTTTCATTCTATATCGAGTCGAGGTGATGTAATTCTAGTCTAAGTGATACAGTTATAACACTAGTTTAATGATGTAATGTCAGCCGAGATTTCATGGTTTTCATTCTATATCGAGTCAGGTAATGTAATTTCAGCCTAAGTGATGTAGTTGTTACTCCAGTTTAATGATGTAATGCAAGGCGATGTGGTCATGGATTTCATTCTATATCGAGTTAGGTGATGTAACTCCGGCCCAAGTGCTACAATCATCACTCCAGTTGAATGATGTAATGCCACCGAGATGGTCATATTTTTCATTCTATATCGAGTCATGTGATGTAATTCTAGCCTAAGTGATACAGTTATAACTCTAGTTTAATGATGTAATGTAATGTCAGCCGAGATTTCATGGTTTTCATTCTATATCGAGTCAGGTAATGTAATTTCAGCCTAAGTGATGAGTTGTCACTCCAGTTTAATAATGTAATGCAAGCCGAGGTGGTCATGGATTTCATTCTATATCGAGTTAGGTGATGTAACTCGGCCCAAGTGCTACGGTCATCACTCTAGTTGAATGATGTAATGCCAGCCGAGATGGTCATGGTTTTCATTCTATATCGAGTCAGGTGATGTAATTCTAGCCTAAGTGATACAGTTATAACTCTAGTTTAATGATGTAATGTCAGCCGAGATTTCATGGTTTTCATTCTATATCGAGTCAGGTAATGTAATTTCAGCCTAAGTGATGCAGTTGTCACTCCAGTTTAATGATGATTAGCCCGCCGATATGGTCATGGTTTTCATTCTATATCGTGTAAGGTGATGTAATTCTAGCCTAAGTGATACACTCATCACTCTAGTTTAATGATGTAATGCCAGTCGATATTTCATGGTTTTCTTTCTATATCGAGTCAGGTAATGTAATTTCGGCCTAAGTGATGTTGTTTTCACTCCAGTTTAATGATGTAATGCAAGTCGAGGTGGTCATGGATTTCATTCTATATTGAGTTAGGTGATGTAACTCCGGCCCAAGTGCTACAGTCATCACTCCAGTTGAATGATGTAATGCCCCGAGATGGTCATGTTTTTCATTCTATATCGAGTCATGTGATGTAATTCTAGCCTAAGTGATACAGTCATAACTCTAGTTTAATGATGTAATGTCAGCCGAGATTTCATGGTTTTCATTCTATATCGAGTCAGGTAATGTAATTTCAGCCTAAGTGATGCAGTTGTCACTCCAGTTTAATGATGTAATGCAAGCCGAGGTGGTCATGAATTTCATTCTATATCGAGTTAGGTGATGTAACTCCGGCCAAAGTGCTATAGTCATCACTCCGGTTGAATGATGTAATGCCAGCCGAGATGGTCATGGTTTTCATTCTATATCGAGTCAGGTGATGTAATTCTAGCCTAAGTGATACAGTTATAACTCTAGTTTAATGATGTAATGTCAGCCGAGATTTCATGGTTTTCATTCTATATCGAGTCAGGTAATGTAATTTCAGCCTAAGTGATGTAGTTGTTACTCTAGTTTAATGATGTAATGCAAGCCGATGTGGTCATGGATTTCATTCTATATCGAGTTAGGTGATGTAACTCCGGCCCAAGTGCTACAATCATCACTCCAGTTGAATGATGTAATGCCAGCCGAGATGGTCATGGTTTTCATTCTATATCGAGTCATGTGATGTAATTCTAGCCTAAGTGATACAGTCATAACTCTAGTTTAATGATGTAATGTCAGTTTTCATTCGAGATTTCATGGTTTTCATTTCATGGTTTTATATCGAGTCGGGTAATGTAATTTCAGCCTAAGTGATGTAGTTGTCACTCCGGTTTAATGATGTAATGCAAGCCGAGGTGGTCATGATTTCATTCTATATCGAGTTAGGTGATGATGTAACTCGGCCCAAGTGCTACGGTCATCACTCCGGTTGAATGATGTAATGCCAGTAGAGATGGTCATGGTTTTTTCATTCTATATCGAGTCAGGTGATGTAATTCTAGCCTAAGTGATACAGTTATAACTCTAGTTTAATGATGTAATGTCAGCCGAGATTTCATGGTTTTCATTCTATATCGAGTCAGGTAATGTAATTTCAGCCTAAGTGATGTAGTTGTCACTCCAGTTTAATGATGTAATGCAAGCCGAGGTGGTCATGGATTTCATTCTATATCGAGTTAGGTGATGTAACTCGGCCCAAGTGCTACGGTCATCACTCCTAGTTGAATGATGTAATGCCACCGAGATGGTCATGGTTTTCATTCTATATCGAGTCGGGTGATGTAATTCTAGCCTAAGTGATACGGTTATAACTCTAGTTTAAGATGTAATGTGGCCGAGATTTCATGGTTTTCATTCTATATATCGAGTCAGCCTAAGGTAATGTAATTTCAGCCTAAGTGATGCGAGTTGTCACTCCGAGTTTAATGATGATTATGCAAGCCGATGGTCATGGTTTTCATTCTATATCGAGTAAGGTGATGTAATTCTAGCCTAAGTGATACACTCATCACTCTAGTTTAATGATGTAATGCCAGTCGATATTTCATGGTTTTCTTTCTATATCGAGTCAGGTAATGTAATTTCGACCTAAGTGATGTTGTTTTCACTCCAGTTTAATGATGTAATGCAAGTCGAGGTGGTCATGGATTTCATTCTATATCGAGTTAGGTGATGTAACTCCGGCCCAAGTGCTACAGTCATCACCAGTTGAATGATGTAATGCCAGCCGAGATGGTCATGGTTTTCATTCTATATCGAGTCAGGTGATGTAATTCTAGCCTAAGTGATACAGTCATAACTCTAGTTTAATGATGTAATGTCAGCCGAGATTTCATGGTTTTCATTCTATATCGAGTCAGGTAATGTAATTTCGGCCTAAGTGATGTTGTTGTCACTCCAGTTTAATGATGTAATGCAAGTCGAGGTGGTCATGGATTTCATTCTATATCGAGTTAGGTGATGTAACTCCGGCCCAAGTGCTACAGTCATCACTCCAGTTGAATGATGTAATGCCAGCCGAGATGGTCATGGTTTTCATTCTATATCGAGTCAGGTGATGTAATTCTAGCCTAAGTGATACAGTTATAACTCTAGTTTAATGATGTAATGTCAGCCGAGATTTCATGGTTTTCATTATATATCGAGTCAGGTAATGTAATTTCAGCCTAAGTGATGTAGTTGTCACTCCAGTTTAATGATGTAATGCAAGCCGAGGTGGTCATGGATTTCATTCTATATCGAGTTAGGTGATGTAACTTCGGCCCAAGTGCTAGTAGTCATCACTCAGTTGAATGATGTAATGCCACCGAGATGGTCATGGTTTTCATTCTATATCGAGTCGGGTGATGTAATTCTAGCCTAAGTGTGATACGATGTTATAACTCTAGTTTAATGATGTAATGTCAGCCGAGATTTCATGGTTTTCATTCTATATCGAGTCAGGTAATGTAATTTCAGCCTAAGTGATGCAGTTGTCACTCCAGTTTAATGATGATTAGCCCGCCGATATGGTCATGGTTTTCATTCTCTATCGTGTAAAGTGATGTAATTCTAGCCTAAGTGATACACTCATCACTCTAGTTTAATGATGTAAGGCCAGTCGATATTTCATGGTTTTCTTTCTATATCGAGTCAGGTAATGTAATTTCGACCTAAGTGATGTTGTTTTCACTCCAGTTTAATGATGTAATGCAAGTCGAGGTGGTCATGGATTTCATTCTATATTGAGTTAGGTGATGTAACTCCGGCCCAAGTGCTACAGTCATCACTCCAGTTGAATGATGTAATGCCAGCCGAGATGGTCATGTTTTTCATTCTATATCGAGTCATGTGATGTAATTCTAGCCCAAGTGATACAGTCATAACTCTAGTTTAATGATGTAATGTTAGCCGAGATTTCATGGTTTTTATTTTATATGTAATGTAATTTCAGCCTAAGTGATGCAGTTGTCACTCCAGTTTAATGATGTAATGCAAGCCGAGGTGGTCATGAATTTCATTCTATATCGAGTTAGGTGATGTAACTCCGGCCCAAGTGCTACAGTCATCACTCCAGTTGAATGATGTAACGCCAGCCGAGATGGTCATGGTTTTCATTCTATATCGAGTCAGGTGATGTAATTCTAGTCTAAGTGATACAGTTATAACACTAGTTTAATGATGTAATGTCAGCCGAGATTTCATGGTTTTCATTCTATATCGAGTCAGGTAATGTAATTTCAGCCTAAGTGATGTAGTTGTTACTCCAGTTTAATGATGTAATGCAAGGCGATGTGGTCATGGATTTCATTCTATATCGAGTTAGGTGATGTAACTCCGGCCCAAGTGCTACAATCATCACTCCAGTTGAATGATGTAATGCCAGCCGAGATGGTCATGGTTTTCATTCTATATCGAGTCAGGTGATGTAATTCTAGCCTAAGTGATACAGTTATAACTCTAGTTTAATGATGTAATGTCAGCCGAGATTTCATGGTTTTCATTCTATATCGAGTCAGGTAATGTAATTTCAGCCTAAGTGATGCAGTTGTCACTCCAGTTTAATAATGTAATGCAAGCCGAGGTGGTCATGGATTTCATTCTATATCGAGTTAGGTGATGTAACTCGGCCCAAGTGCTACGGTCATCACTCCTAGTTGAATGATGTAATTCCAGCAAAGATGGTCATGGTTTTCATTCTATATCGAGTCAGGTGATGTAATTCTAGCCCAAGTGTTGTAGTTATAACTCTAGTTTAATGATGTAATGTCAGCCGAGATTTCATGGTTTTCATTCTATATCGAGTCAGGTAATGTAATTTCAGCCTAAGTGATGCAGTTGTCACTCCAGTTTAATGATGATTAGCCAGCCGATATGGTCATGGTTTTCATTCTCTATATCGAGTAAGGTGATGTAATTCTAGCCTAAGTGATACACTCATCACTCTAGTTTAATGATGTAATGCCAGTCGATATTTCATGGTTTTCTTTCTATATCGAGTCAGGTAATGTAATTTGGCCAGAGTGATGTTGTTTTCACTCCAGTTTAATGATGTAATGCAAGTCGAGGTGGTCATGGATTTAATTCTATATTGAGTTAGGTGATGTAACTCCGGCCCAAGTGCTACAGTCATCACTCCAGTTGAATGATGTAATGCCAGCCGAGATGGTCATATTTTTCATTCTATATCGAGTCATGTGATGTAATTCTAGCCCAAGTGATACAGTCATAACTCTAGTTTAATGATTTAATATCAGCCGAGATTTCATGGTTTTCATTATATATCGAGTCAGGTAATGTAATTTCAGCCTAAGTGATGCAGTTGTCGCTCCAGTTTAATGATGTAATGCAAGCCGAGGTGGTCATGAATTTCATTCTATATCGAGTTAGGTGATGTAACTTCGGCCCAAGTGCTATAGTCATCACTCCAGGTGAATGATGTAATGCCAGCCGAGATGGTCATGGTTTTCATTCTATATCGAGTCAGGTGATGTAATTCTAGCCTAAGTGATACAGTTATAACTCTAGTTTAATGATGTAATGTCAGCCGAGATTTCATGGTTTTCATTCTATATCGAGTCAGGTAATGTAATTTCAGCCTAAGTGATGCAGTTGTCACTCCAGTTTAATGATGATTAGCCGCCGATATGGTCATGGTTTTCATTCTATATCGAGTAAGGTGATGTAATTCTAGCCTAAGTGATACACTCATCACTCTAGTTTAATGATGTAATGTCAGCCGAGATTTCATGGTTTTCATTCTATATCGAGTCAGGTAATGTAATTTCGACCTAAGTGATGTTGTTTTCACTCTAGTTTAATGATGTAATGCAAGTCGAGGTGGTCATGGATTTCATTCTATATTGTTAGGTGATGTAACTCCGGCCCAAGTGCTACAGTCATCACTCCAGTTGAATGATGTAATGCCAGCCGAGATGGTCATGGTTTTCATTCTATATCGAGTCAGGTGATGTAATTCTAGCCTAAGTGATACAGTCATAACTCTAGTTTAATGATGTAATGTCAGCCGAGATTTCATGGTTTTCTTTCTATATCGAGTCAGGTAATGTAATTTCAGCCTAAGTGATGTTGTTGTCACTCCAGTTTAATGATGTAATGCAAGTCGAGGTGGTCATGAATTTCATTCTATATCGAGTTAGGTGATGTAACTCCGGCCCAAGTGCTACAGTCATCACTCCAGTTGAATGATGTAATGCCAGCCGAGATGGTCATGGTTTTCATTCTATATCGAGTCAGGTGATGTAATTCTAGCCTAAGTGATACAGTTATAACTCTAGTTTAATGATGTAATGTCAGCCGAGATTTCATGGTTTTCATTCTATATCGAGTCAGGTAATGTAATTTCAGCCTAAGTGATGTAGTTGTCACTCCAGTTTAATGATGTAATGCAAGCCGAGGTGGTCATGGATTTCATTCTATATCGAGTTAGGTGATGTAACTCCGGCCCAAGTGCTACAGTCATCACTCCAGTTGAATGATGTAATGCCAACCGAGATGGTCATGGTTTTCATTCTATATCGAGTCAGGTGATGTAATTCTAGCCTAAGTGATACAGTCATAACTCTAGTTTAATGATGTAAGGTCACTAGTTGAATAATGTAGAGATTTCATGGTTTTCATTCTATATCGAGTCAGGTAATGTAATTTCAGCCTAAGTGATGCAGTTGTCACTCCAGTTTAATGATGATTAGCCAGCCGATATGGTCATGGTTTTCATTCTCTATCGTGTAAGGTGATGTAATTCTAGCCTAAGTGATACACTCATCACTCTAGTTTAATGATGTAATGCCAGTCGATATTTCATGGTTTTCTTTCTATATCGAGTCAGGTAATGTAATTTGGCCTAAGTGATGTTGTTTTCACTCCAGTTTAATGATGTAATGCAAGTCGAGGTGGTCATGGATTTAATTCTATATTGAGTTAGGTGATGTAACTCCGGCCCAAGTGCTACAGTCATCACTCCAGTTGAATGATGTAATGCCAGCCGAGATGGTCATGTTTTTCATTCTATATCGAGTCATGTGATGTAATTCTAGCCTAAGTGATACAGTCATAACTCTAGTTTAATGATGTAATGTTAGCCGAGATTTCATGGTTTTCATTATATATCGAGTCAGGTAATGTAATTTCAGCCTAAGTGATGCAGTTGTCACTCCAGTTTAATGATGTAATGCAAGCCGAGGTGGTCATGAATTTCATTCTATATCGAGTTAGGTGATGTAACTCCGGCCCAAGTGCTACAATCATCACTCCAGTTGAATGATGTAATGCCAGCCGAGATGGTCATGGTTTTCATTCTATATCGAGTCAGGTGATGTAATTCTAGCCTAAGTGATACAGTTATAACTCTAGTTTAATGATGTAATGTCAGCCGAGATTTCATGGTTTTCATTCTATATCGAGTCAGGTAATGTAATTTCAGCCTAAGTGATGTAGTTGTTACTCCGTTTAATGATGTAATGCAAGCCGATGTGGTCATGGATTTCATTCTATATCGAGTTAGGTGATGTAACTCCGGCCCAAGTGCTACAATCATCACTCCAGTTGAATGATGTAATGCCACCGAGATGGTCATGGTTTTCATTCTATATCGAGTCAGGTGATGTAATTCTAGCCTAAGTGATACAGTTATAACTCTAGTTTAATGATGTAATGTCAGCCGAGATTTCATGGTTTTCATTCTATATAGAGTCAGGTAATGTAATTTCGACCTAAGTGAAGTTGTTTTCACTCCAGTTTGATGATTTAATGCAAGTCGAGGTGGTCATGGATTTCATTCTATATCGAGTTAGGTGATGTAACTCCGGCCCAAGTGCTACAGTCATCACTCCAGTTGAAGGATGTAATGGCAGCTGAGATGGTCATGGTTTTAATTCTATATCGAGTTAGGTGATGTCAAACGCCAAACATGGTTTGTCCGAAGGGCTTGTGATGTCATTTGAGTTGTGTAACATTCCAAAATCTTCCATGATCCTCATACATAAGATGGTACCACGGTCCATAGATCACACCACATCATCCGAGGTCTTGTGTGCTAATCCAACCACTATAAAATCCAGCCAAAAATGTACTGAGCCTATGGGCATAGTTGCGGCAAATAATTTTCTTAGTTCGACTTCGTTTCCTCATCATTTCATGCAGAGATATTATGACCTTTCTGCCCCTATGAACAAACTCATGAGGAAAGATAAGTATGAATGGTTCCGAGAAGCAACAAGATACCTTGAAGCTTTGGAGATTTGGGAAGCCTTGGTCCTATCCGTGCCAAGCCATGAAAGGCCATTGAACATCAAACATAAAACAAGCATAGGTGCCATCTTTTGCTCTAACCCAAAGTTGAGTGATTCACCGTGTCATCCTTCTACATATGGCAAGGCATCATCTCCTATGAAACCCGAGTTCCAACATGAACATCAGAAGAAGTCAAAACCAATTATCTTGTATTCGGATCCGTATTTGGCAAGTTTAGGAAAAGGTTCTTACAAAATGAAACCTCTGGAATTGTCCAATGATGGAAATATTGGAGCAACACTTTTTTATGAATGTTCATTGCTACATTTAGGTAGCACAAATAGTGGATGAATTTTTTCAAAGAAGGAGAGATTGATGAAAGAAAGCCCACAAACTTAAACTCTCAACATGAGTTGAGATGAGCTTTACTAAGAATGCCAATGATGACCCATCAACCTACACTTACATGCCTAATATGGCATGGAAAATGGAATGGAATTTGAGTTGTTACGTGAAGGGTGAAGAAGACATTGTATTTTCAGCCTTCTTGTTGGTCTTGGCCGAGACCATGCATTTATTTTAGCTTGTTGTTTTCCTTTAGTTCTTAACTTAGCTATTAGTTTTCATTAGGACACATTTAATGAGCAACGTAATAAGGTGACAAGGCCGAGAGTTCCTCGTACAAGTTGACAAGGCCGAGAAGAGGGTAAGATGGTAAGAGGACAAGGTGGCAAGGACAAGAATGATCTAGAAGCTAAGGCTTCCAAGAAGACAATTCATGAACCAACTAGTTCATGAATTTGGCTACATTAGAGTCTTTAAAATCGTCCAAGGGGAGATAAAGAGGTTGGCCGAAATGGTTGATCAACCAAGTACAAAGAATGGAAGCTTCCAAACACATTCCAAGAAGATGAGATCATTGAGAAGACAAATACATCCACTCTTCTACTTGGATGCCACAAAGAGATGTGAAGGAGTTTGAGTTCATCCTTGTATCCAAGAAAAGGAAAACTCTTTCCCATTATTCACACCAAGGCCGAGAACACCCTCAGCCATCAAGAAAAACCGAACCTTTTCACATTTGTCCCCACTTGGCCGAAAGGTTCAAGCTATAATTTTTGTCCTTTAGTTTGTCTTCTAGAATGGTCCTT
The DNA here is from genome assembly GCA_034509755.1 of Anisodus tanguticus. Taxonomy (NCBI): domain Eukaryota; kingdom Viridiplantae; phylum Streptophyta; class Magnoliopsida; order Solanales; family Solanaceae; genus Anisodus; species Anisodus tanguticus. The sequence continues at coordinate 16,067,567 of CM067548.1, read as the reverse complement.
ACTATACTATAAATAGGACCCTTAGGATGAATGTAAAATCAGTTTTGAGTTTAAGTTAAATCTAAAGTTTGTTTTCAACTTGTGTTGAAGCATATCGATCTTGTATGGGTCACCCCTCCCTTTAGTGTAAGTCTTGGTTAAGACTTTGTGACCTAATCAATTTCCAATCTCGAGGAAACCCCTTTGGTGAGAGTGGATGTTGGGACTGTGTGACCCAACCAAACGCAATCCTTTGGGTCTAACAAAAGGGCTTTCGATCACCCTCACTTGGCTAGTTCACATTCATTACATTTAGCAAACCCCAGTCTTGACCTTGTGGAATTGATCACATTATCCTTGGTGTCGGCTTGGGAAATAAAACCCCCATGTCTCTATCCTTGGGATCATCAACGGATCCTCATTACAACCACAACCACTAAACACATAAACCATATCAACTTAACCAACAATTAACCATAATTCTTTATTCCTTCATTCGAGTTTGCATCCGACAATGCATGTTTAGCCCTCACTAAAATTACTATATACCGACCACCCTTACCTCCCACCAAGTAGTCCACATAACACAACCTTCCAAGAACTACACTATCTCTGTTCTGTTCTGTCAACCTGCCACCAACCAACCACCAAAGCCCGACCATCAAACCCACCCTCAACGTGTCTACAACCACCCCCTAAAATACCTTGACATGGTTCCCTTTACTCTCACCAAAAATAACTATCAAATACCCCCACTGTCCCGCCAATCTGAGAACCCTATTTTGACATCCATTTTTGGGTAAACCCGAATATCCTCCACACCCGACCCACTTACCCAACATTACCCTACCTTACTTACATCAGATTGGTATCTGAGTGAGGCCATCCCGTCCCACGCTTTAACAATATGGCAAAAGTAAGTGACAAACTTAGGAGGGTCTTATCCGAGATTATCACAGAACAAGTGCAAGCTTTGAAAAGAAAACTTGCGGGAAGTACCGTGAGAAACAATGCTGAGCCAAGGGTTGTGCAAATAAATCCATGGTATGAAGAGAAAGAATACCACGGTTGTGGGAATTCCTTTACTATAGAGAACACCGAATTCAAGGAATTCCGAGAAGAAAAATAAGGTCGTACCTTTTTTAATCCATTGTATCATGTTGAGAAAAAGGGCAATACCTCCTTTAGCTAAATTAGAGTCTTCCAAATCGTCCAAGGGGAGATAAAGAGGTTGGCCAAAATGGTTGACCAAGCAATTACAAATAATGGAAGCTTCCAAACACATTCCAAGAAGATGAGATCCTTGAGAAGACAAATCCATCCACTCTTCTACTTGGATGACACAAAGAGATGTGAAGGTGTTTGAGTTCATCCTTGTCTCCAATAAAAGGTAAACTCTTTCCCATTCTTCACACTAAGGCCGAGAACACCCTTGGCCACCAAGAAAACCCGAACCATTTCCCATTTGTCCCCACTTGGCCGAAAGGTTCAAGCTATAATTTGTGTCTTTCAGTTTCTATTCTAGAATGGTCCTTACCCTACTATAAATAGGACCCTTAGGATAAATGTAAATATCAGTTTTGAGTTTAAGTTAAATCTAAAGTTTGTTTTAAACTTGTGTTGAAGCATATAGATCTATGTGGGTGACCACTCCCTTTAGTGTAAGACTTGATTAAGACTTTGTGGCCTAATCAATTCCCAAGCTCGAGGAACCCCCTTTGGTGAGAGTGGACGTTGGGACTGTGTGACCTAACCAAACCCAAGCCTTTAGGTCTACCAAAAGGGTTTTCAATCACCTTTAATTTGCTTGTTCATGGGCATTGCATTTAGCAAACCCTAGTCTTGACCTTGTGGCATTGATCACATTATCCTTGGTGTCGGCTCGGGTAATAAAACCCCTGTGTCTCAATCCATAGGCTCATCGACCAATCCTCATTACAACCACAACCACAACCACTAAACACTTAAACCAACACTTAACCAAAATTCCCCATTCCTTCATTCGAGTTTGTATCTGACAATGTGTGTTTAGCCCTCATTCAAACTACTATATATCGACCACCATTACCTCCCACAATACCGTATTAACATACCCACCAAAGGTCATCACCCAAAATAGCCCACAAACACCCGTCCAAGCAAACACACCACCAATTAGTCCACATAACACAACCTTTCGAGAACCATACCGTCTCGGTTCTGTTCTGTCAACCTGCCACCAACCAACCACCAAAGCCCGACCATCAAACCCACCCTCTACGTGTCTACAACCACCCCCTGAAACGCCTTGACCCGATTCCCTTTACTAACACCCGAAATAACCATCAAATACCCCTATCTCGCCAACCCGAGAACCCCATTTTGACATCCATTTTTGGGTCAACCCGAATATCCTCCACACCCTACCCACTTATCCAACATGAAGTACTTACATCAATTAGTTTCAAATGGAGGGACTGAAGGCACTTGTTCCCTCATTTGTTCTTCCCGGGCTTTAGGGTTCAGCGGATTCTATGGGGGTATCACCTCCACACTCCGGCCTCACTCTGGCCCTCACTGATAGGTATTACCCTACTCACACCCTCATCAGCTACCACATTTCCCTTTTGGCTAGCTAAAGCTATTCGATTCACATGCATCGCTTTATCCAAACAAGGCAAATGGTTAAGAATCTGATTCCTTACGCTTCAGCTCTATCGCACGATCTAGAATAAGCAAGAAAGGTAACCTTCCTAAATGCCTTGTAGCCTCCTATTTATAAATATGGTGCACCACACATCAATAAATAAAACTCTATTGGACATGGCTTTGTAGACTCTCTAGGACACAACTTTCTCTGGTACCAAGTTAGTCACACCCCAACCTTGGGGGATGTGGCTGCACCATTGTCTGGATGGCCCGACCGAACCACCTGCATATTATCGTATAAAGATACACCCGTCTGGGACAATAAGGTCTCTAGATAATAACTGTAACATATATGCATAAGATCCAACCCTAATAGATATATATACATACCAAGGCTGACGAGACTTTACCAAACAACTATACAACATAAAACCTATCTACAAATCCTTTAGGAGTTTGTCAATACCAAACATAAGTCGGGACAGGGCCCCCGACATACCCAAAGTATCAAAAGAGGTATATACATGACCCGACTCGGCAATACTATAGAAGGAAATTGAGCTCACCAACAAATATTGATATCTACTCACGATCTAAGGGAATGGGTACTCTCGTCACCTACATGAACCTTTACGGGATGAAACATAGTGTCCCCAGGCAAAGGGACATCATTATGAATAATGTACTAAATATGTAAGGCCAAAATAAAATATAATAGTGCAATAATCATTTGAGAAAGGGAGGTTGGAGTCAACATGTATCTCTGAACTACTGCTGAGGCTACAAAATATACAACGCCCTAATTATTATACATCCTCATATATACCTTTATGTCAACATCATAGCTCTACCGGTTCGAATGCCCAACTAATCAATTGTAATAATATGTCTACCCTGCCAGTAGTAACCAATAATACATAACTATCCAACTGGTGGTAACTATATAACTGTCCATCTGGTCATAGCCCTGTGATGGATACATATCTGCCCACCATGTTCAATATTATATTGTACCCGACCCTGAAGAGGGACTCGGTCGTACCCGACCTATATATGGGACTCGGTGTTAACGTGCCCAACTGTAGTGTGATGCTCATCTGCTCCACCGGTCGTATCTTGGTGGTATGCCATACTAACATGTCCATGCCCTTATAGGTATTCCATACATAAATACACACATACATGAAGAGCCATAGTAATCTTCTATATCTATAAACTTATCGCAATACTTACGATTTACATTCATACTTTCTTACTTAGCGTCTGGAGCCTATCGTTACACTCCCCATTTTATCTTTAGGATAAAGGCATGTTGCTTACATCAATTTTCTCATATTAAGGGGGTCATGAGCACGAGCTCCTATTTCATCAAGAATAGTGCCTTTATAATCCCATCTATAGTTACAACGGTAACATACTCCTTTCGCTTCTACATCTATCGTATGTATTAATAAAGAAGCATATAGCTTTTCTAGCTTCTAGGGAACTAACAAGGATCATTAAGGACCATGGAAGTAAGACTAAGGAACAACATATCTCTTTAATGAATGTTTCATCGTACGTCGACACATCAACGATCATGCCAAGAAAAGAAAGAATGAGTCTTGACATACCTTTAATGTCTTCTTTTTCAAGCTTTTGGATACACTCGATCATTCGCGTCAATCTACAACAATAATCAGAGACCATTTCTAAGCTATATTTCAACATGAATAGAGCGGCACACTTATTCTAGACAAATTGGGAGAACATCTCCCCTATCCCCTGTCACTTTCTCCAAACCAACAACAATAACCACAACCACAATGACAACAAGATATAGTTCATGATTTCTAGTACCATATCTTTCAACTACAAGCCATAATCATATCAAAGTTACTCAAGAACTATACAAGACTCATAGAAACTCTTTCATGGAGTTCTAACTCAACTATCATAATAACATCAATATCTTACCTTAAATCAACCAAGAAAATGTTTAGCTTCAATTCTCATTCAAGCTCAATGAAGCCCTTCACTCCATCTTGCTAATAAGATGATTTCCAAGTTCTTAGTGATCATTCATGGAATATTTATCTTCAAATCGTTATGGAATTGCTACTTGATGGTGTAGAAACCCTAAAGGAATGTTTGAGAGAGTGTGGGAAATGTTTGGGTCAAAATTGGATTGAAATGAAGAGGCCACCGCTTCAAGCCTATTTATAGAGTCATCCACCGCCTCCTATCTGTGGCTGGGTCTGGACTGCATACCACCATATATGGCCGCATAACCCATCTCATATAGTAGCAGTGTGGTGAAGAAATTGGGGTTCTGATTCGTGGGTTGATCCGCGAAGTGAATCGCTTTTGTGGGGTGGAATGCTTAGCGTATTGCTTATCTTCGTCAAACTTTGCCGAGATGTACTTTCTTTAATCCAATTGACTTCCAACCTTCCATATACCTTTGTAACATTCATATACAACATAAATGACCCTCGGTAAGAGTCTCGAGTCACCGAGGCTCAAGTCGGCTAACTATGCTCTCATTCGCATGCAAAACTTTGGGGCGTAACACTTCTACTTAAAGATACACATAACACTCTTGTGATCGATAAAGATGCCCATATGAACACACTATAAGTAGTGTCACCATTCCTCCCATATATATTCAACTGCTACTAACTGTAGATTATGAGTCGGGTAATTTTCTTCGTGCTTTCTCAACTGCCTCTAAGCATAAACAATAGCCTTCCCTTGTTCTTCTTGACACATGCATCACGCATGCACTAAATTATCTCAGTCCCCATAATCTTAGAACTTCTTGTATACATAACCTCAAATATTATTCTTGATGTCGATCTTTTGTTCAATAGGCATAGTCGGCAATGTGTTATTGGCAGACATACGAACTTTAAAGAAATCAACATTATATACTGAATTTTCGGTAATCTCTACCTTAGATCTCCATACTTGGAGCAAGTTCTCCCTCTTCATATCTTAGCTAACACTTCTTATCGATTGCACTTCAAAAAGAATTTTCTTGTTCATGTTAGGCTGCGAGCCCATTATGACATATATATCCTTGTAGGATCTTAGGCGCTTTGGAACTTCCCGCATTTACGGTCAATTACCTCACCTCCACTCTTACTCAGATAATGTCGATTTTGAGTTCATATTTTAAATGTCTGCCTCGAATTCTAAGCTTAATGATCATTTTGATTTTTGAAAATTCTTTATAATAACTTTATCTGAAATGCTTTATGAGAGTTGTGATCACACTCCTGTGAAACTAAAACTTCATGCACTTGAATCCTTCTGTAATGCATAATTTCGTACCATCTAATGAATCGGCTATGATCTCTTGAGTAGTCATAACTAACCCTTACATAAACCAATTACTGATTACCCAAATATACATATCTCTTAAATCTTAGTTATGAATAACCCCTCTTGGTCTTATTTCCTTCCGTCTTTATTTACACCTCATACCAGTTTTTTGAGTCTCAAATGTTCGGTTACATTTACCATCAATTGGCATCTTTAGCCAGGGGATTACTACTGTCCCATTCCTAGCATTTATATTTGCATAATATTCTAGGGTCGTGACACATCTATAGAGTCTGGATAAAACTATCATATTCGTTCTGAACCTCTAAATCATAATCTTTCTTACCATTTTTGTCACTAAAAAAAACACGTGATGCTGCTTCGGTAAGGGTTTCATTCCTATAGAGTCAAATTATTACCTCAACATGTAACATAATCCTTCACACTTCTAATAACTTATAACTCATCCAAATATAATCCTTTCTTACTAGGGAAAACTGAATCACTTACATGCATAAAGTGTCATGTATTCACAACTGACATGCTTGATCTTGATAAACTCAGCCTTTAATTGTAACTCTTGTCCTAGGTAGACATTTTTCTTAATAATCCTCAAGAGATGTCATTCTGTTGTTTATTCTCTTATTGCCTAATTGTTTGTTTTGCAAATATTGCAATACAAACTTTTACTGAAATCCTTCAAGTTCCTAACTCATTCAGTTTAGCTTAAGGTACTTCTCAAAATATGTATCCCCCGATCCACGGAACGAAATCAACCTGTTGATATCTTCATTGAAATTGTCTTATAACTTACTCCTCTTTATAAGATCTACACTTGGCTTCTCTTCCCTATTCATTTACTTATTTACGAACCTTGCTGCACTGCTAAACTTCAGCTCACAACCCTTAATTATTTATCATGTTTGTTCATAACATTAATGTTTCACTCAACTTTCGACCAATTTCCTTCTAACTTCATATGCTCTTTTCTTATTCTGGAGCGAGACATTTTTTTGCTTCTAGCTTCTCCATATTCAACTGGCTTATCCTCTAGTTTCCTAGAATTTCTTCTTCACTGAAGTATGAGTCATATTGATCTAAATACTCATCCTGTATACAGGGATTCAAATGCTTATCCCCAAATTTTCTAAACACTCAAGAAGTCGTATTTGACTATACAATTCCCGAGTACCACACACACACACACACACACACATATATATATATATACATATATATTTTCCATCCAGTTCTAACAACCTATTCAACGCTAAGGATTACTCTAGACAATATTTTCTATCCCAAGATCTCGCCCCTTTATGTTACGTCTCTGGGCGATTATAAATCCTAAGCTGGATTGGATGCTACTCACTGTAATTATACCACTGCTGAAAGTGGGATGTTAACACATGTGTTACTCTGTCCGAATGTCAGCTACTTTACAGTCTTCTCTATTCCGGTACCTCATACCTCTTTCACCTTACTTCTTTAGACTTCTATACTTTGCCTTTTTTATGATTTCATTACCTTTTTTATGCACGGATGAGATAATTGCTCACACTTTAGAGCTCTATCATGATACTTGCACATCTTGTGCGAGTTAAAATTGACACATAATAACTCCACTAGCACAAAGAGTTTGTCATTATTAAAACTTAACACTAATAATCTCCCCATTTTTTATGATGACAATAAGTGATGTAATTAAAGAGGGGTGTAAGTGGTTAAGTGGATTGGAGTTTGGTTGTAAATGAGTTAACCTGAAAATGGCCATGAAAGTGGGGTTCTCGGGTTCTATAATTCTGCCAGAAGTGTGGTGTTTGGTGGTTGTTTCGGGTAGTTTTAGGGAGAGTCGGGTTTAGGCGTTTTATGGGGTTATTGTAGACATGTTGAGGGTTGTTATGGTGATTGGGCTTTAATAGTTTAGTGTTGGATGATGTCTAAAGTTTACTGAAATAGTAAGGTTCTTGGTTGGGGTGTGTAGTGGGCTGTTTGGTGTTGTCGGGATAACACGGCTGATTGTGGGAGGTTTCGGTTATTGGAATAGAGTGTGGATGTTTGGGAAGTCGTGTGGGATGTGGGTGGTAGAAAGGAGATGGTAGTTTGAACAAGGAATGAACAACAAGGATAATGACATGAGGGTTTTAATTCTCGAGTCGACACCAAGATGAGTTGGCCAAATGGACAAGGTCTAGACTGGGGTTGCTAAATACAAGCCCATGAACAAGCCAAGTGAGGGTGACCGGTAACTTTAAGATAGACCCTACGCTTGGGTTTGGTTGGATCACATAAGTTCCAACGTCCACTTGCACCAAGAGAGTTCCTTAAGCTTGGGTTTGATTAGGTCACACAAGTCCTAACCAAGACTTACACCGAAGGGACCTTATCTTGGGTTTAACTAGGTCACACAAGTCCTAGCTTCAACTTACACTAAGGGGTTGGCTCACACAAGAACCAGGGCCCACACAAGGACCAATCTAAGGTAGACAACACACAAGTTGAATACTTTAGTGTATAAGTAAAACTCAAGTTTATATTTTCATCAACTCTTTCTCCCCCTATAATTTACAATATCCTAAGGGTCCTATCTATAGTTATACATGGACCTTTATAGAAGACAAACTGAAGGACACAAACTCTAACTACTTTAGGCCATAATAGGAAAGGTCCATTCTCGGTCAATGGGGACAAGTGGGAAAGGGTTCGGGTTTACTTGGGGACCAAAAATGAATCCAATATTTTCCCACCCCCTTTGTGGTTCCCATGTAGAAGAATGCATGACTTTGTCTTCTCAAGGATCTCATCTACTTAGAATGGGTTTGGAAGCTTCCATCCTTTGCAGATGTGCCTTATATGACCAACTCTTCCCCGTCCTAGGCCAATCTTGATGTTCTAAATTTATGAACTAGTTGGTTCATAAATTTTCTTCTTGGAATCCATCCCTTCTAGATTATTCTTGTCCTTGTCAACTTTGTCTTCTCGACCTAGTCATCCTGTTGGAAGACATTTTGGCCTAGTCACCTTATTATAAGGCTTAGTCATTCCTTTCTATTACATGGCTTATTAATTATGTCCTAATGGGAGCTAGGAGTTATTTACATGCTACACCATGTCCTAAGGAGAACTACAAGCTAAGCTAAAAGAAAAACAAACATGGTCTTCGGCCAAGACCTACATACAAAGCCGATACAAAATATTGTCTTCTTAAGTCTTCACGTTATGCCATTCATTATACTCCACATTTCATCCTATTTGAGGTATTTATCCATAGGTAGATGGTGAATTGTTGGCATCCTCGGCAAGCTACTTAATGGCTCAAGTTGGGAGTTTAATTATGTGGTCTTTCTTGCATCAACTCCCCTTCTTCAAAAGAATTCTTCCTCGAATTCATTCCATCTAAATGTGGCAATAATTCTTCAACACCAAGTGTTGATCTAACATTTCCCCCATTAGATAAGCTCAACAGTTTTATCTTGTAGGTACCTTCCTCGAAACTTTCCAAATAGGGATCTGGATACAAGCCACTCGATTTTGTCTCAAAATGATGCCCGCATTGGCTCACGAATAACGTAAGATATAATGCCTTGCCATAGGTAGAATAATAGTGTGGTGCATTAGTCAATGATTTGATAGAGTGAAAGATGGCACCTACTCTAGTTTTATGTTCGCTTTCCCATGGCCTCTCACGGCTTGACATAGTTAGGCATGGGGCTTCACAACTTTTTCCTCAAGGCTTCAAAAACTCTTATTGCTCCTTTGAACCATTCATACTCATCTTTCCTTATCAGTTCATTGATATGGGTAGCAAGGGTATAACAATTCCGCATGTCATGATGAAAGAAAGAAGCTGCACTAAAGTAGCCATTTACCGCAATGGTCCCCGTACACTTGGACTATCCTTGGCTAGGTTCCACCGTGATTGAATTATCACACATGGCCTTGGATGATGTGGTGTAACCCATGGGTTATTATAGCATGTTGTACATGAATCTCATGGTCGAGGTTGTAGCGTTTCACAATATACATGGCATGATAGAGGTTTTCCTCCATGGTGCTCTTGGGTGACCGAGAATAAGATCCAAGTTCCCATCTTTCCATCATTGTTCCGGAACCGGCCAAGGGATATGCGATTCTTGGTGGAAGAATCTTCTATCCCTTTGAAATGTGGAACACTTCCTTACTACTTCCTTTACATCTTCAAACTTGGGATCTCGTTCATGGAACTCCTTTAGTACTTGAAATCCCATCGGCCTTTGTTTAGGCATGGTCAACATTATGTTCCGTCGAAGAAGTGTATCCGCCACTATAATGTACTTGCCATCTTTATGTCTTGTGGAGGATGTGGGAGTTTGTAAGTATGCTACCCACTTAGCATGTTTCGGGTTCAACTTCCTTGGCACCACATAAGATTCCGTGTTGTAAGTAGAGCAAGGAAGCTGTGTATCGCCTAATCTTCCGCTAGAGGATGCCATGGATTCTTGTCTTCGATGTAAGACAACTCTATCATCACATTCAACTCCAAGTTTCGAAATAGGGGCTGTAAGGGCCCAAAGATTTTGAGTGAATTAATGAGGGAAGGAAACTGAATCATGGAAACCTTTTGCCATACTTCCATTCAACGGTTCAGGACAACTCTGGAAGGTTAATACCATGGATGGAACATCATACACACGCTGTCAGAGGATGCGACGTAGCCTATAGGTAGTTGTAGCACCTTGTGTATGAAACTTACGGGAGGGATTGGAGTGTTACATACTCCAAATGGCATCAAAATCCATTCGGTAAAGCCATGCTTGCCGTTGGATTCCAACTTCCCTTCACCTCCTTCTCGAGTCTTCATGTGCTGGTAGACACTTCTCAAATCTATCTTGATGAACAATTTGGTTCCACTTAATTCATCAAAAAGGTCTTTCAACCTCGGGATAGGAAATTTGTTTCCCAAGATGAAGTTGTCAACCTCTCAATTTTCAACACACGTGTGCCAAGTTTCATTTTCCTTTGACTCCATCAAGATCGTATCCCTATACGAGTTGTGGCCATAGGATTGATGACTAGGTAATGAACTCCTTGGAAATAAATCAAAAGCATGTCCAATGCCTTTCATCTTTAGTGACCCGGTCACAAACTTGTCCACACATACATCTCCCAAGGGCTCCCTTGAGTCGGCATCTATAGCACTCCCCTTCTTTGACTCTTCATCTATCCTTCGTGCATCAAGCAAGGAGGTATCGGTTTCCTCTTGTTCTTCAAGTGGTATGGGTTCCATAATGGCCAGAGAATTCCCACACTCTCAATACTCTTCCTCAAGCATGATCCGGGAATTAGGGCATTCTTTTATAAAGTGTCCTAACTCTTGACATTGGAAGCATTTCTTCCTCCATTTATCTTCCCTTTTATAACTTATACATGTTTGTGGCTATACAAAGGGTTATTAAAGGAGGTACTACGCCTTTCAACCTTTGTATCATTCTTTACTCTTCTGCGGCTATACAAGGGGTTAGTGAACAAGGTACCGCTCTTTGTTTTAACAGTAGTGGACTTAATGTAGGGCCTTGAGGTACCTTTTATTTCATGTCTTGGGTTGTTTTGTACAACCCTTTACTTGACATTTTCACTTATGGCATGCCCTAAATGTTCCCATTTCAATACTTGCTCATGTTTCGCAAAAATGTCACTTACGATCCTCCTTAGTTCTTCTTTTGTTACGTGAGCCATAGCGTCAAAGCGTGGGATGGGATGGCCTCACTCTGATACCAATCTAATGTAAGTAGTAGGGGTGTAAGTGGGTAAGTGGATCGGAGTTTGGTTGTAAACGGGTTAACCCAAAAATGGCCTTGAAAGTGGGGTTCTAGGGTTCTCGAATTCTGCCGGCAGTGTGGTGTTTGGTGGCTATTTCGGGTAGTTTTAGGAAGATTTGGGTTTAGGAATTTTATGGAATTACTTTAGACACATTGAGAGTTGTTCTGGTGATCGGGCTTTGTTATTTTAGTGTTGGAGGATGTTGGAAGTTTACTGAAACAGTGAGGTTCTCGGTTGGGGTGTGTAGTGGGCTGTTTGGTGTTGTCTGGATGACACGGCTGATTGTGGGTGGTTTCGGTTGGTGTCTTTGAGTATGGGTGTTTGGAAAGTCTTGTGGGATGTGGTGGTAGAAAGTATATGGTGGTTTGAACACGGAATCAACACGGGACGCTAAGTGCAAACCTGAGTACAAACCAAGTATAAGATGGTTGATATAACAAGGATAATGACACGAGGGTTTTACTGCTCAAGTAAACACCAAGATGAGTTTGGCTAATTGGACAAGGTCTAGACCGGGGTTGCTAAGTACAATCCCATGAACAACCCAAGTGAGGGTGGCCGGTAACCTTAAGATATACCCTAGGCTTGGGTTTGCTTGGATCACATAAGTTCCAACGTCCACTTGCACCAATGGGTTTCCTTAAGCTTGGGTTTGATTAGGTCAAACAATTCCTAACCAAGACTTACACCGAAGGAACCTTAGCTTGGGTTTAAATAGGTCACACAAGTCCTAGCTTCAACTTACACTAAGGGGTTGGCTCACACAAGAACCAAGGCCCATACAAGGACCAATCTAAGGTAGACAACACACAAGTTGAATACTTTAGAGTATGAGTAAAACTCAAGTTTATATTTTCATCAACTCTTTCTCCTCGTCTAATTTACAATGTCCTAAGGGTCCTATTTATAGTGATACATGGACCTTTGTAGAAGATAAACTAAAGGACACAAACTCTAACTATTTTCGGCCACAATGTGAAAGGTGCATTCTCGGCCAATAGGGACAAGTGGGTAAGGGTTCGGGTTTACTTCGGGACCAAATATGAATCCAATATTTTCAAACCCCCTTTGTGGTTCTCATGTAGATGAATGGATGACTTTGTCTTCTCAAGGATCTCATCTTCTTGGAATGGGTTTGGAAGCTTCCATCCTTTACATATGTGCCTTGTTCGACCAACTCTTTATCTTCGTAGGTCGATCTTGATGTTATCAAATTCATGAACTAGTTGGTTTATAAATTGTCTTCTTAGAAGCCATCCTTTCTAGATTATTCTTGTCCTTATCAACCTTGTCTTCTCAGCCTAGTCATCCTGTTGGATGACCTTTTGGCCTAGTCACCTTATTACAAGGCTTAGTCATTCCTTCCTATTACATAGCTTATTAATTGTGTCCTAATGGGAGCTTGGAGTTATTTACATGTTACACCACGTCTCGTTCTCAAAGTATATAGCTCTAGTAGTCCTTTCTGCCTATTACACTCATTCGCTCTAGTGATCGCTTTGTATACTATGCTTCTTATCCTACAAGCTAAGATAGGAATTAAAGATAAGCTAAAAGAAAAATAAACATGGTCTTCGGCCAAGACCTACATACAAAACCGACAATAAATATTGTCTTCTTAAGTCTTCACGTTATGCCATTCATTCTACTTTACGTTTCATCCCATTTGAGGTTTTTATCCGTACGTAGATGGTGAAATATTGGCATCCTCGGCAAAATACTTAATGGCTCAAGTTAGGATTTTAAGTCTGTGGTCTTTCTTGCATCAATAAGTGTAATAGATATAATCAAATTCCCTATTTATTTGTCGACCACTGCGAACTGTTGCTCCCCCTGAGTAGTTAACTCTGAATGCTCCCCCTGAGTAGTTGGCTAATTTTGTTGCTCCCCCTGAGTAGTTGACTATATGGATTCTTTTTTCTCCCCCTTTGGGATCAATAAAAAAATAGAGAAAAAGAAATAAGATACTATAAAGACATAAACCTAATGTCAACTAAGTTAAGTAACTAGGCATCCAGACTTAGCAAGCACATTGTCTTAACAAGCGATTTAAAATAGTCCAAAAACAAAACAGAGATCAAACAAATTAGTGTTCCTCAATGTCATCATAATGCTAATCTTGCTACTCTCCATCCTCATGATCTTCCTCCTTATGCTACTCATGTTTCTGCTGCTAATATTGCTATGTAAGGGGGCAAAGAAAGCAGGCCAATCATGGTTAGCAGAAAATTTAGTGGCTCCCTTCCCATGAAGATCAGTCATGCTTGTCTTCAGCTTAGCATACAATTTAGTGGCTTCCTTCATCATGGTTTCCAACTTAATCCACAGGCAAGCAATATTATTCCCTATTTTTTTGGTGGAGTCTTGGATTTTCTCAGTGCAGAAAAGGACATATGCCATCAAGTCCTTTAAGGATTCAACCTTGGCATCAATGGCATCGAGTTTAGAGAGAACATCCATAGACACTTCAGTAATGATAGGAGATGGAATGAAGGTTTTAGTTTTAGAAGGAGACCCAGGGTGTGGTTCTTTAGGGACATCCTTGGTAAGCCAAGTATCTCTAGTGAGAACATATCACATACTATCAAATGCTCTAGAGTTGTTGCATTGTTTGACAATGGTACTAGGATAGTCAAAAAGATTGACATGGTGAGGCTTAAGAATACGAATGATGGGTATACCATAGGAAAGACTGGAGGGATTGGAAGCATATTCTATCATGTAATTGATGATAATGGCAGACATATTAACTTCTTTTTGGACAGTAAACAATAGGCAATAAGAGCATCACATTGGGTGATGTTAGAGTAAGACCCATCATGATGAATAATGGTGGTTGACACAATGTGACATAGAACACGGGCTTCAAATGTGATGTCGAATGGACCAAGTTGAGCAGGAACAGAGGGGGAATTTGACAAAACCTTATTGGCTTGATCAAAAGAGACATTCAGAGATTTGGGCCATGAGGTTTTGGGTAAGTTATAAGAACCAGATCAAGTGCAACCAAGAATAGAGTCAAGAACTGCACAATCTAACATAATACGATTTCTAAGGACCAAGGTTTCAAGTTCATTAGTTTTAGAAGTGTGGAGATTTGCATAAAATATGCGCATTGGGGTTTCATAAACACGAGTACGGTTTTGAAAAAACTTTGCCATCCTTGATAAGTGAAGATATGGTTTACCTTGAAAGATTAAGTTTGCATGAGGTCTAAATCGACTATGCGGCATGTGAAAATGGATTTGTCTTGTAGAGAAAGAAAGATGTCTCTATTCGGGAGATCCCAAAACTTCTTTTTGATGTCAAGAAGGATTTCTTGGTAAGACTTACTTTTCTTAGCAAAGATGGAACATGCATCATGATTAATAGGTCTTTTTCAAAGGTTTTTTAAGGGAGTAAAGTTAGAGGCATCATACGAAGAGGAGTGACCAGATTGATCAGAGTTGAGATGAACAGGGTAGGAGGGTTTTCCCTTGTTTTTTGAAATGGGAACTGCTTCAAGTAGAGGAATTTGTGGACTTTTGGGTTTTAGAAATGTCAATTCTATAAGGGAAGGAGAAGATTTGTGGAGAAGGAAGAGAGATGATGGGGTAGTTAAAAAGAGAGATTAGATAAAGATTCAAGGAAAAATGAGGTTTTTAGGGAATAAAAATTGTCGGCGTATAAATGAGAAATGAGGGAAATTGACTGACATAAGGTATTAATTACATCTAAGTTGATTTGACACAAAAGGCATTCAAATACATTATTAATTAAAGACAAAAATTTAAGGCAACAATATTTTTGAAAAAAATTAACAATGTAAATTAAGGAAGGAAAATTTCAGAAAGGATTTGCAATAATTCCTAGAGATTCTTTAAGAAAGCAAAATCTTTCTTCCAAAAGTGGTTTTGTAAAAATATCAGCAGGTTGTTTCTCAGTGCACATAAATTGTAATTTAATGGTTCCTCTAATAACATGATTTCAAATAAAATGGTGTTTAATGTCTATATGTTTTGGTTCAAGTAGTTGACAAGTAGCACTTGCAAACACTAAATATGATGTCTAGTCGAATGAAAGTGAGATAGAGTAGTGATCCAATAATTCCCCTATACTTTATTTCATTAACTGGTTTGCCTTCATCATCTTTGTGGATTGAGCAAATGGGACTCAAATGAGTTCCCAATGGCTTTTGCCTCACTCATACTAAACTTTTGGATGAACTTCATGGTATATTTGCTTTGAAAGATGAATATCCCCTTCTCAGTTTGATGAATTTATAGTCCCAAGAAGAATGTTAATTCTCCCATCATGCTCATCTTAAATTCACTTTGCATAAGATTAGGAAATTCCCTCTACTAGCAAAAATAATATCATCAACATAGAATTGAATAATGATATTTCTGGAGGAGGTTCTTTTAATAAAAAGTGTTGAATCAATTTTGCCTCTAGAAATGCCATGTTCAACTAAGAAAGCACTTAGCCTGTCATACAAAGTTTTTAGGTCTTGTTTAAGGCCATATAGAGCTTTAGATAGTTTGAACACATGATAAGGAAATTTTGAGTTTTCAAAATCGGGTGGTTGTTTAACAAAGACTTCTTCATCAATAAAGCCGTTTATAAAAACACTTTTAACATCCATTTGAAAAAGTTTGAAACCTTTAAAAGCAGCATAAGCAAGCTACATTTGAATTGATTCTAACCAGGCAACTGGGGTAAATATTCATCATAGTCGACTCCTTCTTGTTGTGAGTAGCCTTGAGAAACCAGTCGAGCTTTATTTCTTATTACTTTTCCTGCTTCATTTAACTTATTTTGAAATACCCATTTAGTTCCAACAACTGAGGCATTTTCAGGTCTAGGAACCAGATTCTATACATTATTTTTATCAAATTGATCTAGTTTTTCCTTATATCCTTGATCCAATGATCATCCGTCAAGGCTTCATCAACCTTCTTTGGCTCTAGTTGTGATATAAGAGACAAATTTGTATTTTTTGTTTGAGGATCTACTCTTCATTTTTTCGTATATGTCTCCAATGACAAATTTCATTGGATAGTCAGGCTCGCTTCTCCATTAATTTGGAACAGTTCTAACTATTAGCTTAGTCAACTTGGCAGGTTCAGTAGTTGACTCTTTATCATTTTTTTTTATCACCATTTGTAATAGTTGTATGTCACGACCTCTTTTTAGAAAATGTGGTGACACCTACACATTCTCACCGGTAGGCGAACCACTACCCGAATAACCATGTATAATATAAAAGAAATGCGGAATGACATATGAATAACAATACAAAAACCACAAACATCTAGTATGTGATATAAGAGCTCTATATCAATACGAAGTCTTATAAAAAGAAAGCAACATAGTATAAATGTCTGTCATGTCTCTCGAATACTAAAAAGGACTGGAAATAGAGATAGAGCACCCAGGGGCATGCTAAAAGTTGTGTCCTCACCCTGAATGCCAGAGATCACCACTCGAACTCAGCCTAGAGCTCTCAAACTGGTGGTCGGATCTGTATCTGCATTAAGGAAAGTTGTAGCAAGCGTATCATAAGTACACAACGTAGTCCCGTAGTCATCATAGGTCGACAACAATGAAAGATACGCAGAAATAGCTAAATACCAAGTTAAGACAAATAGTCCTAATCTATCTGTTCAATAATCCAAGTGATGTCACATTGTTCATAGAATAGTTCACAGAATTCACATATCACCGATTTCACGTAAGGTTTCCTAATAATTTAAGTCATTAATTCTAAGAGAGTTCAACAACAGAAACCCAGGTATGAAATAAGAGGTACAATCATTTCATAACTAGAAATCTAGCCAAGTTATGAATCACCAATCCAATATAAGTCCATTCACATAAAATCAATGATATGAATATATGTATTATATGAATGCAATGTTGTCACACCCTAACCTTATAGGTGTGGTCTGCACCCGGTGGCCTAAGGCCCGAGCGTACCAATCTTGATACCTGCGACATACTCAACAACATATAGGCCGATAATTCCTCTGATAAATGATCCTCTAAACAAGGACACAAGTCTATTGAAGAGGCTGACAAGGCCACACAAGACCATCATATGAAACATGACTGTCTACAAGCCTCTAAAGAGTATGTCAACAATATTTGGTTGGGACAAGGTCCCACCATACCCCAACTATGCACCCACCATACCTATCAACTCACTAGATAGCTCCGGAAGAAAGGAGCGTAACCACCTTCAGTTGTGTCGAGTCACCTATTATGAGGAATCATATATATCTCTATATATACCTACATGCATGAAGCATAGTGCCCCAGAAAGATACATCAATAAGAAATATGTACTGAATATGTAAGGTTGGAAACATATAAATAAAGGATGAAATATAGAGAAAGAGTATAGAAGTCAACCTGAAACTCATAACTAGCCTCTGAGGGCATATATATATATATATATATATATATAATACAGTATCAAGCCACTCTATGGGGTATATTATGTAATCTCATATCATACCGGGCCTCGTAGAGAACTCGGTGGTACCCGTCCTGGATATGGGACTCGACAGTATCAAAACCAACTACAGTGGTGTACACATATAAGTGTCGTACCCGGCCGACTATAGTACAGCATGGTAAGAAAATAGATACATATATAAGTGCAATGGAATCAATAACACTGAAGGGCCTTATAGATTTGATCGAAGGGACTCAATGTCATTATCCTCCTATTATCATTATGTAACTGTGGTTTTATCAATTTCCAAGTATAAAAAAGGTTCATAAGAAGATATACAACAACAACATACCCAATGAAATCCCACAATGGGTATGTTGTTGTTGCTGTATATCTTCTTAGGAACCTTTTTGATACTTGGAAATGGGTATGTTATTGTATATCTTCATAATAAGATATATGATTAAAGGAAATCAAGATGGAAAGTGTCCCCGACAAAAATCAACAATAAGAGCCTTTAAACATATATCAATATGAAAAATAAGGTTCACAAGATTTAACCTCATGAATTTAGTTCCTCTTTGAAGTGACGTCGTTATGGTTAAGTTTATTCACAAATCATGCCAAAAGAATTAAGGGATGAGCCTTAACATACCTTTGTTTCTCTGACAATTCTACCTTACAATTCTCTGGCCTCTCTTCGAATAATATCGTATTAGAGACAATTCGATCAATATTGAGTTGATAAACTAAAGATGATTTCATTATGATACTTTATCAAACACTTGATGAGCTTGAATTCTCATATCCTTTGCCAATGGTCATTCAATATTGGAATAACATCCTTATCTCTTTCTATCTTTGTTTCCTCCTCCATCAACTATTAACAAGATTCAATGACTTAATATCAAGCTTAACTTTAATCAAACAATCCAAGAAAAGTGCTAGCTCGTAGACTCTTCACCCAAACACTTAGTTAACACATGAATAAACGTAAGCAAAATAAAGGAAGTTTTAACCTTACCTTTCACAACATGTATAGCAAGTTCATATAAGAGTTATTCCTTACTTAACCTAGATTTTGGAATGATGTAATCACCTTGAAATCACTTTGAAACCATGGAAATATGTTGGGATGCTTAGGGAGGAAGTTAGGGAAATGTTTTATTGAAAAATGGCCAAAAATAGCCTTGGAATTGCTTAAATCCAAAACAAAGTCGGTCACCGCCCAAATTGACGGTCCATACATTTTTGTACAGTATGTAGAAATGGGCCGTACAATCTGACCTAAAAATACGGTGAGGGTCCCAATTTGATGGTTCATACAAAATTGCACGGTCTGTACATTTTGGCCGTCAAATTGGAATTCTGCAGATTTCATAATTCATATTTCTTCGATTTGTTTAACTTCGATACACTTCAGTACTTCCATAGACCACCTATGACCTTTATTATCCTCACGTAAGGTGACTTATCTTCCCGGAGAATCGGTATCAATCGACGATGTGAAGGAACGTGAAACTACGAGGCGTAACACCCTTCCCCCATAGAACATTCGTTCATTAATGTTGAAAATATTCTAACTCCCAAGTTTTCTTAAAATTTTGGCAGAGTTTCCCTTGTAAACAGGACTATCCAAAACCTGTCAAGTAGCCCAAATACACATCTAATACCATACAGGGCAACATAATAACAAGATGATATCAAATCGGCCTCACACGACCGCTTATACTTACAATAACTAGAGAAAGGATAGCCATAACTCACCGTAACATTCTCCTACTGAAATCTAAGTTGCACCTGATACACATGTTTCAATAACACCATCTGAATAAGGTACATGTGTCTACTTCATTAAACATAATAGGAATAGAAGGATCGTGTCTCATGAATATTAACATGACTCTGAAGTTTGAAATATTCTAGTATAGCGATTCTTAAGTTCTTTGACAATTCTAGCAGAGTTCTTTCATACAAAGGATTATCTCAACCTGTCGTGCAATCGGATGTCATAGCTATTTCCTCATAAGATTACACAATCATAAACATTATTGGTACACCATAGACCTCCACACGGTCGTACATCTCTTTTATAAAGTTGATTAGTAAACTATAATTTATTCAAATCATTGAATTCTGACATCTGGATTATATATTTCATTTCTCCGTTACAACTTTCATCTCATGATGGAATTTAGGTGACAGAGCTCTTAGGCATAGAGGATAAGTAAGATTATGATGAGAAACCATGGCACAATGATTGTATAAATCAATGGTTTTGAAAATAATAGGACTAGTTGAATCCATTCCTCCCTCTGCTCTTCTTTTTCACCTTTACATTTATATCATGGCAAGACTTGAAGTGAATATCCAATACACATCGATGGTTGGGATTATACTTTACTTGTCGGTTACTGCATTTCTCAACCAAGTACGGTATTATGATTGTGAACGTTTCAAATAAGTCTTCTTTCTTTATCAAGCTAAATCCTGCTCCTGACACCAAATCTCTTAAAACATCCCTGCATTAAGCCAAGCATTTCCTTATGATTTACTACATCAAATTCGATATCATTACTTCAGGTTATTTCCCTTTTCGGGATTCGGTAAGAGTCCTACTCCCTTGCCGTGTATAACTTCTTATTTATTGATCTGGTAATATGTCATTTAATAGTCATCCTTATTCCAAACTTCTTCCAAGTTCCATACATTAACTTGCTACTTATGTCTAATGGTCTGAACCGTAGTTTTGATGGATCGCATAGGACGGGGGTGAGGATCATTCTGAACCTCCAGAGCCTCTTTCGAACTAGTTCCTCTAACAGATATTCATCATAACGAGCTATTGTACAACGGCTCAAGATAATTTCAAAATGAACTGTCAGCCAAGCTATGATTGTATAGGTAGTCTCAGTTAGCACTGCGCAAATTGATGAGTTATTTTGGAATTAATCTCTCAAACCCGAATAGTTTCAAATGGTAATGAAATAGTCCCACCACAATCCTCAGATCACTCGATTATCCTTATGCAATATTTCAACTCCAAGGGTGAACCATTCTTGGGTGCTATTAATCAATATAATTACTTCTTGGATCTTCATAAGGTTCTCGCTATTACATTTACTCCATATCACAATACCTCCCAATGGACTTTAAACGGGGCTCTTTGTCTTGATGCTCCCCCAATTCTCAATATAAGGAAGGATTCATTTTTCTTCTGTTTCGTGGAATTATCATTGCCTGGTTCCCATTATGGCCAACCACCTATTACCTCTTTGGGTTGACTTTTTCCGATAGCCTTTATGATGGTCCCCTTTTTCAACAGTACCCGACCTTATCATCCACTATCTCCATG
This sequence comes from Anisodus tanguticus, assembly GCA_034509755.1. Taxonomy (NCBI): domain Eukaryota; kingdom Viridiplantae; phylum Streptophyta; class Magnoliopsida; order Solanales; family Solanaceae; genus Anisodus; species Anisodus tanguticus. The sequence continues at coordinate 16,046,061 of CM067548.1, read as the reverse complement.
TTCATTACGTCGGAACTTCTTGTTGCTTATAGTGTCTCAAATTTGCATACTTCATTGGCGATGCTATGTATTCTAAGATAGGTTCATTATTCCTTAGTTGTACCCCACATTTACTCAAGTATTCTTTATCGATCCATATTATTCTCTTTCTATTTACCTTGATTTCCCTTTTTTAGTTAAATACTGTAAACAACATATTCTCTCCCATTCGATGTCGTTTCTCTTCTGTTTCCCTTATTTCTTAGGTGTCTACCGTTTTTACTGCCTCCAGACTTGTGCTTTTCCGAGAAAAACATTTACTCCATGTTAAGAGAGCAACACCTGACCCTTCAACTCCAAGATCCTTTATACATCATACTCGACTATTTATTCATTGGGTATCTCCTGTACAACTTTTTCAAAAGATAACCGTTAACATACTCGTGATATTCTTCCTTATTGCTCATACTAAGGAGTCTTCCCCCTTTTTCATCGAAGGATTCACCTCTGTAAGGCATTGATCTGCTTGGTCCCCCTGTGGTCACTATATTTGAGTTAACGCTCCTTATCTTTATGTCTATTGCGTTATTCTTCTCATGGAGTTTTTAGTTCATTTGACAATTCAAAATTTACCATTACTCATCTGATTTTTGTTCCCTGCTCTTATTCTTTAGTTCATTTCCTTATCGTCTACCTTGGACCATTTTTATCACTTCCTCATACACTTACATCAGACTTCATTCGTTCTTACTTTCACTTACATATCTTTAAACATTTTGTCGACATTTGTGGCGAAACTAGTGCTTGACATATTCAAGTTCAAATTATAGACAGTTTCAATCTTACCACTGATTCGGGCTTCCCCCCTTAATTAGTATTAGAGATCTTCTTTACCCATCATTCAACTAGTTAATTTATATATTACCGGCTTGAATTCCTTTAAGGATTACTTATTCTAATATACTTCCGGTACCATCACTTATGGACGTCGGGTATAATAATTTGGCTAGGAAAATTTAAGTACTATTTCCTTGCTAATGTCCTTACCATTACCTCTTTCCACCATCTATCTATTTGAGGAACATCTTTCAGCCTCATTACTTTGTCATAATACTTTCAATTGTGTTTACCAGACACCCATTTACCACTTATCATTGCTTTTCTATTAAATCAAGCCTTTATCAAAAACTATCTTCAACCAACTATTCTTGCCCGATCGGCTCATAAAACTATACCATATAAATCGAAAATCTTATCACCCAATATTGAAGATTTGCTATCTTTTACTGCCACTCACACACATATTTCTATGGTAGAGAAAGTATATTGTTTGCCTTTAATTGACAAAACTCATCCCGTCTCATGATTTTCCTAATTGGTTCAGTCCTTATGGAGTAGTTGGGGGTTGCTATTTTGAGCATGACATCTCGCGCCGCTTTTCTTTAATTGCTTCCTGAAATGAAGCCACATGTAACTTATCTCTGGAGATCCATCTTCTGGGGTTTCCTTTAATTTCTTGGACCTGAGAGTACCCTTTTTTAAGTCGCGTACTCATATATCTTTTATGTTCCGATATCATCCATGCTACAGGACCTAAGAGTGTTGGGTATGAATGTCGCTAAGAAATTGTTGGTTCCTGGGTCATTTTGCTTAAAATTTAAACGTAACTATAGTTTAATTTTCCACCTTCCACTTCTATTATTAATTTATGGTTTGTATACATCTTTATAACACACTTCCTACATCAATAATAACCAACCGACCATAAGCATAAGCACAGCTATTCTCAATAAAATTATCAACATACCTGATTAGTTGCGTAACTTTGAATAATATTGGGACCTGCTATTCCCCCTAACTCAATCCTGGGCATCTATATACTCGATAACTTCTTCTTCTACACTAATAACACTCTTTAACAGCACCTAGACATTGCCCATAATGCACTTGTCCATACTGATGGCACAACGACTGAAATACCTTGGCGCATTTGCTGGCCCAAGGCTCTGTATCTAGAATATAACTTGGTATGGAGTAAACATGCTTCGTGATACCTCCTTCCACATTACTGATAGCGTAGCCTACTACTTCCAACATCTACTTGTGCTAGCCTAAATTCTACCCAAGAGCTTCGATCTGACATATCTCGCAACTCTAATCTTTCGTTACCTACCTCCATTCTGAACCTTCCAGTCCGTCTACTGGTTACTTCTTCCTCACCTCTACTCATTATTGGCGAACCTTAATTAATCGATTCCCATGATAATGGGCTCATTGGCCTCTCAAAAGTCCTAACCTAGAAGGGTATCTGAACATAATATTGCTTTGTAAAGATGACTGGGGACGCTATTGCGTACATAGTACCACTCACACCTAACCCAACCGGGAATGACCACTGCGTGGATAATTTTAGTATTGTGTGAGCCATCCTATATCTGGAAATACCACTGGAATTGATGGTACTTGGAAGGACGGTTCTTCTGGTGTCTCAGTTAGGTCCTCTTCCATAGACGGGTCTTCTTCCATAGATGAATCTTCTTCCATGGACATATCTTCTTCCATAGAATAACTCACATTTCCTTCTAGTGTCCTTTTAGTCCTTAAATCCATATTAATTGTCACACCCCAAACTTGGGGGGTGTGGTCGGCACCCGATTCCCTAAGGTCAGAGCGTACCAACCCAGATACCTGCGACATTCTCAATAACATATAGGTCGACAAGACCTTTGATAACTGATTCTCTGAATAAAGATATAATTACCTACACGCAGAAAAGGCCCAAACCGTATATATATATATATATAACAAGGCCGACAAGACCAACATGATCACAATAGTCTACTAAAGAGTCTAACAATGCCACACAACACTATCATACACAACACAACTGTCTACAAGCCTCTAAATAGTAAATCATCAACGTCTGGTCGGGACAGATCTTCTCCATAGAATAACTCACATTTCCTTATAGTGTCCTTATAGTCCTCAAATCCATATTAATTGTCATACCCCAACCTTGGGGGGTGTGGCCGGCACCCGGTGCCCTAAGGCCAGAGCGTACCAACCCTGATACCTGTAACATTCTCAACAACAAATAGGTCGACAAGACCTCTGATAACTGATTCTCCGAATAAAGATATAATTACCGGCACGCAGAAAAGGCCCAACCAGTATATATATATATATAACAAGGCTGACAAGATCAACATGATCATAATAGTCTACTGAAGAGTCTGACAAGGCCACACAACACTATATCATACACATCACAACTATCTACAAGCCTCTAAATAGTAAATCATCAACGTCTAGTCGGGACAGGGCCCTGTTGTACCCGACTATATACATATATAAAACCATCATACCTAACATCTCACTAAACAACTCCGGAAGAAAGGAGCATGACAACCTTCAGCTGAGTCAAGTCACCTACTGTTATGAATCATCTGCATCTTTATATATACATGTGGGCATGAAACACAGTGCCCCAGAAAGGGGTATCAGTACGAAAGATGTACTGAATATATAAGGTTGAAACCGTAAGTTAGCACGAAAGCGTAAGTAAGCACAATACTGTAAATGAAACATAAGCTGAAATTACACTGAATGCATAATTGTAAGATAGAGTAATAGAAAAATATCGTGTACTCTGAGTGCCTTTATGGGCCAGAATATGCATAGTGAAATATACTAGAATATATAATGTCATAGGTCTCTGTGGGCAGTACTATTGATGAAAGAAAGGTCGTGAACTTAAGCTTCCAAAATGAGTCGCGAGGTGATTTGCTCGAAGTGTCAAAGATTATCGACCGTCCTAGGGTGACATGCCTATTAAGGAATTGAATATGGAATGGAGTTAAATATTGGACGTGAAGATCCAAGAAGGAACATGTTATATTCGCCTTTTATGTAGGTCTTCGCCGAGACCACTCTCTTTTAGCTTATTTTTAATTCCTAGATTAACTACTAGTTCTCCTTAAGACATAATCAATATGTCGTGTAATAGAATAAGGTGACAAGGCCAAGAACCATCTAGAAGAAGAAGCTTCCAAAGAGGTAATTCATGAACTAGCTAGTTCATGCACTTATCTACATAGATGACACAAAAGGGTGACCTAGAGAACATTAAGAGTTGGGTACTTCCCCCCCCCCCCCCCACCGAATAGGCCAAACCAATTCCTCTTTCCCATTCGGTCGAATGGGACATTGTTTGTCTTACTTTTTGCATCTTCTAGAAGGTCTAGCATTAGTATAAATAGGGCATGTAGTTTGATGTAAATAGACATTGAATTTACATGAGATATATTTGAGTTTTACTCAAACTTTGCCAAGTTATTCGACTTTTGTATTGCTTATCTTAGTTGGTCCTTTTGTGGTCCGAACCTCAATCCTTTTATGGGTCACATCTTGGTCCTTTTGTGCTCCAAACCCTCGGTGTAAGTGTAGTTAGAACTTTTGTGATATAACTATACCCCAAGCCAAGGTTCTATCCGATTACTTGGTTATGAATACATTGAAGGTCTTCTCGGCGTTCATTGTCTTATCCGCCTACGATTTTGTCCATCAATTTCGTATTCAATCCTTGTTCAAACTACCTCATTCTTTTCACCACAACACTTCACCAACCTCCACCTAAAATTCCATTAATCGAAACCTCCCAAAACCACCAGAAACACCCCAACCAACTACTCTACCGACCTTACCGAGTTCCACCGTCATACCTTACTGTCCCGGCCAGATTCCGCCACTTTACCGCCATCCAACTACCAAGTACCGACAACCAGCATATCCCACAAATGTGTCTAGAACACCCCTTCCAAAAGCCTTAACCCGACACCACCCTAAAATACCCGCACCCCCCTCCCCCCGAACCAACACTGCTCGATAAACCATCAGAACCCGCCAACGCCCACTTAACTCCTATTTTCGTGTCCATACGGTTCCAATCCAACTTCGACCAACCTACCTATATATTCCCCTCCTTATATAGATCAACTATCAATATCGTATCTGTATAAATCCATATGATGACCTCTTTAAGGATTACCGAATACTCTTTGAACTCGTTGAAGTGACATACGATCGTTGCACCTCCGACTCTCTTATGAGGGTTGACACTTCATTTGTTATTCTTTCACCGACTCTATAGGAACCATAAATTATGTTGTAAGGTTAACTTTTAGAAGACAATAAGGAGTTGATCTATATAGTGATCAAAAGAATACTTTGGCACGAGAGTGTAATCTTGACAAAGAATGGTAATACACAACAACACACTTATAGGAGAATCACCAGTTCCTTCGTAAGGACATAAGAATACAGATCTTATTGGAATTCATCTCGAAATAATCATTTCAATACGATCATGCCAAAAAGAAGGATATGAGCCCTACCTACCTGTGTTTCTTGAACAATGCTAGCTTGCAATTCTCCGACCGTCCTTTGAACGATACCCTACGTATTAAAGATGTTTCAAATCAATCATGGTTCAAGTTCAATATATTCTATAATAACAATTCTACATTGTCACCCTACTCGTCACCACCATTTTATCCATGTAATTACAATTCCATTCAATAGCTTAATTTTTACCAAATCAACCCAACATGAGTTAACATCAATAAGACCGATCTTTTCATAATTTCTAACCATTCTCCTTCTAGCTTGTAATTCTACTATTAAGACCAATATGTTAAACAAGCATAACAAAATCATCTACAACCTAATAAAGTTACTTCCTATGATTTTTAGTCACAATTAGTCATATACTTATCCTCCAACAATCCAAAATCCAAACAACAACATCCTTTGCCATTTAGGATTTTAACTTTTAGATTATTCACCCAAACACTTAATTAGTACATGAATAAGCTTAAGAACAAGAAAGAAACTATAATTCTTACCTTACATAGCAAGTATGACCTTGAATTAAATATCCTTAACTTTGGTTTCCTTCACTTATCCTAACTTTTCTATGTAGAATTAGGGTGTAATTACCTTGAAATCACTTTGAAATTCTTGAAATTAGTTAGGAGGGTTAGGGAGAGAATTTAGGAGAGGTCTGATAGAAATTGGGTAAAAAAATGACCTAAAAATTAATTTAACCCGAAGTTAAGTCGGCCACTGTCAATTTTGACGGTCCGTACAATTTTGTACGATCTGTCAATTTGGATTGTACAATCAGCCTCAGAAAATATGGTTGGGGCCCCAATTCGACAGGCCGTACAAATTGTATGGTCCGTCCTTTTGGGCCGTAAAAATGGGATTCTGCAGATTTCGTCAAAAAGTATTTTCTTTGATCCGCTTAACTTCAATACACTCCGATGCTTCTATAAACAACCTATAAATTCTCTTATTGTCTCATAAGCGCACATCTCTTCCAGGAATGCCGGTATCAATTGATGACGTTATAAAATGTAAAACTTATGAGGCGTAACATCTTTCCCCCCTTAGAAATATTCGTCCGTGAATGTTGAAGGCATACCAACTCTTAAGTTTTCCAGAAATTTCGGCAGAGTTTCTGATGTAAGTAAAGAGGGGTGTAAGTTGGTAAATGGGTTGGACTTCGGTTATAAATGGGTCGACCCGAAAATGGGCTAGAAATGGGGGTTCTCGATTTACCGAATTCTACCGGCAGTGTGGTATTTGGTGGCTATTTCGGGAAGTTACAGGGAGAGTTGGGTTTAGGCGTTTTATGGGATTATTGTAGACATGTTGATGGTTGCTCTGGTGGTCGGGCTTTTTTAGTTTGGTAATGGAGGATGTCAAAAGTTTACTGAAAGAATGAGGTATTGGTAAGGGTTGTTTTGTGGACTATTTGTGGTTGTCGGGTTTGGATGGGAAGTTGTGGGTGGTTTCAGATAGTGAACTTTAGTGGGGGATGTTTATGTGGAATTATGGGATGTGGTGGTAGAAAGATATGGTGGTCTGAACAAGGAATGAACACGGGATACTAGGTGCAAACCCGAGTAGAAACCAAGTACATGACGGTCGATATATAAAGGATAATGACATGAGGGTTTTAATGCTCGAGTCAATGCCAAGATAAGTTTGACCAATTAGACAAGGACTAGACCGAGGTTGCTAAGTACAAGATCGAGTACTAACCAAGTGAGGGTGGCCGGTAACCTTAAGATAGACCCTAGGCTTGGGTTTAGTTGGATCACACAAGTTCCAATGTCCACTTGCACCAAGGGGGTTCCTTAAGATTGGGTTGATTAGGTCACACAAGTCTCAACCAAGACTTACACCGAAGGGACCATAGCTTGAGTTTAACTAGGTCAGATAAGTCCTAGCTTCAACTTAGACTAAGGGGTTGGTTCACACAAGGACCAACTAAGGTAGACAACACACAAGTTGAATAACTTAGCAATTGAGTAAAACTCAAATAATTTTCATAAATCAACTCTATGAAATTTACAATGTCCTAAGGGTCCTATTTTTAGTGATACATGGACCTTTCTAGAAGACAAACTAAATGACACAAACTTTAACTACTTTCTGTCACAATTGGAAAGGTGCTTTCTCATCCAATGGGGACAAGTTGGAAAGGGTTTGGGTTTACTTGGGGACCAAAGATGAATCCAATCTTTTCACACCCCCTTTGTCGTTCCCATGTAGAAGAATGCATGAATTTGGCTTCTCAAGGATCTCATCTTCTTGGAATGGGTTTGGAAGCTTCCATCCTTTGCATATGTGCCTTGTTCGATCAACTCTTCCTCTTCCTAGGATGATCTTGATTTTCTCAAATTCAGGAACTAGTTGGTTCATAAATTGCCTTCTTAGACGCCATCCCTTCTAGATTATTCTTGTCCTTGTCAACCTTGTCTTCTAGGCCTAGTCATCCTTTTGGAAGACCTTTTTGCCTAGTCACCGTATTACAAGGCTTAGTCATTCCTTCCTATTACATGGCTTATTAATTGTGTCCTAATGGGATCTAGGAGTTATTTACAAGTTACACCCCGTCCTAAGGAGAACTACAAGCTAAGCTAGGAATTAAAGATAAGCTAAAAGAAAAACAAACATGGTCTTCGGCCAAGACCTACATACCAAGCCGACACAAAATATTGTGTTCTTAAATATTCATGTTATGTCATTCATTCTACTCCCATTTCATCCAATTTGAGGCATTTATCCATAGGTAGATGGTGAATTGTTGGGATCCTCGGCAAGCTACTTAATGGCTCAAGTTGGGATTTTAAGTCTGTGGTCTTTATTGTATCAATCTCCCATTCATCAAAAGAATTCATCCTCAAATTCTTCCCATATAAATGTGGCAATAAGTCTTCAACACCAAGTGTTGATCTAATACTTCCACCATTAGATAAGTCTAAAATTTTATCTTGTGGGCGCCTTCCTCAAAACTTGCCAAATAGGGATCCGAATACAATCCAATCAGTTTTGGCTTAAAATGATGTTTGTATTGTGCCACAAATCCCATAAAATATAATTCCTTGCCATAGGTAGAATAATGGCATGGTGCACTAGTCAATGTTGTGCTAGAGCAAAAGATGGCACTTACTCTAGTTTCATGTTCGACTTCACATGGATTTGCACGGCTGGGCCTAGTTAGAACTGGGGCATCACACATCTTTTCCTTCAAGGTTTCAAAGATTCTTGTTGCTCCTTGGAACCACTCACACTCATCTTTCCTCATTAGTTTTTTTTATAGTGGCAGCAAGGTCGTAATAATCCCGAATGAAATGATTAGGAAAAGAAGTCAGACCAAAGAAACTATTTGCCGCAATTATACCCATAGGCTCAGAGCATCTTTGGTTAGATTCCACCATGGTAGGATTATCACACATGCCCTCGAATGATGTGGCGTAACCTATGGACCATTGTAGCATCTTGTGCATGAAGCTCATAGTAGAGATTGTCGCATTGCACAATCTACACGGCATGATGAAAGTTTTTCCTCGTGGTGCTCTTGGGTAATTGAGAATAAGATCTAAGTTCACATCTTTCCAATGTTGCTCTGGGACCGGCAAATGAGTATACGATTCTTGGTGGAAGAACCTTTTAGCCCTTTGATACGTGGAACACTTTCTTACTACTTCTTCGAACTTGGGGTATCGTCCATGGAACTCTTTTAGCACTTCCAATACCACTGACCTTGATTCAAAGCATGGTCAACATCATGAGCCTTCGAAGAAGTGTATCCGCCACCATAATGGACTTGTCATATTCATGTCTTATGGAGGATTTGGGAGTTTGTAGGTGTGCTACCTAAATAACATGTCTCGGGTTCAACTTCCTTGGCACCACATAAGATTTTGTGTTGTAAGTATAATAAGGAAGTCGTGCATCACCCAATCTTTTATTAGAGGAATCCATGGACTCTTGGTCTCGAAGTAAGAAGACTCCAATGTCACATTCAACTCCAATATTCAGAATAGGGGCAGTACGGGCCTAAATATTTTGAGTGAATTGATTAGGAAAGGAAGACGAATCACGGAAACCTTTTTCCATACTTCCCTTCGACGGTTCGGGCCAACTCCAGAACGTTAATATCGTGGATGGAACGTTATACCTGTCGTCGGATGGTGCGATATAACCCATAGGTGGTTGTAGAACCTTGCGTATGAAACTCACATGAGGGTTCGGAATGTTGCACAACCCAAATGGCATCACAAGACATTCATAGAAACCATGCTTGATTTCGGAAGCCATCTTTCTTTCATCTCTTCCTCGGATCTTCATGTGTAGGTAGCCACTTATCAAATCTAACATGGTGAAAAATTTGGCCTCACTCAACACATCAACAAGCTCATTCAATCTTGGCATAAGAAGTTTACATCCCACGATGATGGGTCGACCTTTCGGCCCTCAATAATCGTGTTCCAAGTTTCACTCTTCTTTGGTACCATCAAGATCGCTGCCCTATCCGGATTGTGGCTATAGGCTTGATGATTAAGTAATTAACTTCATGGAAATAAACCAAGAGTATGTTCAATACCTCCCATAGTTGGTGATCCGATTGCAAGCTCGTCCGCACATATATCTTCCATGGTCTCCCTTAAGTCGGCATCTATAGCGCTCCCCTTATTTGACTCTTCGTCTATCTCAGGTGTATCAAGTAAGGGGGTCTCGGGTTCCTCTTGTTCTTCAAGTAGTATGTGTTCCATAATGGCCAAGGAAAAACTACACTCTCGATACTCTTCTCTAACCACGATGCGGGGATTAGGACATTCACTTGCAAAGTGTCCTAGTTCTTGGCATTGAAAACACTTCTTTCTCTTTTTATCTAACCCTTTTGTAACATTTACACTTTCTTGAATATAAAATGGGTTACTAAAAGAGGTACTCCTCTTTTCTACCCTTGTATCTTCTCTACACTTCCTCGACAATACAAGGGGTTAGTAAACGAGGTACCGCCCTTTGCTTTAACATTTGTGGGGCTTACAAAGGACCTTGGGGTACCTTTCCTTTCAAGCCTTGGACTGTTTTTCACAACCCTTGACTTGGCATTATTACTCACGGTACGTCCCGCAAGTTCTCTTTTCACTTGTTCCGTAAAAATATCACTTATGAGCCTCCTCAGTTCTTCTTTGTTTATGTGAGTCATAGTGTCAAAGCGTGGGATGGGATGGCCTCGCTCTGATACCAATCTGATGTAAGTAATTATGTATGTAAGTGGGTAAGTGGGTCGGAGTTTGGTTATAAAGGGGTCATCCCGAAAATGGGCTGGAAATGGGGGGTTCTCGGTTTACCGGATTCTGCCGGCAGTGTGGTGTTTGGTGGATTTATCGGGTAGTTCTAGGAAGATTTGGGTTAGGAGTTTTATGGGGTGATTATAGACACGTTGAGGGTTGTTATAGTGGTCGGGATTTGTTAGTTTGGTGGTGGTGGATGTCGAAAGTTTACTGAAATAGTGAGGTATCGGTAAGGGTTATTTTGTGGACTGTTTGTGGTTGTCGGGTTTGGACGGGAGGTTGTGGGTGGTTTCAGATAGTGAGCTTTAGTGCGGGATGTTTATTGGGGTATAAAGGATATGGTGGTTTGAACAAGGAATGAACACGGGATGCTAGGTGCAAACCGAGTACACACAAAGTATAGGACGGTCGATATAGCAAGGATAATGACACGAGGGTTTTATTGCTCGATTCGACACCAAGATAAGTTTGGCCAATTGGATAAGGACTAGACCGAGGTTGATAAGTACAAGCTCGAGTAACCATGTGATGGTGCCGGTAACCTTAAGATTGACCCTAGGCTTGGGTTTTGTTGGATCACACAAGTTCCAACGTCCACTTGCACCAAGGGGGTTCCTTAAGCTAGGATTGATTAGGTCACACAAGTCCCAACCAAGACTTACACCAAAGGGACCATATCTTTAGTTTAACTAGGTCAGACAACCTAGCTTCAACTTAAACTAAGGGGTTGGTTCATACAAGAACCAAAGGCCTACACAAGGACCAACTAAGGTAGACAACACACAAGTTGAATAACTTAGCAATTGAGTAAAACTCAAATAATTTAGATAAATCAACTCTATGAAATTTACAATGTCCTAAGGGTCCTATTTATAGTGATACATGGACCTTTCTAGAAGACAAACTAAAGGATACAAACTCTAACTACTTTCGGCCACAATGGGAAAGGTGCTTTCTAAGCCAATGGGGACAAATGGGAAAGGGTTTGGGTTTACTTGGGGACCAAAGATGAATCCAATATTTTCACACCCCTTTGTCGTTCCCATGTAGAAGAATGCATGAATTTGGCTTCTTAAGGATCTCATCTTCTTGGAATGGGTTTGGAAGCTTCCATCATTTGCATATGTGGCTTGTTGACCAACTCTTCCTCTTCCTAGGCCGATCTTGATTTTCTCAAATTCAGGAACTAGTTGGTTCATAAATTGTCTTCTTAGACGCCATCCCTTCTAGATTATTCTTGTCCTTGTCAACCTTGTCTTCTAGGCCTAGTCATCCTTTTGGAAGATCTTTTCGCCTAGTCACCGTATTACAAGGCTTAGTCATTCCTTCCTATTACATGGCTTATTAATTGTGTCCTAATGGGAGCTAGGAGTTATTTGCAAGTTACACCCCGTCCTAAGGAGAACTACAAGCTAAGCTAGGAATTAAAGATAAGCTAAAAGAAAAACAAACATGGTCTTCGGCCAAGACCTACATACCAAGCCGACACAAAATATTGTCTTCTTAAATCTTCATGTTATGCCATTCATTCTACTCTACATTATCCCATTTGAGGCATTTATCCGCTGGTAGATGGTGAATTTTGGCATCCTCGGCAAGCTACTTAATGGCTCAAGTTGGAGTTTAAGTCTGTGGTCTTTCTTACATCAATTTCCCTTGTAAATCTGACTATCCAAAACCTGTTGAGCAGTCCAAACACATATCCAATACCACACAAGGCAAGATAATAACAAGATAACATGAAATTAGCCTCACACGGCTGTTTATACTTATAATGGCAGAGAAAGGTTAGCCATAACTCACCTTAACATTCCTCTATTAACATCTGAGTCGCACCTGTTACACTTGTTTCAGCAACACAGACTAAATAATGTACATGGATCAACTTCGGTAGACATAATAGGAACATAAGGATTATATCGCATGAATATTAACTTGAAATTGGAGTTTAAAACATTCGAGTATGATGATTCCTATACTCTTTGATGGCTTTGGCAGAGTTCTTCCATACAAAGGACTACCTTAACATGTCATGTAAATAGATGCCATAGCTATTATCTCATAGGATTACACAAGCATAACTATATCATCGACCTCCACACAATCATATATCTCTTTTACATAATTACTTAGTAAACTGTTGTTCATTCAAATTGTTGAATCCTGCTGTCTAAACTATGTCTTTCTTTTCTTGGTTACAATTCTCGTCTAATGATAGGGTTTAAACATCGAAGCTCGTAGGCACGAAGCGTAAATAAGATTATGATGAGAGGCTGCGGCACGATGATTGTCGACGTTAATGATTTGGAAATAATAAGGTGATCTGAATCCATATTTTCCTATTTTGTTCCTCTTTAATTTCTCTATGATATCTTTAAACGGTTCTTCCTGGAGATGTAATCCATGATAACTCACTGATCTTGGGGTTTCTTCTTAATAAATCCCTTTTCGTCTTTACTCTTCCCTTATGACAATACTTAAAGTAAATATCTGATAGTGTTTATTGTCAAGAATATACTGTACTTGTCAATTATCGCATTTCTTAATCGAGTTCATATGAATTCTTCTTTTATTAAGTTGTATCCTACTCCCGACACTAGATTTCTTAAAATATCTTTACATTACTCCAAGCAGTCTCTTATAGCTTACCACATCAAATCCGATATTATTACTTCGGTTCATTTCCCTTCACGCTTTGTTAAGAGTCCTACTCCCTTGCTGTATATATCTCCTTATTTATTGATTTGATAATATGTCATTTAATAATCAGATTATTTCCCAAGTCTCATACCTTCATTCTTTATTTGTGTCTGATGGTCTGAACATTAGTTTTCATTGGTTATCTTAGGACATGGGTGGGGATAATTCTAAACATTCAGAACCTCTTCCAACTGGTTTCTTCACCAGCTGTTTATTACGAAAAGAAATTGTACAAACTCTCCAGATAACTTCGACATAGTTTGCCAGCTTAACTTTGATTGTATAGACAGTCTTAGTTGTCATGGCTCAAATTAACGAATCAGTTAGGCATTAATCTCTCAGACCACAATAGCTTACAATAGTAATGGAATAGCTTACAACAATCCCCGAACTACCCAATAGTCTTCATATAATATTTCAAATACTAACCTCTTGGACCTCAATAAGGTTCCCGCTATTACCCTTACCCCATATCATAACATATCCCAATGAATTCTAGATGGGGCTTTTTGCCTTGATGCTCCTCTGATTCCTAATATATGAAAGAGTTCATTTGCCTTCTGTTTTAGGGAATAATCATCATCTGGTCTACATTATGGCTGGCCACCTATTACCTCTTGGGTCAATTCCTTCCCGTAGCCTTCATAATGGCCCTCGTTTTCAACAGTACTCGATCCTATCGTCCATTATCTCTCTTCTCATTACATCACAACTTCTTACTTCTCATACGTCTTGAATTTGCATTCTTCATTACCAACGCTATGTCTCCCAAGAAAAATTCACTATTCCTTATTTGTACCCCATATTTACTCAAGTATTCTTTCTCCATTTGAATCATCCCTTGTATATTTACCTTACTTTCTCTTTATCGTTAAATATTGTAAATAAGACATCGTTTTACATTCGATGTCATTTCCCATTTTGTTGGCCTTATTTCTTAAGCATCTACTATTTTTACCGTCTCCGAATTAATGCCTTTCTGAAAGCAACATTTACTTCATACCAAGAGCGCAACACTAGATTCTTGTAATCCCAACATCATCATACATCATAGTCGATCCTCCGTTCGATGGGTATCTCATGTACAACTTTTCCCAAAATAAACCTTTGGCATAGTATTGCTCATACTAGGGGTCATCCTATCCCTTTTTTCACCAATGGATTTACCTTTGCAAGGCATTGATCTGCTTAATCCCTTCGCGGTTACCGTACTTAAGTTAGCGCTTCTGCCTTTATTTCCCATTTTCATTTTCCTTCGCAGTCAATGTTCTTAACCTTACAACCACTATGTTATCCTTCTTGTAGGGTGGAGGGCTTCTAGTTCCTTCGCAGTCCCAATTTATTATTACTCGTCCGCTCATCTCTTGTTCATTTGCCATTATTCTTTAGCTCTTCTCCGGATCATCGATTTTAGACTATATCATTATCTCGTATGCTTATATCGGGCTTCATTTGTCCTTACTTCCACTTATATATCCTTAAATATTCATGGTAGAAACTAGTGCTTGACGTTTTCCAATTCAAATTGTAGCTGGATTCAATCATGCCACTGATTCGGGCTTCCTTCCTTTAATTGATATTAGTGCTCTTCTTTATCCGTCTTTCAGCCAATCAACTTGTATCTTACCATCTTGAGTTTCCTTTAAGGATTCCTTGTATTAGTGTGCTCTTTCTACCCTCATTATGGACGTCGGGTATTATGTTTTAGCTCAGAAAGTTTAAGTACCACTTATCTACTAATTTTCTTAATTAATGTTAGTCGTGTTATTATGGGTTCCATTCTAGCCTCATTATTGATGTCCTTCCCATTATTATTTTCTGCCGGTTTATTTGTGGAAGAAACGTCCCTCGGCCTCATTACTTTTTCTTAACACTTTCATTTGCGTTTACCAAACACCCGTTTGTCACTTATCGTTGCTTTTCTAGTCAACTCAAGACTTTATCGCAACCTATCTTTAACCAGCTATTCTCGCTCGATCAGCTCATAAAACTATACCATAGAATTCAAAAGTCTCATCACTCAATATCAAAAACCCCGTTATCTTTTACATTAAAGAAGGTATATCGTTTGCCTTTAACTGACAAAACTTATCCTGTCTCACGATCTTCATAAATGGTTCAATCCTTGTGAAGGAGTTGAGGGTTACTAGTTTGAGCATGACATCTCACGCCCTTTTCTTTAATTGCTTCAAGAAACGAAGCCTCATGTCACTTATCTCCGAAAATCCATTTTCCTTATCAATCTTCTAGGGTTTCCCTTAATTCTTCGGATTTGTGCCTATCTCCTTAAAGAGCGCTTTCATTTACTTTATATGCCCCAATATCACGCACACTATAAAACTTAAAAGTGTTGGGTTCGTATATACCTAAGAAATGGTTCTTGAGTCATTTCACATAAAACATTGAACATGAATGTAGTTTTAGTTACCACTTCCCACTTTTATTATCCATTTACGGTCTATATACATATGTATGACACACTTTCTACATCAATGATAAATGACCGATCATAAGCATAAACACAACTATTCTTAATAAAATTATCGACATACCTGATTAATTTCAGAACTTTGAGTAACATCGGGACCTGCTATTCCCCCTAACTCAATCTCTGGCATCTATATACTTTATGGCTTCTACTCCCACACCAATAAAATTCTTTAAGATCATCCGGGACCTTCAATTTGACACATCTCGCAACGCTAACCTTTTGTTACCTTCTTCCATTCCAAACCTTCCAATATGTCTATTGATCACTTCTTTCTCACATATACTCGTTATTGGCGTTCACCTTGGTTAACTAACTTTCATGATAATGGGCTCCTTAGCCTTTCAAAGGGGATAACCTGTGGGGGTATTGAACATGACCCTGCTCTGGAACAATGACTAGGGTGATGTCGCATACACGGTACCACTCACACCAAATCCAACCAGAAATGACCATTGCATGGATAATTTTTGTATTGTGCGGGCCCTCCTATAATCTGGCAACACCACTAGAATTGATGGTACTCGAAAGGGCAATTCTTTTGGTGTCTCAGATGGGTCATCTTCCATAGACGGGTCTTCTTCCATAGACAAATCTTCTTCCATGGACAGATCTTTTTCCATAGAATACCTCACATTTCCTACTGGTGTCCTTATAGTTCTCGAATCCATATTAACCATCACACACTAACTTTAGAGGGTGGCTGGCACCCGGTGCCCTAAGTTCAGTGTGTACCAACCCTGATACATGTGACATTCACAACAACATATAGGCCAACAAGACCTCTGATAACTGATTCTGTGAATAAAGACATAATTACCTGCACGCAAAAAAGGCATAACATGTGGGGGTATCTGAACATGACCCTGCTCTGGAATAATGACTAGGGTGTTGTCGCGTAGACGGTACCATTCACACCTAACCCAACCGAAAATAACCATTGCACTTAGGCTCTCTGCACTGTGCGCGCCCTCCTATAATCTGGCAACTCTATTGGAATCGATGACACTCGGAAGGGAGATTCTTCTAGGGCCTCAGATGGGTCCTCCTCCATAGATGGATCTTGTTCCATAGATAGAGTTTCTTCCATATGTGGATCTTATTCCATAGAATAACATACATTTCTTTCTAGTGTCCTTATAATCCTCGAATCTATATTAATGGGTGGTAATCCGTTGGTACCTTCCCCCGCATTCCTGACCCAATTCCCACTATCGGTACTTTCCTCTGATTTTGGCATTATTAAAAAAGAGAACCAAGGTAAGAAGATAGGAGTTCAATTACATAAAACTTCTCTTTTAACGCACGATCTAGATTTCAAGAAAGGCAACATCCTAAATGCCCTGTAGCCTCCTATTTATAAGTGTGGCGTGGAATACACTCATAAATTACATTGTAAGCTTAACTTCTAAAAGTTAAGCTTACAATGTAATTTATGGTTCCTACTCATCTCATCACCACCATGCTATCCATGTATTTACGATTCCTTTCAATAGCTTAATCTTTAAAAAAATAGCCCAACATTAGTTAACATCAATAAGAATGATCTTTTCATAATTTCTAACCATTTCTCCTTCTAGATTGTTATTCCACTATTAAGACCAATATTTTAAGCAAGCATAACAATATCATCTACAATATAATCAAGTTACTTCCCATGATTTTTAGTCACAACAAAGTCATATACGTAGCCTTCAACAATCAAAAATCCAAATGACAACATCCTTTGCCATTTAGGGTTCTAACTTGTATATTTTCCACCGACACACTTAATTAGTACATGAATAAGATTAAGAACAAGAAATAAAGTGTAGTTATTACTTACATAGCAAGTATGACCTTGAATTCAATCTCCTTAACTCTAAGAACAATTTTCAAGTGCATATCAACTCCATAAAAGTGTTTTCCTTCACTTATCCTAGCTTTTCGATGTAGAATTAGGGTGTAATCGACTTGAAATCACTTTAAAATCCTTGAAATCACTTTGAAATCCTTGAAATAAGTTGGGAGGGTTAGGGTGGCCCCCCAATTTCATGGGCCGTACAAATTGTACGTTTGTCCTTTTGGGCCGTAAAAATGGGATTCTGCAGATTTCCGTCGAAACATATTTTCTTCAATCCGTTTAATTTCAATACGCTTTGATGCTTCCACAAACAACCTATAACTTCTCCTTATCCTACTGTAAGATCACATCTCTTCCCAAAATGCCGGTATCAATCGATGAAGTGACGAAACGAAAAACTTACGAGGCGTAACATTAACAAGTGGCAATCAGCTAAGACCTTCACCCGCATTTATGACAAGACTCTTGCCAACAATGCTTTCCTTTGATTTTGGCATTACTGAAAAAGAGAACCAATGTGAGAAGATAGGAATTCAATTACTTACGACTTCGCTTCTAATGCACGATCTAGATTTCAAGAAAGGTAAAATCCTAAATGCCCTGTAGCCTCCTGTTTATAAGTGTGGCAAAAAACACACCCATAAGCAAGACTCTAGTAGACATGGCTTGTAGACATCCCTAGGATTGACCTGATTTGATACCAAATTTTTTAAACCCCAACCTTGAAGGGTGTGGCTAGAACCTGGTGCCCTAAGGTATGAGAGTATCAATCTTGATACCTACGATATGCTCAACAACACATAGGCAGACAAGGCCTCTGATAAATAATTCTCTGAACAAGGATACAATCACATTCACGCAGAAAAGGGTCAACCTATACATATATATATATATATATATATAACAAGGCCGACATAAACATAACAAGTTTATGGAAGAGGCCAATAAGGCCACACAAGACCATAATACAAACCACGACTATCTACAAGCCTCTAAAGAGTATGTCAACAACATCTGGTCTAAATGAGGCCCCGCTATACCCCAACTATCTAAATATATGCAACCATCATACCTATCAACTCACTAGACAACTCTGGAAGGAGCGTGACCACCTTAAGCTGAGTTGAGTCACCTACTGTGAGGAATCATCTGTACCTGCAGGCATGAAACTCAATTCCCCAGAAAGGGACATCAGTACAAAAGATGTACTTAATATGTAAAGTAGGCAACACATAAATAAATGATGAAATATAGAGGAAGAGTATAGAAGTCAACCGAAACTCATAATCACCTTTGAGGGCATACACTATTACAATCATGGATATATATGCATATCGTAAAAATAAAGCCACTCATCGGGCATATATATATATATATATATATATATATATATATATATATATATATAATACTATATCAATCCACTCTATGGGGCAAATCATGTCATATTATATCGTATTCGACCGTATAGAGGACTCGGTCGTCGTACCGGCCTCGAAGAGGACTCGGTCGCACCAGGCCTAGATATGGGACTTGGTAGTATCAAAAACTAATTGTAGTGGCCTACACATATAAGTGTCATACCGACCGACTATAACGCGACTCGGTAAGAAAATGGATATATATATATATATATATATATATATATATATATATATATAAGTGCAATGCAATCAATGACTCGAAGGGCCTTATGGATTTGATCGGAGTGCCTTAACGTTGTTATCCTCCATTATCATTATGTAACTGTGGCTGTATCAATTTTCGAATCAACAAGGTTCATAAGAAGATATATGATTCAAGGAAATCAAGGAGGAAAGTTCCCCCACAAAGAATATCAATAAGAGCCATGAAACATATCTCAATAAGAAACAATAAGGTTCACAAGCTTTAATCTCAGGAATAGAGTTTCTTTTTAAGTGATGTCATTATGGTGATGTTTATTCATAAATCATGCCAAAAGAATGAAAGAATGAGCCTTAACATGCCGTTGTTTCTCTGACAATTCTAGCTTACAATTCTCTGATTGCTCTTCAAACGATATCCTACGTATTAGAGACAATTCGGTCAATATTGAGTTGATAAACTAAAGATTATTTCATTATGATACTTTATCAAACACTTGATGTGCTTGAATTCTCATATCCTTTGCCAATGGTCATTCAATATCTGAATAACATCCTTTGCTCTTTCTAGCTTTATTTCCTCCTCCATGAACTATTAACAAGATTCAATGACTTAATACCAAGCTTAACTTTAATTAAATAGCCCAAAATAAGTTAAGAACAACAAGAACAACCTTTACGTATTTTCCAGATATTCCTCTTTGTAGCTTGTAATTCCATTATCAACACCTCCACTTAGAAAAGAACAACAACAACATCTACAACATAATCAAATTACATCCCATAATTTTCAGTCATAACTAGTCATATATTCACCTCCAAACAGCCCAACAACAAAACCCTAACATCCATTTGTCAATTAAAGTGCTAGCTCGTAGATTCTTCACCCAAACACTTAGCTAACACATGAATTAGAGTAAGCACAAGAAAGGGAGTGTTAATCTTACCTTGTACAACCCTGTACCAAGACACAAAACCACCGGGTCGCTGGAACTCATACTTGACTTGTTGACAATTCTAACACCGAGACACAAAATCAATAATGTTGTCTCAAGTTACGGTACATCTTAGTAGCACCTGGATGAATCGAATATCTAGAGTTATGAGCCTCCTCCATAATATGTCTAGTTAAATCACTAACTCTCGGATTACATACTCTACCTTTGATCCTCAAAACCCCTCACCATCAATCATGGCCTCTTTGGCCTCACCACTCATCACCTTATCTCACATTTTGCATAACTTCACATCATCATACTAGTGGGTCCGAATCTGATCCAAAAGAGATGACCTCGCCTAAACACAAGCCACAATCCTACACGAATTCGAAATATCAAGCCTCACAATTGATTGGCTAGATATTGGACCTCCAATGCGAAAAGACTCTAAAAATGATCAACCGAGCTACACTCCCCATGTTGACTGCCTTTCGGCTCAAGGCATCCACCACCACATTGGCCTTGCCTAGATGGTATAAAATAGTCATGTCATAATCCTTCAACAACTCCATCCACCGACGTTGCCTAGAATTCAAGTCCCTCTGATTAAACACGTGTTGAAGACTGCGGTGATTAGTATACACCTCACAATGAACACCATAAAGATAATGCCCCCAAATCTTCAAAGCAAACACAACATTAGCTAGCTCTAGATCATGAACAGGGTAATTCTTCTTGTGCACCTTCAACTGCCTCAATACATACGCAATAACCTTACCCTCCTACATCAACACACATCCAAACCCAATCCTTAAAGCATCATAATATATGGTAAAGGCCTTCCCCTCTATCGAAAGGGAAAAAATTGGGGTTGTGGTCAAAAGAGACTTGAGATTTTGAAATCTCTCCTCACACTCGTCCGACTATTGGAGTGATACCTCCTTCTGAGTCAAATGTGTCAGATAAGAAGCAATAGAAGAGAATCCCTTGACGAACCGATGATAGTAGCTAACTAGACCCACAAAGCTCTGAATCTCTATCTCAGTAGTCGTCTAGGCTAGTCCTTGACTGCCTCTATCTTCTTAGGGTATACCATCCTTGGACACCACGTGTCCCAGAAATACCACGGAGTCCAACCAAAACTCACACTTCGAGAACTTAGCATATAGCTTCTTCTCCTTCAATAAACCCAGAACCACTCTCAGATGTTGCTCATGGTCCTCCCGACTCTTCAAATAGATCAAGATGACAATCAATGAACACAATTACGAAGGAATCCAAATATGTCTTAAATATCTCATTCATCAAATCCATGAATGATGCAGGGGCATTAGTAATCCCAAAAGACATCACCAAAACACATAATGACCATAACGAGTTTGGAAAGCCATCTTGGGCACATCCTCGACTCAAAACTTCAACTGGTGATACCCGGACCTCCAGTTAATCTTTAAAAAACTAAAGAACCCTGAAGCTAGTTGAACATGTCATCAACATGAGGCATCAGATTCTTGTTTCTCATGGTGACCTTGTTCAACTATCTGTAATCAATGTACATATGCATAGTACCATCCTTCTTCTTTACAAACAAGATAGGAGCACCCCATGGAGATACAGTCAGTTGAATAAAGCCCATACTCAATAAGTCTTGAAGTTGCCCTATTGTCAACTCTCTAAGCTCTGCCAAAGCCATACGGTATGGAGGAATGGAAATAGGTCGAATACCCGACATGAGATCAATGTAGAAATCAATATCCCTATCTAGCGGCATACCCAGTAAATCTGAAGGAAAGACCTCAACAAACTCACTAACTACTAGAACGAACTCAAGGGAAGGAGTCTCCACACTCATATCCTGAATATGATCAGGATACATCATATAACCTTTGTCTACCAACTTCCTAGCACGAATGAAAGAAATGATCTTCCTAAGAGAGGGGCTAAAAGCACCTCTCCACTCTACCCTCGGAAGATTAGGCATAGCTAATGTGACTTTCTTGGCATAACAGTCTAGAATCGCATGATACTGTGATAGCCAATCCATACCCAGAATAACATTGAAATCCACCATGTCTAAAATGACCAAATCTACCCAGGTATCGTACCCCATAAAAGTAATCACACATATACAATAAACTCTATCTACAGTCACAAAATCACCAACCGGTATGAAAACATGAATTGGAACGTCAAGCATATCAAACCACATATCTAAATTGGTAGAAAAGTAGGCAGACACATATGAGAATATAGACCCTGGATCGAATAGCATAGTAGCAGATTAATAATCGACTGAGATGATACCTATGATAACTACATCAAATGCCTCAGCCTCGACCCTACCTAGGAATACATAGCAGTGAGTGCATCCTACCTCGGACTGAGTACCCTTCTAGCCACCTCATCCTGAACAAGTTTTATCTCTCCCTGACTATGATCCATCATGACTCGACTGATGGCCACCACGGCCGACTGAGATCTTTCCCAACTAACCTGACTACCTACCCTAGATAGTTGTGCTAGAGTTCTGAGTGCATGGATGTACTCGATATATGTCTATGGCACTCTCAATTGAAATTCTCAATTTCACCACACTCAAAACAGGTCCTGGCCACTGAGGGATGATGAATAGAGATAGAATAACCCAAACCACCATGGTCAGAATACTGAGACTAAGAACCTCTCAAAGATTGGCCCCCACTATAATTGTTCTTCCTCGCAGAGAAACCATCAGTAATATATAGGGTTTCCTCAACTGGTCAACTAGGCGGCCACTGATGATATCTCCCATGATACCCATAACCACGGGAAGTAGAATCATTGAACTGTCCATATTGCCTTGCTATCATATTAAGCTCATATATGGGCATACTACCCCTCACAGATTCCACCATTTGTGCATGCTCGACCATTGTCTCAAATGAAGCCCTAGAGGCCACGAACTGCAACATAGCCAACTAAAGTGGAATACACAAGCCTCTAACAAAACATCTCACTCACTCAACCTCTTTAGGTAGCTATAGTGTTGCATAGCACGATAAGGCATGGAAGCGAGTCTTGTACTGTGCAACCGTAGAACCTCTCTACTCAATATTATGAAACTCATCATTCTTGTGCAATCTCAAGCTCAAAGGCACATACTTCTCCAAAAAGACCCGATAGAAACTAACTTAAGTCAATAGAGGTGACCCCGCGGGTAAGCAATCAACAAACGCACTCCACCATTGTTTAGCTTCTCCCAAAAGCTAAAGGGCTACAAAACTAACTCCGTGTGACTCAACAATACCAAGAGTATGCAACATCTCATGGATGCTCACAATGAACTCATACACATCCTCCTCGGGCTGACCATAAAACATCAGATGCTTCATAATAAAAAAGTGCTCCCAAATCTTCCGCTCATCGCGGGTCATAGTTATCCCACCAATAGGCTGGAGACCAAATTCTAGAGAATGAACCCCATCGATATGGGGCACTGTCATTATCGTTGGTTGAATCTCAGGAGTATGAAACTTAGGGGGTCTGAGTTTTCCCTTCTCCCACATGGGTCTTAGAACTACTCGGAGTAGTAGGATATACTTCTATCTGAGCAAAGCCATCAACACTCAATAACCTAACATATGTGTCCTGTAGAACCAGAGTAGCAATAAATCTAAGCTGATCCTGGGCTGGTCCCATCTCCTCCTCAAGTTACTTGTCCTGAGGCTCAATATATGGCTCAGGGGACTTTGATCTAGCACTAACCTGACTGGCTCTCTGTGCCCTGCCTCAAGATGGCGTCGCTCCTCTAGCTCTACCTAGGCCCCTATCATGTCCCCTACCATTACCACGTACAGTAGGTACCGATGTTGGTGTCTCCTCTCTCGCTGTATCTGCGCCGAGTCCTCCCCATATGTGAGATAATAGAAAAAAAGTCCATATACCAATTTGATTCAACTTATCACGAAAGGAATGAAAAAAAAGAAATTTCATAAATGTCACATAGCCTCTTGAAGATAAGTATGGACATCTGTACACCGATCTGTGAGACTCTACTAGACATTACTCTTGTATTTAAGACCGTTTAACCTAAAGCTCTGATAGAAACTTTGTCACAACCCATTTCAGAATCGTTGTGGCACCTACATATTCCCACCGGCAGGTAATAAAGTGTCTGATAAAAGAAAACCCCCAAACATCTATTTTGTAATACAAGAGCTCTATATCAACACGGTGTTTGATAAAAGAAAGCAACATAGTCTAAATATCTGTCATATCTCTCGAATACTAACAAATACTGGAAATAGAGATAGAGTACCCAGAAGCATGCAGAAAGTAGCATCCTCACCCTGAATTCTAGAGATCACCACTTAGACTTAGCCTCAAACACTCGAACTGGTGGTCAGATTTGTATCTGCATCAAGCATAGCATGAGTACACAACATACCCCCGTAGGCATCATAGGTCAACGACGACGAAGATGCGCAAAAAGAAATAAATACCAAGTTGACATAAATAGTCCTATTATAACAGTTTAATAATCCAAGTGGTGTCACATAGTTCACAAAATTCACATGTCACCGATTTCACGTAAGGTTTCCAAATCACTTAAGTCACTAATTCGAGGAGAGTTCAACAACAGAAACTCAGGTATCAAATAATAGGTACAATCCTTTCATATCCAGAAATCTAGGCAAGTCATGAATCACCAATCCAATACAAGTGCATTCATAGATAATCAATGAAATGAATATATGTATGATATGAATAAAATGCATATGCTAGGTACCTTTTTCATCCTGTATATAGGCTATCAAGTTTTTATTATGATCAGCCACCCATGGGGGACCCGCGAAGTATATATACCCCTCTAAAATTTCCCATCAGAGACTAGATATTGACTATAATAGTTATTAGAGGAGTGCAACCCATTCCCTTGCGTATCATCATCATCTAAGTGTTTCCATAATCTCATAGTGTTCTTACCTTTCTCAGTCCCTTGGATACACAACATATATCATACCACTCCAATATCAATATCATCAGAACCATGAGTGTATGAATGCAAATGACAATACAAGACAAGAATCATAGTGTCATAAGATGCAACAAGTATAGAGATGAATATCACATGCTTTCAGAGGTACATCAACATATAATCCATGTACAATCAGGATATCAAATCAGGCATGTGTGGTGAATAAGCACAATGATAACAAGTATGGCAACGAGCCCACATAATGGCGATAAGCCCAATCAATCAGCAATCGAAATCAGCTTAAGGTTGATTCCCCAAATCACCCATCATCATAGTTCAACACCAATACCCACTCAACCGTTTGAGTGGGACCCTGAAACATGCCCAATACCCCTTAATATTTATAACTAATTACGCATTTTTATCGAAGTCTTGTGAAAGTAAATTGTAGCCTACCTCTAGGCCAAACAGGAGCGCTAACTAATCAAGCCTCAGTGATAGCCTTGCCCTTCTACTACGCCTCGTGATAATCAAAGTCTAATAATGCATATAATATTCATTAATATAAGGCTTACACAACACACAAGGACATAATCTTTAACAAAGCAAGACTTTAAATACCAACCCTGGGGTCACATTACAATGACTCAAACTTTATTAATCAAAAACCCAGAACATATACTAGGTAATCATATCTTTAAGTTAATTTGAAATTTATACTCATTTGGACCCCCAATTGAACTTTATACAAAAAGCCCCAATTTGGAAATTCTATAATTTACCCCCAAATCAAATAGGTTTCTATACTCAAATTAAACTCTACATTATGATTTCCTATCAATTTCCATCACTCATTTACAATAATCAAAGTAATCTAATACATAAACACCTTTTAAATTAATAGTTTAACTCTCCTAAACTCAAAAGAAATTATAACTCATTTTCCCCAACTTATACACATACTACATCACCATTAAAGGACTTAGAAACATATAATAAAATCATAAAGGAAGGAATTTCTTACCCCAAACATGAAATCACTCTTAAAGCTCTAAAAATTCTCTGTAGCGGATCTAGGTTTGAGGGTTTCTAATTTTAGAAAAGCATTCTGACCTAGGGAATTAAATAGGTCACCTAACAGTGATTCCGCCCTAGTGGAATCGACTCCGATGGCGCGTACTCGCCCCCGCACAATTCACCCTCACTGAGGCGGTGTCACTTGATACCTCGCTTCAGAGCCACAACGCACCTGACTCCGCAGAGTCGCACCCGCCCCTGCGGAAGTCCCATCTGCCAAGGCAAAAATCCAACAATTACCAAACCATGCTTCTACGAGCCAACCTCCCACTGAGGTGGACACGCAGAAATAGACAGTAGTGTTACCGAGTCAGGCATCAGACACCAGAAAAAATCAACTTAAACTCAACTCTCCACCAAACACCTGAAACACTCCCGAGACCTAACCATATATGCGTATAAGGTAAATAGCTCTACGAACTCGCTCATACCCTCAGCTTTCCTATTTAACTGAGCTAAGGCAAACTTTTCTAAAGAATCATCTAGAATAATAAAAAATCCAAATATTACAAATAAGGTCACAAAATACATTTGATTATCTTGAGAAGCAAACCAATGACTCGACTAAGTCATAAATGACCCTCCGGAGCTACCAGAAGCGACGGAACCCTGAAAAGAACCCATCTACTCATAAGTAAACCTTGAATCAAACTATCCAACTCTAAGGTTCTAGTTTTGGGTTTTTCATCTGAAACTCATATAAATGGACCTCAAGATATGTGCCACCCATCCCCGTTCATCATAAACCACACATAGAGACTACAAGAAGGGTAAAATAGGCAAATAAGGATCTTTAGCTAAAAATGACCGGACATGTCATTATATTGTAATTGGTAGTAACTATCTTCTTAATCTGCAAGTTTACCTTTCTTAGCCAATCCATTAGTATCATCAAAGATAATATGAATAGATTTTTCAACTGTTAATGTACATTTATTAAATAATCTATAGGATCTACTATTAATTGAATAGCCAAAAAAATACCTTCATCGCTATGTGGATCAAACTTACTAAGATTGTCCTTTCCTTTGTTATGGACAAAACACTTACACCCAAGTGGATCAAAATAACTTATGTTGGGCTTCTTTCATGTCCATACTTCATATGGAGTTTTCAAGATTGGTCTAATCAAACATCTATTTAAGGCATGACATTATGTGCTAACAGCCTCAGCCCAAAAGTGATGTGGTAGATTATTTTCCACCATCATTGTTCTAGCCATGTCTTGTAGTGGTCTATTTTTCTATTCTACAACATTATTTTTATGGGGAGAGTGTGCTGAATAGAAGTTATGAGTATATCCATGTTCATTACAGAAATCTTCAAAGGCCTTATTTTCAAATTCTCCTCTATGATCACTTCTAATATAAGAGATGTAGTATCCTTTTTCATGTTGTACTTTCTCACAGAAAAACATAAAATTCTTTAAAGTATCATCTTTATGAGCAAGAAATATAACCCATGTAAAATGAGAATAATCATCTATTATGACAAATGCTTACAACATTCCTCCAATACTAGCAGTTCTAGTAGGACTAACTAGGTCCATGTAGAGCAACTACAAGTGATTAGAGGTAGAAACCATATCTTTAAAATTAAAAGATTTCCTTGTTTGCTTAATTTTTGGCATGCATCACACATATGATCTTTGGAATAGTTCAGCTTGGGCAGTCCTACCACTAGTTCATGGTTTGTAAGTTTTTCTATCAAGCGCATACTTGCATGTCCAAGATTCTTGTGCCATATTCATGGTCTTCTCCCATTGATGCTAAGCAAATATGTCCCACTAGACTTTCCACCGAGTCTAGTATGTATACATTCTTTTTCTTGCTTCCAGATATCACAAATTTTCCAGAAAGGTCTTCAATGGTACATCATATCTTTCTGAATCGTACTTCTAGATCGAAGTCACATAGTTGACTAATGCTCAACATGTTATATCTAAGACACTATACCAAATAATCATTAGTGATATCACATGAATTATTAAAAGCAATAGTTCTTATACCATTTACAGGTCCTGTGAAGTTGTCTCCAAAGGTTACCATACCTCCATCAAAATCCACAATTGTTTTGAATAAGCTTTTGTCACCGGTAATGTGACTTGAACACGCACTATCTAAATACCATTTACCTCTTGATTTCTCCTTATGGTATTCTTGTAAAACAAAATGATTATTTTCTTTTAGGTACCCAAGTTTTCTTAGGTCCTTGAGGGTTAGTTCTGACATAGTTATCATCATCTTTTTGTTTTCATGTCCAGCTAGGAATAGTTTCATAATGAAATCTGCAGTTATAAAATTTGTGTCCAATTTTACCACAATAAAAACAAGTTTGGGAAAAGTGTTCTTTAGTGACATGTTGATTAGTTGACTTGCCCAAAAAAAATTATTTAACAAACTTCCTATCAGTTGACTTAGTCCACCTAGTCAAGTGATCGATCTCAAAATAGGCAATAAACTTATCAGTTGAGTAGCTAGAAGCGGACTTGTCACTTATAGGCTTTTTCCCAGTTAACTTGTTGTGATAAGACTGGTAGATATGAATAAATTGTTTAGTTGTAGTCGCAAATCATGAACTTCTTCTTGAAGAAGATCCCTTCCAATTTCACTAACTTCTAGGTTAATTTCTCAGTCTTTCATTGCTTTTAGTAATTTTTTGTATTCATCAAACACTTTTATTTAGATCCTCAAGGGTTTCATCAACCAACTGTTGAATTTTATGACATTTAGGAAAAAATGATAGGATCTTACCTCGCTAGTTTCACCAATTTCCATGAAGCATATGTTGTCATCTTCTTCATTCTCATCTTCTGATACTAACATGCATGTATATGATAAAGAAAGAAAAATCTAAGTAAAGGGGAAAACTAATACTAACATTCATTTAACACCCATGATCATAAAGGATGCAAGAATGAAAGAGAGAGGAAAACTCACCAAAACTACATAAGTAACAGATGCGAGAAGAAATCATTGTGAAACCTCAAGCTAGAAGTAGAGAAATAAAGATGAACATGCAGAGAATTCGAGAGTTAGACGGAAATGAGGTCGATGATCTATAAACCAAAATATTAGCAGAGAAGTCTAAAGATCCAACCCAAGAGAAAGACAGAGAGACAGACAAGAACATGAAGGGAGAGAAGCAAATAACCAGAGAATGGAACTGATGGGGATAACTCACACTTTGATGAAATTGACACGTAAACCCTTAGGAAGAAGCATGCACGCAAATTTTGATTTGTAAAGTTTTGACTATTAAAATTGGGACATATTATGGGATGAAATGTCACACCCCAACTTTGGAAGGTGTGGCCGGCACGCGACACCTAAGGCCCGGGCGTACCAATTATAGTACCTAAACCACACGACACAAGACCCAGCCTACAAGGCCTCCCAATAACAATAATAAATTTGAATACAACAATATCCTGCACACATAAGAAGTCCAACAACAATAACGTATATGTACATAACTGAGGCCGACAAGGCAGCAAATAGCGTACCAACAACTAACAAGGACCAACAAGGCCACAAAATATATAAACAACAACCTCTAGTATGCAAGCCTCTAAGAGTACTAACATATGTCATCAAGTCGGGACAAGGCCTCGACATACCCAAAATAACTTTATACATATGCAATAGTGCCTACCGACTTTGTGGAGCAACTCTGGAGAAGTGGAGTCTGACTACCAACAGTTAAAAGCAGATATCCTACAGTGGAGGTACGTCAGTCTATCTTTCTATACCTAAGGGCATGAAACACAACGTCTTAGAAAGGGACATCAATATGAAAGAATGTATTGAATATGATAGGTAGGTAAAACATATAAATAAGGAATGTAATGTAAGAGAATGGTACAGAAGTCAACCTGAAACTCATAAAAAGGCCATTGAGGGCATATAACTGATATAATCATGAATATATGCATAAAAGTAAAATTGAGCCTCTCTACGAGGCTATATAATATAGTATCAAGCCTCTTTGTGGGGCAAATCTCATAATAACGTACCCGACCATATAGGACTCGGTAATGTCACACCCAACTACAATTGTGTACACGTATAAGTGTATGTCTGGCCATCTATAGCGCGACTCGATATATATATATATATATATATATATATATATATATATATATATATATAAGTGCAATGCAAGATACACCTTAAAGGCCATCATAAATAGAGTCGGAGTAACCTATGGTCGTTATCCTTCGACTATCATTATTGTTGCTATGTTCATCAAATTTTAACCAATCACCAAGAGACATATAGGATACGGGAAGTTCTCCCGACCACGGACAATTATAGGACATGAGTTAGTTCAATAACAGATAATTATGAACAACTTAACTCAACAAGAAGGTGTCATCTTTTGGAAAACGATTGTATCAAAATCATGCCAAAGAAAGGAGATAGCCCTACATACCTTGTCGCCTTAGTTTTACGGATTCCACATGTCACAACCCGAACCATGGACTGGGCGTAACACAGAACTCGATGCTTGATTGCATGTGACCGAGCGAATCACATGCCTTGCTGAATCAACATGGCATCAAAATATAAAATAATTTTAAACATGTAAAAGTGTATATTGTAATTATAGTATGAAAATATAATTGCGAAAATAATTTGAAAATATAATAAGTCTGAATAACTGACATGACATGCTAAACTAGTCTATGAAACCTCTGAACGTGAGTCTGATTGCTAAAACTATTTACCAGGACAAGGCCCTAGAATACCTTTCTCTAAAGCATGACACAAAAATAAATGACTAACACCCCGAATGATATGGGGCTCACCAAAATTTGATACTGTAGAAATCCTAGTGAACTAATTTGTCATCCTGAAACTCCGTACCTGCACCGTGAAGTTTAGGCCCTAGACAAAATGGATGTAAGTACATTTGAATTGTACTCGTATGTAAAGCAACTAAATGAATAAATAGGCACATGAAAATATAAGAACTGATACTCAAAATGTAACCTGAGCATGAGCATGTACAATATCAGGCATGACTATATATAATAAAAATAAAATATGGTAAATTAGTTTAAGTGGGAGAGATTTAGTATAACCGACATGAAACCACCATACGATAACATGGTGTCTGAACTCTGCCCAATCAGCTAAGTCATCTCGTACCTTGTCGGGGTATGATATATAAACATGACATGAATGGATCCAATAACCCATTGTGGGAAATATGAAGGAATCTTCCTAACTAGACAGAGTGATTCTTATACTACGTTGGAATACGTAGTTTCAGGTATTAACCCTTATCGGTAATCTGTGCAACTCCCAAAACATGAACATGAATATAAGTGGCATATGCGTCCATGGTTAAAATACTGAACATGAATATAAGTGGCATATATGTCATAATATAGTTTATGAAAGATCATAAATTCCATAAATATGATTTGAAAATAGATTCGCATGAAAATCTGAGTAAAATATGTATATAACTCCTAAGACATGAAAACACGTAAAAATTCCTTGAGTGGAACAATCTGAGTTCCTAGCTGATATTTGAGAGCTAATGGAAACGATAATCATGAGTATACATGGATTACGGACAGGTTCATGACAATCGTAATGATGTACATAAATACAATTAATGAATTGATAATATATACATGACATACAATAATACATGTAGTTATATAATGAACTTAGAATAAAAAAAACCTAAATTTGTGGAATTTCGTGTTTCATGGATAAATGAGGTGTGTTTCCACACGTGGATAGAAACTCTACATACCTTAGTCACTCCAAAACTTGAAGAAGAGGTCTGAACTTTTGAAGAAGAAACCCAAAGCCTTGAGCTTGAAATCTTGATAAGAGTTTTCACCAATTTTCGTAGCTACTGTTCATATCTCAAAAGGGCACTGCTCCGGACCTCAAAATCCAATCTCTACCATTAAGATTTAATAATTTTATGTAATGAATACTCAGGTAAATGTTGGGCTCGATTCAATGGTTAGTTTACCGGGAAACACCATTTGAATATGACTTATCGGAGTAAAAATCTACAAAAAATACTAGAATTTTCTCTAACTCTTCACAACTCTTGATTTTATAGGGTGCCGTAGTAGATCGATTTATTCTAGTGTTTAGAAATGATGTAATCTTGTAGAGTTAATAGGGTTTTTATTTAAAGATTTACCTTAGTGGAAACCTCAGGAAACTAGATCGCCAAACCAAACTCTTGAAGGTTTCTTGATTTTTCTTGATTGCAAGAATGATTTTCTTGTGGTTCTTGAAGGATTGGAGTGCCTAAGTTCTTTAGGGATACAGGTCGAGAGAGTATGAATAGACTCTTATGGTTTAGAATAGTGTTAGAGACATTTTTACTTCATAAAATAATAAAATAAGGAGTCCCAATTCGAGTAGGAAAAGACTCAAAAACATAACCCAAAATCTGAAAATTCTGCTCCGACTAGTGTTAGTAAAACACGCATAACACTTAGCACCGAGCTTCGTTTGATCTGGGCCATATATCGTTGGAAATATATTTCAATGGGTACAACTTTCATGAGGAAGTTTTACCAAATTCTGTATATATTTATCGGTAAACTCACTTTAACTGAGGCCTTCTGCAAACTCACTAGAAAACATCCTCCGTAGAGTAGCTTACGACTCTAATTTTTCCTAAGACCCTTCTTATACCTTGATTAGTTTTCAAAACACTCCCTACACTTCTCATCTTGGTTCCATCATGTTCCAATCATATGGTTAAAACCATAGCCCAAATGTATGAGGTGTTACAATATCTCCCCCTTGGAATCATTCGTCCTTGAATGATGGTTCATAGTTAGGAGTATGACTAACTCTGGAATTTTTCAATAATTTCAGTAGGGTTTCCTCTGTAAATAGGACTATCCCAATAATTTTTCAAACACCTGCTAGCTAACCAAATCACAATGCAAGCCTCACATGGAATCTTAATACGCATGACATGACATAATATGATAACCGAAACATGGACGGACTAACATGAATACTGAGTTGGCATGAATACGTGAATACTATCTGTCATGAATATTGGTCTGACATGAACACATGAATATTGTACGGTATGAATATATAAATATTATACACGGGATTCGAAAAGGAATTTGTAGGTATGAGTGACATGAGTATTAAAATATGAGCATGAACATGACATGATTACATGGATACGAGGAGCGTGAAATGGAACATGAATAATGTACTGACATAAATACATGAATACTGGATCACACGGATACATAAGTGTTGAACTAACATGAGATCTGAAACGTGGATTTCATAACAATAAATCTAAAGGCCAAAAATATGAATGTTACAATAAGAGATCTGAATGTTGAGCGGAGGTGAGATCTAAACACTGAACTAACATGAAGTCTGAAAACTTGAGGTAGTTACCTTAGACATTTTTTATTTGTCTATCAATAAGTGTGGATATTTGGACTTCATATCCTCTTCGGCTTCCCATGTAGCCTTTTCCACATTCTGGTTGCTATAGACTTTCACTGACGCGACCAACTCTCCACAGGATCTCCATGAATTTCTTTAACATGGTCACATAAAATATTGGTGTACAACAACCAACTATGGTGGTAACTCTAGCTCATAAGTAACTCGACCAACTCTCGATAGGATCTTGTATGGTCCAACATATCGAGGAATGAGCTTCCTTTTCTTCCTAATCTCATAACGCTCTGCATAGGCGAAACTTTCAAGAACACCCAATCATCAACATGACTAGACCTAACTTTAAAATCTAGGTCTCATGCTCCCAACATATCTTAGAGCTTCTGGTCAATGTGTTGTCACACCCTAACCTTGGAGGAATTCCAGCACTCGACACCCAAAGGGCTGAACGAATCAACCATGGCATCAGTGACACAAACATCGGGCTGACAAGGCTGCTAAGTCACCACAATACAAAGAAAAGGAATTAACCTGCACGCAGAAGAACCCAACAACAACCTATATATATAGCTAATGCTGACATGGCCACATCACAGTCATGACAACTATACAGAGGGGGCCAACAAGGCCAAGAAAAACATATATACACTAACAATTGGTTTGCAAGCCTCTAAAAGAGTAACACAATATCAATAGGTCGGGACAAGGCTCCGACATACCCCAAAACTATACATGTACGTATGCAATAGTACCTATGGACTCAACACCGGCAACTCCAAAGAGGGAGAGTGCGACACTCGACTGCTAATCATGGGGACCTACTGAGGAGGCGTGTTAGCCTGTCTGTCAGCACCTGTGGGCATGAACATCGCGCACAAAAAAGTGTCAGTATGAAATATGTATTGAATATGTAGGGCGGTAAGTGTAAGCAAAAGAAATGTAAATAACAAAAGATGAGATATATAGAAGACCTGAAACGCTGAACAAAGCCTTGTGGGGAACCATAACTAGATTATGAATGCAAATTTATACTCGTAAAATCATCCCTTTCTGTGGAGGTATATATATCATATCATATAATAATAAATCCCCCTGTAGGGTGACCTCATCTTCATATCATCATCATCCATGCCCAACTGATCAGTGGTATGCACAACTACATGTCTGCCTAGCCATATCTAACATGGCATAGTAATAAAAGAAATACATCTAGGTGCATATCTACATTTTTGCCCGGCCGACTATAGCGCAATGCAGTAATGAAAATAAATATATATGTATATAAGTGCAATGTAAGACCCACCTCAGAAGAGACATCATAGAAAGAGTCGGAGTCGCCTATCGTCGTTACCCTCCGACTATCATTATTGTCGCTATGTTCATTATTCTTCCATCAAAAGATCAATGAAATAAGAAGTACAAGAAACATCTTGTTATGAACTAGACATGAAGCATAAGTTGGCTTATCTATCAGGAAACGTGATCAACACAATGATAGCAGAAAGAATGTGTCGATGGTACACCAAAATGTGTCTTCTCTTACGTTTCCCGATCCCTCGAACACCTTACGAACATTTTCCTACATAATACGAACCATACAAGATCAAAACCAAGGTCATAGCTAATAGAAATCTTCCTTTAGACATTTAAGCGAGCAACTTGCGAGCATGAGTTCGTAGGCTCTTTTGTACCTCTCAACTCGCTAACAAATTCTACTTTTCAACCCTTCCTCACCAATACAGCCCCATCCATATCCTCACAGCTCCAAATAACACACTCAAATCATACAAAAGAGTCCAACAATGAAGCTATACTCATAGGAGTTTCTTAAAGAATTACAAGAACTTATTCTATGGGGTTTTCAACCAATTATTAGGATTTATACTTGTAGAAGCTCAAATAGATCAAAATAAAGTTAAATTATACCTTAGATGATCATAATCACTCCAAACTCCAAGTTACTTCAAGGAAAAGTCTTCCTTTGAGAAGTCAAATAGCGAAGAAATCACATTTTCAAAATTCGGGCTGCCTTTCCCCGAGTTTCGATGAACTTAATTTTTTTGATTTGTTTCACCCCGAACTCTTAATAAACTTTCATAACACATGTTTAAACTTATTTTTATCAAAATATGGGATCTTAGCCTTTCTGAGCTTTACGCTACTTTACTTACGATGCATATGAGTGCGAAAATATGAGGTGTAACATCCTTCCCCCCTTAAGAACATTTGTCCTCGAATCTAAGGAAATATTCTAACTCTTAAGATTTCTGAAAATTTTGGCAAAGTTTCCTCTATAAACAAGACTATACAAACCTGTCAAACAGCCCAAACACATGTCTAATCCCATACAGGGCAAGCGATAGAATACCATAACAACATCATATTGGCCCCACATGACCGTCTATTTATGCAATAATAAAAAAAGGGTTAGCCATAACTCACCTCAACTGTCATATGCTGAAATCTGGATTGCACCTACCATATTTGTCTCAACAATATCACCTAAAAATGATGCATGGATTAAGTTTGATAGCTAGAATAGTAGTAAAAGAATTTATCGCACGAGTGTCAATATAAACTTGAAGACTAAAACAAATAAGGGTATCTGGACTTCATATCCTCCTCGTCCTCCTATGTCATTTCATCTACATTATTATTCCTCCAAAGTACTTTCACCGAGGCTACCTCTTTAGTCTGTAGCTTATGGACTTAGCAATATGAACTTTTTCATATGACAAGTCCTCAGTAACCTGAATATCCTTAATAGGGGTGATGCAAGAAGGATCGCCTAAGTATTTACAAAGCATGGAAATATGGAATACCGGATGGACCATGGAAAATTATCTGAATAATTCAATAGGACTCGACATAACTGGGGTTATGCTTGCCATTCTTGCCAAATCTCATTATGCTCTTCATAGGTGATACATTCAAGAACACCTAGTCTTCTACAACAAACTCTAAATCTCGACACTGGTTATCTGAATATGACTTCTGTAGACTCTGAGGTGTGTGCAACCTTTCTTGAATTAGCTTTACCTTTACTACAGCTTGCTGCACCAACTCGGGTCCTAACAACTGTCTCGTCTACATGAAAATAGCAAATAGGAGACCCTGCCCATATAGTGCCTCATATGGTGTCATCTGAATACTAGCATGATAGTTGTTATTATAGGAGAACTAAATAATCATTAAATGATCTTCCCAACTTCCCTTAAAAGCTAGGATACAAGCTCGCAACATATCTTCAAGCGCCTGGA
Source organism: Anisodus tanguticus (assembly GCA_034509755.1). NCBI lineage: Eukaryota > Viridiplantae > Streptophyta > Magnoliopsida > Solanales > Solanaceae > Anisodus > Anisodus tanguticus. Next base: position 16,009,112 of record CM067548.1, on the reverse strand, counting down.
TAGTGTGTTTGGCTTGTTCGTCGGTCTGCGGATGAAGAGCTGTAGTAAGGTTAATCTGAGTACCCAAACCTTTCTGAAAGACCTCCAGAAGTTAACTATAAACTAGGGACCTCTGTTAGATATAATATAAAGTGGAACTCCATATAGCCGAATTATTTCCTTTATATACAATCGGGCATAGTCTTTAGCTGAATAGGTTGTCCTGACGGGGAGAAAATGGGTTGATTTCGTCAACCTATCCACGATGACATAATAGAATTGAAATTTTGGCAAGAATTAGACAACCCTGTAATGAAATCGATATTGATTGTTTCCCATTTCCAGGTTGGAATCTCAATATTTTAAACTAACCCTCTAGGTTTTTGGTGTTCAACTTTAACATGCTGACAGTTGGAACACTAAGCTACAAATGTATAAATGTCCTTCATGTCATTCCACTAGTATATCTGACGAAGATCGTGATACATCTTAGTAGAACTAGGATGAATTATATACCGGGACTAGTGAATCTCTATCATAATTTGCTTACGAAGCTCCCCAACATTAGGTACACACCATCGACCATTATATTTGAGAATTCCATCATATGATAGCTCGAACAACTGCTTCTTCTGAAAAGGGATGCTCTCCTTAATCTTGGCTAACTCCAAATCCTCACATTGTCGTGATTTTACCTCAGCTACTAATGATGACCCCACAACATTTTGGACTACTATAGCCTGGTCACTTGTATCATGTAGCTACACACTCAGGTTAGTCAATCGATATAGCTACTTAGTCATTTCTAACTTATCAACTTCTACATGTGTCAAGCTGCCCATGGATTTGCGACTCAATGCATCAACTACTATATTTGCTTTGCCAGGATGGTATAAAATGTCAACATCATAGTCCTTCAGCAATTCAAGTCACATTCATTGCCTCAAGTTCAGCTCTTTCTACGTGAATATATACTACAAACTCGTGTGATCTATATAGATATCAACATGAACACCATAAAGGTAATGACACCATATTTTAAGGGCAAAATAACAGTTGCAAATTCAAGGTCATGAGTCGGATAATTTTGTTCGTGCTTCCTCAACTGCCTCGAAGCATATACAATAACTATATCATGTTGCATCAGAACATATCCCAATCTGACCCTAGACGCATCGCACTATACCACATAACCCTCAAATTCCTCAGGAACTGTTAGAACATGCATTGAAGTTAAGCGTTTCTTCAGCTCATGAATTGTCCTTTCACAGGCATCAGACCGTTGAAATTTTGCGGTTTTATGTGTCAAATTTGTCAAAGGAGTAGAAATAGAAGACAAATTCGCCATGAACTTCCAATAATAGCCGACTAAGCCCAAGAAACTGCGAACCTCCGTAGGAGTTATAGGCCTCATCCAATTCTTTACTGCATCAATCTTCTGACCATCCACTTTAATACCTTCGTCCGAAATGATATGCTCGACGAAAGCCAATAAGTTCAGCTAGAACTCACATTTGGAGAATTTAGCATACAATTTGTGATCTTGCAAAGTCTGCAACACTATACGCAAATGTTCTGCTTCTAACTGAGAATATATCATAATATAAGCAATGGACATGATTACAAAGATATCCAGGAATGGCTTCAAAACCCAATTCATTAAATCTATAAAATTCTTTAGCGCGTTAGTAAGACCGAAAGACATAACAAGGAATTCATAATGGTCATATCTGGTCCAAAAAGTTGTCTTCAGAATATCCTCTCCTTAACTCACAACTGATGATAACCAAATCGAAGATCAATCTTTGAAAAATACTTGGCACCTTGCAGCTGATCAAACAAGTCATAAATTCTAGGAAGGGGGTACTTATTCTTGATGGTTACTTTGTTAAGCTGATGATAATCAATACACATCCTCAATGAACCATCCTTCTTACGAATGAATAGTACTGGTGCACCCCACGGAGAAGTACTGGGCCTAATGAAGCCCTTATCTAGAAGATCCTTCAGTTGAGATTTCAATTCCTTTATTTCAACAGGGCCATTCTGTATAGTGGAATAGATATAGGTTGGGTATCATGAAGCACATCAATACCAATGTCAATTTCCCTTTCGGGAGGAAGATCAGGAAGTTCATCAGGAAATAAGTTTGGGAATTCATTAACGACAGGTATGAAAGGTTTTGCCTCCACATCCTGAACTCGGACCAAATGATATATGTATCTTTTCGAAATCATCTTTCGAGCCTTAAGGTAAGAAATAAACTTCCCTTTAGGCACTGCATCATTGCCTTTCCATTCAATAACTGGCTCACCTGGGAAATTAAATTGAAAGATCTTTGTCCAGCAATCTACGTTAGCATAACAAGAAGCCAGTCAATCCATACCCATAATAATATCAAAATCGACCATTTCCAGCTTATTCAAATCAGTTAATGTATAGAGGTCATGAATCTTCACGTCACAACTTTGATATACCTGTCTAACTACCACAAACTCACCCACAGGCGTAGATACCTCGAATGACTTATGTAAAAATTCAAGCCATCCCGTCCCACACTTTGACGCTATGGCACAGGTAGTAACGAACTTAGAAGGGTCTTATCCGAGATTGTCACGGAACAAGTGCATACTTGAAAAAGAAAACTTACAGGATATACCGTGAGTAACAATGATGAGCCAAGGGTTGTACAAAGCAATACAAGGTATGAAGAGAAAGAATACCACAGTTGTGAGAATTCCTTTGCTATAGGGAAGACCGAAATCAAGGAGTTCCGAGGAGAAAAACAAAGTCGTAGCCTTTTTAATAATCCATTGTATCATGTTGAGGAAAAGGGCAGTACTTCCTTTATTAATTCATTATATGATCAAAAAATGTGGACGAAGAAATTGGCCTTGCGGAAGAGTGTGAAGATTTAGTTCTCCGACATGTGTTGAGTGTCCAACTTAAAGAACACAAGGACATACAAAGGGGACAACTCTTTTACACGCGGAGAAACGTAAATGATAAAGTGTGCAATGTTATTATTGACGGGAGAAGTAGTGTCAACTTGGCCTCCGTGGAAATGGTGGACAAGTTAAAATTACCTACCCGAAATCATCTGAAGCCATATGATCTCCAATGGCTAAACCAAAAGATGAAAGACCTAGTAATGAAACAAACTCGTGTTAGCTTTCGGATCGGAACATATGAAGGTAAGGTAGGGTGTAACATCCTCCCTATAGATGCATGTCATATTTTATTGGGGAAACCATGGCAACTTGGAATGAAGGCACAACATGATGAAGGAATGAATACTTATTCCTTTCGAAAAGATGATAAGAAAATCCGACTAGTGCCAATATCACCTAGTGAGGTGAAGGCTATAAAAATCCGATGTGCAAAGAAGCGTGAAGCCGAGGCCCTACTACTTGATGCACAAAGAGTAGAAGAAGAATCCAAGAAGGGGAGTCCTACGGATTCATTGGCATGCAAGAAAAGGGTAAACATTGCGGATGTTATATTGGAAGATGCTGATATGAAGGAACTTGGAAATGATTTTACATCTAGAACACCACCAAAGAAAGATAGTGGACTTGCTCTTGATTTATTTTTAAGAAGCTCATTGTCTACTCACCAAGACCATGGATGTCAAGAACAATAATTGGTAGGCAAAAAACATGACCAAGAGTGCCTTAATCCCTACACAACACCCGCACTATTGATACCAAAGAAATTTATCTCGCATGTTGCCAAGAGGATGATAACCTCACTATGAAGTGCACAATGCATATGCCAAGATTGAGAGATCTCTTGGGTGGAGGGAATAGAATGCAGTTGTTCTCCATAGAATATTTGAGGGATGGACACCATCCCATAAGGACCCGAGAATGAAGCAAAAGGAAGTTGGATTCCAATGCCAAGCATGATTTGTCTGAATGATTTGTGATGCCATTTGGAGTATGTAACATTCCAAGCTCTCCTACGAGTTTCATGCACAAATTGCTACAACCATTTATGGGTTACATGGCATTACCTAAGGGCCTTCGCATTACTCCATCCGAAGTAGGAACTAACCGAGGTTAGTTCAAGAACACAAGTGTTGCCCGAGATCATGAGTTGGTTCCCTTCTATCCTTATATCATCCGAGATTTCAGACTCCTTACTGCCCCTATTTCGACCATGGAACCATTAATTAAAATTGAACATGATGCTAGATGAATTGGTGTTGATCCCATCCCAATTTAAGTCCAAAAGTTTGTTGCTCTCTCTAGTCCATTGCTTATGTGTAAGGACATGTTCATCACGGGGCCTTTGGTTCATTGGAGACACTTTACTTATGTTTGGCTCATGGGGCTTAACTACAACATTTAAGGACGGAAGGGATAATAAAATGCGAAGAGCAGACCGTCCTTACAAGATATTGCCTTCAAAATCGAGCATGGTTTGTGTGAAGAACTTGTAAGGCCATTGAGCGTCAAACATAAAACAAGCATAGGTGCCATTTTTTGCTCTAAGTGCTCTAACACAAAGTTGAGTGGTGCACCATGTCATCCTTTTACCTATGGCAAGACAGCATCTCTTATGGAACCCGAGATCCAACATGAACATCATAAGAAGTGAAAACCAATTGCTTTGTATTCGGATCCGTATTAGGCAAGATTAGAAGAAGGCTCTTACAAAATGAAACCTCCAGACTTGTCCAATGATGGAAATAATGGAGCAACATTTTTTTATGAAGGTTCATTGCCCACAAACATAACTCTCAACATAAGTCGAGAAGGGCTTTACTAAGAACGCTAACGGCGACCCGTCAACCTACACTTACATACCTAATATGGCATGGAAAATGGAATGGAATTTGAGTTGTTACATGAAGGGTCAAGAAGACATTGTATTTTCGGTCTTCTTGTTGATCTTGGTCGAGACCATGTATTTCTTTTAGCTTGTTATTTTTCTTTAGTTCTTAGCTATTAGTTTTCATTAGGACACATTTAATGAGCCTTGTAATAAGGTGACATGGCCGAGGGTTCTTCCTACAAGTTAACAAGGCCGATTAGAGGGTGAGAGAACAAGATGGCGAGGACAAGAATGGTCTAGAAGCTAAGGCTTCCAAGAAGACAATTCATGAGCCAACTAATTCATGAATTTGGCTACATTAGAGTCTTCAAAAATCGTCCAAGGGGAGATGAAGAGGTTGGCCGAAATGGTTGACCAACAACTTGAGAAGCCAAATCCATCCACTCTTCTACATGGACTCCACAAAGAGGTGTGAAGGAGTTGGAGTTCATCCTTGTATCCAAGTAAAACCAAACCATTTCCCATTATTCACACCAAGGCCGAGAACACCCTTGACCACCAAGAAAGCCCGAACCCTTTCCCATTTGTCCCCATTTGGCCGAAAGGTTCAAGCTAGAGTTTGTGTCCTTTAGTTTGCCTTCTAGAATAATCCGTGTACTACTATAAATAGGAACCTTGGGATGAATGTAAAAATCAATTTGAGTTTAAGATTAAATCTAAGTTTGTTTTCAACTTGTGTGTTGAAGCACATCGATCCTTTGTGGGTCATCCCTCCCTTTAGTGTAAGACTTGGTTAGGACTGTGTGACCTAATCATTTCCCAATCATGAGGAACCCCCTTAGTGGTAACCGAATGTTGGAACTATATGGACCAACATAGCCTAAGCTTTGGGTTACCAAAAGGGCTTCGATCACCCTCACTTGGCTAGTTCACGGGCATTGCATTTAGCAAACCCCGATCTTGACCTTGTGGCATTGATCACATTATCCTTGGTGTTGGCTCGGGCACTAAAACCCCTATATCTCTATAATTGGGCTCATCAACCGATCCTCATTTCAACCACAACCACTCAACACTTAACCCCTATCAACCAAGCTAAACACTTAACCAAAAGTCACCTTTCTTTCACTAGAGTTTATATCCGACAACTCATGTCCAAAACTCACTCAATTTACTATATACCGCTATCCTTACATCCCATAATATCTCATTAACATTCCCACTAAAGGTCATCACCCGAAATAGCTGACAAATACCCATCCAATCCAAACACCACCAAGTAGTCTGCATAATACACTTATTGAGAACCTTACTATCCCAGTATTGTTCTGGTATCCTACCGTCATCTAACCACCAAAGTCCGAATATGAAAACAACCCTCAACGTGTCTATAACAACCCTCTAAAATGCCTTGACCCAGCTTCATTCACATCCACCCGAAAAAGCCATCAAATACCTCACTATCCCGCCAAATTGAGAACCAAAGAACCTTAGTTTGACACTCATTTTTGGGTCGACCTGAATATCATTCACACCCGACCCACTTACACACCAATACCCCTACTTACTTACATCTGATATGCATACGATCTAGAAAATTCTGTGGGTATGCATTAGGATCAGTCCCTGTAATTACTGGAGGGTCCAGGTTGATAAAGTCCCAAACTCTCGCGCTCACAGCCCTATTAGCAATGCCGAGGGTCTGGTGTTGGACCTGGGAGGCCACTAATCGAGTCAATAGCTCTACAACACTTTCATGTCTAAATCCTGATTAGAAGTATTCGGGGGAAGAATTGGAGGTACATCAGATCCTCTATGCCTCTCTGGGGTGGTTGGGGTGCTGCTCCGGAAGCCTAAGAATCAGCCTCGTTCTAACGCTCATGTTGATCTACATTAGCGGGTGGCGCCTGGCTGGTGCCTTCTACTGCCTCCTCATCTAATCTCTGTATAAATTATGTAGCCGCATGTCGTCTAGTAGGTAAAAAAAATGAAAGTTAGGAATGAACATTTACGACTCGGCTCTATCGCACGATCCAGATCAATAATAAAGTAACCATCCTAAATGTCATGTAACCTCTTATTTATAAGTGTGGTGCACAACATACCCATAAATAAGACACTACTAGACATGGCTTGTAGACTCCCTAGGACTATCTTTCTTTGATAACAAATTTGTCACACCCCAACCTTAAGGGGGGCACCCGACACCCGAAGGCCTGAGCGAACCAAGCATGGTATCGGTGACATGTGACACGGACATCGGGCCAACAAAGACGCTAAGTGACCACAGTACAAAGCAAAGGAACTAACCGACATGCAGAAGAACACAACAATAGCCTATATATATAACTAAGGCTGACAAGTCCATATCACGGTCATGACAAATATACGGGGATGGGGGTGTCAAGGCTAAGAAAAACATATATACACTAACAACTGGTCTGCAAGATTCTAAAAGAGTAACACAACAGGTCGGGACAAGGCCCATACATACCCCAAAACTATACATATACATATGCAGTAGTACCTATGGACTCAACACCGGCAACTCCAAAAAAGTGGAGGTTGACACACGACCGGTTATCACGAGGTCCTACCGAGGAGGCGCAATGGCCTATCTATCTGCACCTGTGGGCATGCACACATCACACAAAAAGGCGTCAGTACAAAATATGTACTGAATATGAAGGGCGGTAATTGTAAGCATAATAAATGTAAATAACAAAATATTAGATATAGAGATAACCTGAAACTCTAAACAAAGCCCCTGTGGGCAACCATAATTAGAATATGAATGCAAATGCATACTCGTCAAATCATCCCTCTCTATGGAGGTATATATATACATATATATATATATCATATCTTATAATAATAAATCCCCTTGTGGGGTGAGCTCATCATCATATCATCATCATTCATGCCCAACTGATCAGTGGTATGCACAACTACATGCCTGCCCAGTCATATCTGACACGATGCGATAATGAAAGAAATACATCTAGGTGCACATCTATGTGCCTGACCAGCCGACTATAGCGGAGCGGTAATGAAAATAGATACATATGTATAAGAGCAATGCAAGACCGAACTCAGAAGAGATACTATAGAAAGAGTCGGAGTGGTCTATCATCGTTACCCTCTACATATCATTATTGTCGCTACATGCATTATTCTTCCATCAGTAGACCAATGAAATAAGAAGTACAAGAAACATCTTGTTATGAACTAGACATGAAGCATAAGTTGCCTTATCTCTCAGGAAACATGATCAACGCAACGATATTGGAAAGAATGTAGCAATCAAGCGTTTATCATTTTTTAGCACTATATTAGAAGGTTAAGGACACGAGAATATTTTTCAATGCTAGCTATATATGAGAAGAAACTAGCTTGATCATTTTGGTGTACCATCGACACATTTTTAATGGGGAATTTTCCAATGAAAGATTATTTGAGTACTAGTCATGCCACAATAGAAGAGAAAGCCCTACATACCTCGTTGGCGGAGCTATATACGTTTCCTGAGCACTCGAACTCCTTACGAACGTTTTCCTATATAATACGAACTATCCAATATCAAAACCAGGGTCATAGATTATAGAAATCTTCATTTAGACATTTAAGCGAGTAACTTGCGAGCATGAGTTCGTAGGCTCTTTTGTAGCTCAACTTCCCCGCAACCCGCTACTAAATTCTACTTTTATACCCCTCCCCGTCAATACGATCACATCCATATCCTCTCAGATCCAAACAACACACCAAAACCATACAAAAAAATATTCGAACAATTAAGCTATATTCATAGAAGTTTCTTAAAGAATTACAAGAACTTATTCTATAAGGTTTTCCACCAATTCTTATGATTTATACTTATAGAAGTTCAAAGAGAACAAAAGGAAGTTAAATTATACCTTAGATGATCAGAATAACTCAAAACTCCAAGTTACTTTAAGGGAAAGTCTTCCTCTGAGAAGTGAAATAGCGAAGAAATCACAATTTCGAAGTTGCCATGTAGTTTTCCATTTTGAGGTTGTTTGATATGCTATTAGGGGTGTTTGTGATTGATGAGAGAAGGTTTGAGATATTCTCCTAGGGTTTACTAGTCTTTTAGATAAAGAAAAATTAAAGGTAAATCGTCCAATCTATGTATATGTACAAGGGCAAGTTTAATGCCACCGACTTAGCACACTATTCCCGCGGTAGTTTGCGCCCTTGGACGGAAATACGAATATCTCTTACAAAACTTTCATAACACCTATTTAAACTTATTTTTATCCAAATATGAGATCTTATCCTCACCGAGCTTTACATTACTTTACTTATGACGCATACTAGTGCGAAAATACGGGGTGTAACACGTGTTTTGCCTGACTATCCGTCTGAGGATGATAAGCAGTACTGAGATTTACCTTGGTACCCAATCCTTTATTAAAGGACTTCCAAAAAAATTCTGTGAACTAGAACCCTTGATCCAAAACAGTGGACATTGGAGTCCCACGCAACCTGACTATTTCCTGAATATACAATTTGGCGTAATCTTCTACTAAATCAGCTTTTGCTTGCTGCCAATTCGGAAACTTAGCTACAAAATTGGTTACATTATTCTTCATGTCATTCCACCAATAAACCTCGTCAAGTTCATGATTCATTTTCATGGAGCTTAGGTAGGTAAAATATCTGGAACTGTGCGCCTCTACCATAATTCTCTCTTTGCGTCCATCTACATCTGAGGTGCAAAATGTTTTCTTGGTAGCTTGGAGTACCATCATCTCCCCCTTGTTCAAAAGTCATGGATTGATTCCTATGAATCCCTTACTTTAGATGTAATAGATAGGGACCATGAAACTGGTTTCCTCTTTTGCTCAACTTCTAAGGAGGAGTTTACTCTGTTCTGTACAACAACTCTACCATATTTGGGGTCCAAAAGTTAAACTTCTAGGTTTGATAAACAATGAACTTCTCTTATCACGATTCTCTTCTTCTACCTCAGCATGAGCTAAACTACCCAAACTTGATTTCTTTTTGAGACACTTCTTGAAATACGCATAGCACTACTATTGCACTAAGTCTTTGACCAACACCCTGAATATTAGAGTCTCTTGCAATGGCACTATCCTTATGACACATATTTGGGCATAATATTATAACTTTTATGTGATCGCTTAATTGATACTAACTGATCTTGACACAAGTAGATCGGTGATCATTTTACTCACTCCGTGTTTTTGTACTTTCTAGGCACATTTCTTATATAGACTATCTCATTACTGAACTGAGGTTCTTCATATCTCATGTTAACTCTTTAGGTTTCAAACGTTCAACTGGACTTACTGACAATGTACATATCTCTCCCTTAGACCAAAAGTTAATGTCATATACTTGTGGGTCATTCTCTCTCGTTGTAATCCAATTAACTTTCCTCATCTTCTGCGATTTTTTGCACTTTACCTCACTGATGACTCATCTTTCGACTCAGTCCTGAGCATCTTCCTTACTATGGAAAAAATGAACTACTTACATGGACTGAGAACTAATGTATTTTTAACTGACATACTCTGTTTTAAAGACTTAACTTTGAGCCTACTGTCAGTCTTATGGAAAATCTCTTATTGATAACTCTTATAGACTATTCTTCTGTAGTTTGCTCTCTAACTACTTAACTGATTACTTCTTCCATTGTCACTATACTTCGAGTTTAACTTCAACATTTGGGTTCTAACACACATTTATTGTATTCAAACTATTACCCGCTCACTAGTGATAATGTCATGCCCCAAAACATGAGTTGGATGGACCATTATCTACATGCATCTACTGTGATATTGTAATAGGGTAAATGATATAACTTGTAACAAAAATGAATTATGTGAACAAAAATTCTTTTGTACATGAACGTGGCCACTAGCCCATGGTATGCAATTGAATATAAAATAAACTCACTGACTCTGTCTATGAAGCCTCTATGAGTACCTATTATTGAACGACTAATACAAGTGCTAGGACAGGGTCCCAAAGCTACCCATAATGTCTAACGTCAATGCAATTACTATACGTGACTCGGCTCTAGGTGAAATTGGAGCTTGCAACTCTTCGTTGATGATCTGCACTATCTTGCAAACCAGTCTGCCAACCTATACAATTGGACCTGCAATGAGAAATATAACAAATGCAGCACCCCCGACAAAAGGGATGTCAGTACAGAAATATTGTACCGAATACGTAAGGCAAACAAAAATAATCATATGAAAGATCAATTGTAAGGAGAGATAGGGAAGAATCAACTTGAAACTCTGAATTGCCACTAAGGGCCATGATATGCCTAAGTATCGTACATGTGCGTACATAATTCATGGTCATACATATACATATGTGTATATAACACCATCAAGCCTCTATGGGCATCCCATCATATCATATCGGCCTCTGTGGGCATAATCATCATCATATACCAGCTGATCAGGTGGTGGTGCGTATATAATGCCATAACCTTCCTCATACCTCATATACATATCATATAGAATAGCGTATATAACGCATGTGAGGTTGTGGTATATATATGTATATAATACGTGAATGATACTAAGACACTCTGAGTCTATCGGAGTGATGTAAGGTCGTTGCTCCTCCGATTAACATTATAGAACTAACACCATCAACATAACTTCCTTTGAAGAATCAACAAGCCATAAGGTAAGATCACTATCATTATATAGAAGTCAAGAACATCAGCCACTAATATATCTAAGAGTGGAGCTGTTATGGATATTGTTCGTTTACGTTCATTTCATTCTAATCATGCCAAAAGAAGAAAGAGCAGCCTTAACATACTTATTGCTCTATGATGCTTTCCGTTACCTATGAACCTTGGAAACATTTGAGATTCATAACAATGAGAGTTGGATCACTGTCGAGGACTTGATACGGCACAAATAATATCACACAGAGGGAACAACTTTGTAGAAGTAGAATACTTGCGATACTTCATTCTTTGGAACTCATATTAAAGGAAGGAATCAAATGATATGACTTTATGTCGTTGGATACGATAGGAAACCTACTGTTCTACGACCCTATTATGACACCTTCAGAAACCATTATCTAGTCTTGTGGACCATTCTACCATGTATAGACTATGATCTCTACGTCAATATGGTTTATCTTAAAAGAAGTTTTATACCCCAACAATGGTAATCTGGATGCTTACGACATAATTCTTCTTGCATTATGTTCTATAACTCCCTAACGATCATCTGAACTCTTAACCATATAATGACTTGTTACTATACAATTGACATCACGTGAAAGGAACACCTGAGCATGAACAAGAGAGTCGCGATACTTTACTCCTAGGAACTCAAATAGAAAGGGAGCATCTGATAGGACTTTATCTCGCTAAATGCGAGATGGACATACGCACTCACTTTACTATATTCCTAATTGGTGCTTCCAAAACCTGTATTCTAACTCCCTATAATGTCTTATCCTCAATAATTCTATAACGTTTATATTAACTTAGATGTCATATAATTCATCTTACGTAGCAATCTATCATCCATTAGTGATACCCTAGAAGCCAACACCTAATTCATCTTAAGTAAGATACTACAATCCGATAATGGTAATTTGGATATTGTTAATATCATTCATCTTAATTAACAAACAATAATCCATTAACAATAATCTAGAACCCATCCACATAATTCATATTCATTAGGACCTATAAACCATCGACAAACATCAGAAACTACTTACGTGATTTATCTTACCTTATGCTCTACACCCCACAATATTTACTTAGACATTAGCCATGAGATATCGTCTACATTAGGCAACATGGTGTAGTCCCGTACCTATCATACCTTAACCTTAGATCTATGATCCTCCAACTATTATCTGAGAGTTGTCTTATAGTCATTCTAAACATAGTTATCCTAGACAACCTACTGTAACTTCTTCGTTTATACTTATATGCTATTACTTTCGTTAACAAGGTTCCCATCTCATTATAAACTAGTAGTCATGAACTACTAAATCATTTTCACTGGTTGCTACTGGTCACTAGAATAGACAACAATATCAACATGCAAGGCTCCCCTTTTGTCATCAACTAGTCGTCACACTATGGTTCATACTTACTCTTCATAGGAAAACGTGGCTACTAATACACTTATGAAACTCAACTCGTTGGGGAAATACCAATTAGGACATCTATGAAGCTATTAAACATATGAGTGGATCAACTCTTACTAACTGTCGCTATGCTATCGGGAGTCTCACGAGGGAGCCGTTGTGGCTTGTATACACTTTCTAAGAAGAGTACAAGACTTCTAATATATATATGATACTCGTATTACGGAAGCGTCACCAAACAGGGAGACATGAAACTGTTAAATGCATACGTAGAGCACCTCTAGAATTCTGTTTTAGAATCATACTCTATAGGTACTAGTGTGGTCTCATCTAAGGGGAAAACTCTATCCTCTTTGCGACAACTCGTAACTTAATTTATGAGATGTATGCTTGAGTAATGACCAGGTGTGAGCACATAACATCTCTTTTATTTTATTTTGTGTGCTAGCAACATCATCATATTTAAGGGGAATTCCAATTCCACCATAGCAACTGGGAACTCGAGTCTTGGGAGTAAACGCTTGAATAACCACTGATTACAGACACGTAACTTTACTTAAGAGATCCATGACACTTGCAACATGGAACTACTACACTCGAACGCTCTAAACATCATGGTTTACATAAGAAGCAAATGTCGTGTATCGTGGCGTAGTGGCGAGTCAATAAAATAGCCTTACGTACCTTTAACTTCTGCCATCGGATACCAATAAAGAGTTTTCCTCCTTTTACCATCAACTACAATAAGGAAACAATACTACCGTTAACAACCAGAAACACAAGAACTAACCGACGAATGACAAACTAAGCTATACAAGCTTCTATAACATATATCATCACCTAGCTCCCTTTCAATCCTTGAAACTTCCTAACTCAACATATAAACACATACATAAATATCTCCAGCCCCTTCATATAACAAAACCACCCAACTTTACCACCAAACCAGTATCAACACACTATATAGCACAATCAATACTTCAACCACATTATCTAGTCATTCAACTTACAATTTGTATCTTCTACGCATATTTAAATCATCAAACTAACTTATGTACAATATGCTAATACTTCCAGCACCTGCACACATAAAAAAATATCCCAATATGATATACCACACAGCTAGCAACTCAACTACATCAATCAATTTCAACTTACAAACTAGCTAATGAGCGACAAGCTCGTTTTATGACAAATCAGACAGCATCTCTCTTGTTTCTTTTACTTTCCTAAAGTTCAAAACAACAACAACAACAACAGTCAACAACTACATCTCTAGCACCTTTATACAATGAAATCATCCCCAACATACTACATGACATCTCCAGTAACTCACCTGCAACATTCAACCACCAACTTGTAACAACTCAACACATCTAGAGCATAAACTAAGTCATACACATGGGGGAGGGAGAAATCTTACCTTTCTGTCCAATTCCTTATTTATCTCAACTCGCTGCCCTTCAACTTTCCCCAAATAACGAGAATAGGAAAGACAAATACGCACAAACACTATGTGACAACGGAGAAGATAACCCAAGCTTTAGACTTGATCTTCATACCTTAACCTTGGAGGAGAGGGCTGATTTTATGGACTATTTGGGCGGCGCATAAAAAAGGGCTGGCCCGTCAAAAGTCCGGTTCCACAAGCGAGAAAGGCCCTTTCTATCTTATTAGTCAAGCGCGCTAGTTGCAATAAAAAAACAGCGCTAACTAGAAATAGAAAGTGAGTGTAAAAAATATTTTGAGAGCTTAGGAGAGAAGATAAATCACATGGAAATCCTTTCACACCATGGGAGATGGAATAAACTTGAAGCTTTTCTACTTAGAACACTAAGAGAAAGAAAGAAATGGTTGGTTGTGCTGGGAGAGAGAGAGAGAGGAGTTTCTAAATGTATTTTCTTATGAGGATATGGATAAATTACCAGATGTTGATCTTAAAACACCCCTATGGCCGACCTTACGTTTTCCCCTAATGGGCCTCACCTTTCAGATTGGGCCACTTATGCACTTTAATTTGGGCCTCTCATTGCCCTTTTAATTTGGGCCTCTTATTTCAAGTAGGTGGGTCACCTACTTGTCACTTACTTGAGCAAGTAGTGTACTAATTAGCTCTAAACATGTGCATCGTCCTCGTTTAATAAGTAGGACGTTAAACAAGTAGGACGTATAACAAAATATGACGTGCAAGCAAGTAGGATGTGTGAGAAAGTAGATGAAGCACATAGGACGTCTAAGAAAGTAGGTGAAACACAAATGTAAAACTAGTAGGTGAAACACAAATGTAAAACTAGTAGGTCGTCTACCTTTGTCTAACATCTTATTCATTTATGAATTTCATTTACTTTGACTAGGCTTAACATAATATACACTTGGACACTATAACCTCATTCTTCCATATTCAAGTAACTTCATCGACTTTAACTTAGTCGTAGACATGATGAGAAGTACGGGGTATTACAGTTAACCTGACTAAGGAAATTAAATCGTACCTCCACTAGCTCTGTTGAAATTGCTAATTCATTGTATCTACTCAAAACTTACTTACTATTTTTCTACTAACCACCCGCCAGCATTATGTTCTCTTGTCCTACTCTGAATAACTAAAGTGAAACATAGGGCTATTTCTAACTTCCCTCATCATCCGATCCAATTTTACGGTCGCATACTATATTTTCTTGACTATAGACATGAATTACACTTAGGGAAATTTTGTCTGTTTTAAATGAAAAATTAGAATAACTAACCCCAAACTTTTTATACACTTCAAAATCATATTAGACTATACACATCATGGTAAATACTTAATCACATAACCTAAGAGGAAACTACCACATCTTCTTATCGCATAGTAATATTTGCTTCTTGTAGTAACTTACTAACGTAGTACATTCTAGTTCTGATCTAATAAACTGAACAAATTAAAATTATTCCTAGAAATTTAATATTGTCTACTCTTGGTTCTTATTCCGTACATCATATCTTCTTAGTCATGTATGCATGAATCATACGAAAAATACATCTTTTGTAATATCAAACGTTTTTTACTCCTGAGTATTTTTCCCTTAGGCTTTTTTTCATTCAAAACTATCGTAAGCAGTTTATGCCCGGTGTGGCTGACTTCATAACATGTTATTCCATAGGGTCTTAAATCTAAGCTATCATTTTCATACTTGTGGCTCCATAGTCCAAAATCAAAATAGACTTATTATGTAAGGTATAGGGCATACATATACTACCATGCACCAACTTGTCCTTCGGAGGGTACTATCACCATATAATTTACTTCATGCGTCATTTGGATGAGTCTTGGGTCTTAACTCAGACTTAAAACATGTGAAGATTTTGTTATAGTCATCGTTACCTACATTTTATTTTAGCACCCATAGGCATCACTGTATATTCATAAGAATCTAGATACACTGAAAATTGAAAAATTGGTAACTAAATAATTGAATAATCATAACTCTGCAAACTAAAAGAATGTATAACTGATAACTGAGGTACTTCTAATCATAAAACTTGATAATTGATTTTGTACTTTCTGATATGGGTTATGCTCTAGTCTGTAGTAACTACTCATCTGTCCAACAATCACTATCATCTTAAGTCTCATCTGTTACCCACATGAATTTCACACTTATACTCCAATGGGTACTCATTATCACTTGAACCTTGAATTTACTACTTGTCGCTTGCGCATTTGACATGTCTGGAATTCAATAGGGAAAGAAGGTTACTTATTGCACTAAGCTTCATGGCACAATCTAGAGTAGAAAGAATCATAACATTTCCTAAATGTCTTGTAGCCTTCCAATTATAAGTGTGGCGCGCTTCACACCCAAAAGTAGGACTCTACTAGACACGATTTCATAGACTCCCTAGGATACTTGAACCTAGTGCTCTGATACCAAGCTTTGTCATGCCCCAAATTATGGTTGGGGCGTAACACATCACTCGGTGCCTGATTGTATGTGACCGAGCAAACCACATGGCTTGCTAAATCAACATAGGCATCAAAACATGAAATAATATAAAACATGTAAAACTAAATATTGTAATTATTAAGTCTTAAAATCTAATTGCTGAATAATTTGAAAATATAATAAGTCTTAATATCTGGCATGACATGCTAAACTAGTCTATGAAACCTCTTAACATGAGTCTGACTGCTAAAAATTGTTTACCATGACAAGGCACTGGCATACATTATGTAAATCATGACATGAAAATATTTCAAATGCCCCGAATGAGATGGGGTTCACCAATAGTTATACTATAGATATCCTAGTGAACTGATCTATCATCTTGAAACTTCGTACCTGCACCGTAAAGTGCAGGCCCCGGATAAAAGGGACGTAAGTACATTTGAATTGTACTTGTATGTAAAGCAACATAATGAATAAATAGGCACATGAAATAATAGGAACTGAAACTGAAACTATAACCTAAGCATGAGCATGTATAATATCAGGCATAACTATATATAACAAAAATAAAACATGATCAATCAATTTAAGTGGGAGAGCTTTAGTATAACCAACATGAAACCACCACACGAGAATGTGTCGTCTGATCTCTGCCCGATCAACTAAGTCATCTCGTATCTTATCGGGGTACGAGACATGAACATAACATGAATGGATCTAATCCATTGTGGGTAACATGAAGGAATCGTTCTAACTAGGTAGAGTGATCCTTATCCTACCTTAACATATGTAGTTTACAATTAACGAATTGATAATATAGACATGACATACAACAATACATGTAGTTATATCGTGAACTTAGAATAAAAAAACCTAAGTTTCTGGAATTTCGTGTTTCATGAATAAACGTGGTGTGGGAAAGAACAATGATATTCTCACACATGGATAGAAACTCTACATACCTTAGTCGCTCCAAAACTTGAAGAAGAGGTCTAAACTTTTTAAGATGAAACCCAAAGCTTTGAACTTGAAATCATGAGAAGATTTTCACCAATTTTCGTAGCTATTGTTCATAGTTCAAAGGGCATTTCTCCGGACCTCCAAATTCAATCTCCACCGTTCAGATTCAATACTTATATGTTATGAATACTCAGGTAAACGTTGGTCTTGATTCAATGGTTAGATCACCGGAAAATATCAATTGAATATGATTGGTCGGACTGAAAGTCTACAGAAAATACTAGGGTTATCTCTAACTTTTCACAACTCTTGATTTTATAGGGTGCCGGGGTGGATGTATTTATTCTAGTGTTTAGAAATGGTGTAATCTTCTAGAATTTCAAAGGTTCTTGATTTAAAATTTTACCTTAGAGCAAACCTCAGAAAACTAGATCGACAAACCAAACTCTTGAAGGTTTCTTGATTTTTCTTGATTGCAAGAATGATTTTATTGCGGTTCTTGAAGGATTGGAGTGCCTAGGTTCTTTAGGGATGGAGGTAGAGAGAGTATGAATAGTCTCTTGGGATTTAGAATAGTGTTAGAGACGTTTTTACTTCATAAAATAATAAAATAAGAAGTCCCAATTCGAGTAGGAAAAGACTCCAAAATGTAACCAAAAATCTGAAAATTCTGCTCCGACTAGCGTTAGCAAAATAGGCATAACTCTTAGCACAAAGCTTCGTTTGATCTGGGCCATATATCATTGAAAATATATTTCAATGGGGTAAAACTTTCATGAGGTAGTTTTCCCAAATTCTGTATATATTTATCGGTAAACATGCTTTAACTAAGCCTTCTACAAACTCACTTGAAAACATCCTCCGTAGAGTAGCTTCCGACTCTATTTTTTTCTCCCTTCTTATGCCTTGATTAGTTTTCAAAACACTTCCTACACTTATCATCTTAGTTCCATCATGTTCCTATCATACGGTTCATAACATAGCCCAAACATACAAGTTGTTACACCACAACTCCTTGTACGCTCTACGAACGGTCATCTACATTATACGAATGATTTGTATCAATATCAAACTCATAATGTATAAGAAGGTTCATTTAGATATTTTGTCAAACAACTTGTATGCATACGTTTGTAAGAACTTGTGGAGTTTAACTTACACAAATAACAATATCACAACCTTCCTTCAGACTTCTCCCCTTCACTACAACTCAATCAACAACTCCACACTTCATGTTGAACTCTTAAATCATACAAAACAACTCACCACAACCTCGCTTAATCCCAAAATACAGAAACACTTGTTTTACAAGAAATGCTTTAACAATCATATCTTAAACTCTTGTATAATATTAGGAATAAGATAAAAGGGGTAAAACTTACCTTTAAGCTCAAGAATCACTCCCAAAACAGAGCTTACTTCTCAGCTAAGTACTCTCCAAAATCGCTACAATAAGAAAGAAGATGATTCCAGGATAACCATAGATTTCTTACGTCGTATTTGTGTAATTTATCTTTGATTTCACTTGGGATCACTTAAAATATCTTAGAGAGGATATGAGAACCAATTAGGGATATGAAAATGAGGTGAAATGAGGTTTTGGTCGAAAGAGAAGCTATTTATAGAAAAATAGAAAGTTGGCACTGACATAACCAGTGGCGGAGTCTGTGAACTGCAAACCTTGCCTGAGAATCGCAGGTTGGGTCGCAGACCTTGCCAGCGTTCCGCCATACATGTCTGCCCTGCAGTGATTTCTTAAAACATTTATAACTTTTTGTACAGAGCTTCGATTAACGAATAGTTTAATGCGTTGGAAAGTAGACTAGATGAAATTAAATTTAGAGAGGCCATGAACCCCGTAATACCTTATATACAAGAAGATATACTCCCACAAAGTTGGACCAAAATCCTGTCCAGAATTCTTCTTACCTTCCCTCGAATTTCGGCGAACTTAAGTTCTTCGAATAATTTAACCCCGAAATCTTATGAGACTTGCCTAACACTTGTTAAAACCTTACATAACCTTGAAGAGGGATATTAACCTCTCCGAGCTCACGTTAGTTAACTCGCGACGTGACATGGAGTGGGGAAAATGCGGGATGTAACAGAAAAGAGCAACCTTTTTCTTCAACTATATATATGTGCATGTGTTTGTGTTTGTTTATCATGTAAATTGATCTTACCAAATTTTACATTTGTTTTAATGGCTATCCTACTGTATTAGCATCATTTTAAAGTATGTATGAACACAAAACATTAACAGGGGCGAGTAACTAAACCAAATACAATAAATTTCCTGCAATAATGAGACTAAGTTACCTATGTTGACAACCCTCTAATTTCTTGATTTAAAATGATACCGACCAAGTGCATATCTTCATGAGTTCTCATGTCAAACAGAAATTACTTCACAGATTGATAATGTATGTGAGTGCCTAAACCAATTGCAATGTTATTTTTATTTCATCATAAAAAGGTACATAGCCATGAATAAGAAAACCTAACAGAATTTAGAAATTCAGATTCACCTCTTGCAGGCATATAATCAAGCACCTTGGGTGCATAGTCCACTTCAAATCAGTAGCTTACCACAAAGATGAAATTCATCAAAAATACATAATGCAGATATAAATCAAGAACAATTACTATATATATATATATACAAATCAAGAACAATTAATAACATGCATGTAAATGTTTCAGCAAGACATTATTAAAAAAATGGAACAAATATATACAGACACATCTAAAGAAAGTGCAATAACCAAATAAAACAATTATGGAATCAGAGCTCACACCAAACAAGATGGACAAATTCTAAAAGTGTGAAGACTCAAAAATTACATGCACTACACTACCAGGGCAAATCACATATACATCAGAAGATCTATTCAAAATCAAATAGAAAAAGAAAAAACTGAGCCAAAAAAAGAGGTAAAATAAGTAGAACTCACCAAAAGAGAGAATAATAGATAAGAATAAAAAATGAAAAGATTAATAAACACAAAAAAAGTGAACCAAAAAGGAAAGACAGAAAAAGAAGAAACCATGCAAACAGAGAAAGCCGAAGAAAAAGCCTAAAACAGAGTGAGACGTGGACAATACTTCGATCACATACAACATCGCCCTCTTTGATTTGGCATGGAATGAAAGAGGGATGAGAGGGAAGTGATAGCTCTAAGCAAAAAGGTTGAGAGAATGATGAAAGAGTAGCAACAAAAGCAGAGGAAAGAAGAAAATTTCATAATGAAATAAAAGACACGTGTTTATGGGAAGGAGCACAAAATGAATTATCAATTTGTCCATAAATGATTAATATTTATGAGTTTACCCTTTGTCGTATCTAGGGGTGAGCGGGTCTGAATACCCTAACTTTTTTGAACTACTCGACCCTACCCAGTAAAAGATCGGTTCCTAAATTTACTACCCGGAACCTACCCGGACCCTCGCGATTCCGGTACCCGAAATCGGTGTTTCTTTGTGCAAAATAATGCCTTCGTATAACAACTTTGGTTTAGGAATAAACTCGTCTGCTTATCTCTGAAAGCCAGTGCCATAAAACCCATAAAGAATCCTTTCGGAGCAAATATCCCAAGAATATTTTAAAGTTTGCTTTGGTTTTCGTTTCAACTTTCTTTTTCAATAACTTAAAGGAGTACATAGTTTTAAAAAATTCAAATTTTCAGTTTTTACCGCTTTTGGCTTTTTCTCTCGCAATGATTGTCACTTTGTATTATTTGATTTATTTCTTGATGGTGAAAGTGATTGTTCTGCATTTGGTTTTTTCCCCCTTAAATGGTGTACTTTAGTGTGACTTTTTTTATTAACTAAAAAATAATGAAATTAAAAAAGTAAAAATATTTAATATTTCATAGGTTTCGGGTATCGGTTCAGGGTCCAGGTACCCTGTCTCTATTTGCCGGAACCGGACTCGACATTGATCGATTCCTAATTTTACTACCCGGAACCTACCTGTTATTATAATATATCTACCTGAAACCTACCCGTTAGTGTCGGTTCCGATCGGGTATCCGGGTACCCTGTACCCGTGCTCACCCCTAGTCGTACCTAAACATCCACTTATTATATAGTTAAAGGAGTAGTTAAACATGAAAATTAGCTTGCCCCAACAAAAGTTTCAATCTAAACTTTCTCTTTCGCCTTCGCTTAATAGCACTCGCTCTTGTTATAGGTTAGGGGGCTTATTTAGCGCATAGCTAGTCGGAAAAGCTCAAACAAATTAAATTCTTTCTATGAAAATGCTACCATGATAGAATTCTCAGTAGGGTCTATCTTAATCATATTGGTATAAATATTAATAGCATATGCCCCATGTGTAAAGAGAATAATGAGACCAACTACCACATTCCATAAAATATGACCTTGTAAAACCTTTCTGGCTTTCTTAGGAAACTACCAATATGACTCATCATTCTCATTGGTTGTTAAGTCTAGAATCACTCAATCTTTCTATGATCAACAACTATATCACCTGGGAAGATTTTTTTCCTTATGCATTATGGAATCTTTGGATAAATAGAAATCATAATAATTATTTATCTAAAGAGTTTGTTCTCTCGTATCATAGTTCAACATAAATTGCTAATTGCAAAAGAAAATCCCGTAAATACTAAGTTGCACATAATTCTCTTATGGAACAAATCCTCCCAAGAATGGTATAAACTTATTATAGATGTCGATTTTCTCATTCTACATTACAATCAAAGTTGTGGGAGATTAATTCGCAACAATAGTGTAGATTGGATAATATGCTTCCAAAAGCTTATCAGACACAAGCTGCACTGCATAGAGAAATTCTTACTCCTAGAGAAGGACTGCATATGACAAAGATTCACAATCTACTTCTACTGAAGATAGAAACAGATTCCGCTGAGATTGTGAAATACATAGAATAAAATAATCCTGCTTATATTGATATTTTATATGATTACAGGTTATTAATGCTATAACTGAAAGCCTGATACAAGCCAAATGCCATCAAGAACTTGCACACAAAGCCGAGCTAGGGATTTCATGGGCTTTTCATCAAGTCATTACTTTGGATGCTTGGAAGGTGCATGGAATCACAATTCACTGAGCATTATCATGAAGATAGAGTCTTTAGGATCACGACGGATTCAAGATATGAGAGATAGCTTGGATGGGAGGCTTCAAGACCATCACATTCAAGATATGAAAGATAGATTGGGAGGTTATTTATGCAAAGTTGTTAAGAGTGTCAAAAGGGGGTCATTCCTTAAATGCAACCCTTCCATCTCTTGAGAAGACTACAAAACAAGTCTCTTACTTCATTAATGGTAGTAGTGTAATAGTCATAGTAGTCTTCTTATTCTAGTTAGTATAAATATATTTCATTAGGTAGACTTTTATGATATGAAATATTAAAATTGTGAGATTCCATTGGGAGTATGAGTGTTTAGGCCTTGTGAAAGCCATTGATTGTGTGATTGTTGGGAGGATTGGTGGTTTGGAAACCTTGTTTCCCTTGAGGTCATCCTAAGAGATTAGGTGCTCAGTTGTATGCAATTTGGAGGTCTTAGTTAATCTAGAACTTTGGTTGCAAAATTGTGTCTTCTTTTGTGTCAATCTATCTATCCCTTTATTTCCTTATTAGTTTTCTTGTTTTTCATATATGATATTATATCAATTGGTATCAGGTCTTGGTTATAGATATATTTCTACAAATTTAGTCTTGGTTTTTGTTACTACAAAAAAAATCTGAAAAGTTTCCACCAAAACCCCTAAATATTTTGTGTTTATTTTATTCTTTTGACACTAGATTCTTGTTCCCTAGTGTTTTTAGAGTCTAAATCCAAATTATTGAGTCAATCTGAGTCATATTGCATCATCCACCATTGTTGAGCTTGAAGCTTGAAGAACAAGCTTGTGGGTCTTGAAGATTTCAAGATTGTTTGGTCTTAAAAGTTATTAGGTTTTCATCTCTAAGTATTAAGGAATTGGATCAGAAATTTGAAGGAATTTGGAGTTGTTTTGAGAAACCCACCATCGAAGGACCTTCAAGTTTTTGAATAACAGGAGTAAGTCTTGTTGAAAAAGGTGAAATTGAACTTCAAATCTACTCGGGCTTTGTTCTCTAGGGTGAGGGGAGCATAAATTTAAAATTTAAGAAGATTTGGACTTGATTTGAGGGTGGTTGGAAATTTGAATTGTTCTTAGTATTCTTGAGGATCTTCATATCTTCATAGTGAATAAGACACTCAAAAGAGAGGTTTGAACCAAATAATTTTTTAGTATAAGTCAAAAAGTGTTTTTCTACTAAAAAAGGAAAAATACCAGGTTGTGTGGGTCTAAAAAGTAAAAAACTCAGCCAAAAGAAAGGCCCCACATGCCACGTGGCACATATGGCCCACGCAGCAAGCCACGTAAGCAGGAGGAATTTTTTTAGGAGGCTACTGTTTTAACCCACGTAGTGACACGTGGGCCACATAGCCTTCCTTGCCCTCGGCCACACACCAAAAATCTTGGCCATGCCCACGCCTAACTCTCTACCCACACACCCCTTGCCACCCATGCACCCCACCCCACCCACGTGTATCTTTCCAGCCACGCAAGGCCACCCACACAAAGGTTTTATCTGATTTCACTTATTTTTCATCCTTTTTTTTATTTCTTAGTTTCCTAAACTAATTAACCATGAGTAATCGTTCTTACTTGATTGTTATCTAGTTCTTGAGTCTGTTTTTACTTTTGTGCCAATTCTTTTAGTTCTTTTCTCATTTTACTTCGTAATTAACTTCTTGATTCAAGTCCGTTAGTTTTAATCGAGTCATCTTTTTATTCTTCGAGTCAACAAGAATTCACTCTTAACCTCAAGTAGTAAATGGAACTTTATGACTCAACCGGATTAACAATCATACAATCATTGGCTGAAGTAATTTGTGAGTTAATCAAGGTGCGCACATAGAGTGATTGTGAGATTTATTTTCATTAACGTAACGTGTTTGTTTATTTTGTTGAGTGTTTAAATAGGTACTTCTCGATGGAATATGATTCATGTGATGACAACTTTGATAGTTGTAATGATGAGGAATATGTCTATAATGATGAGGATTATGGGTACAATGAAGAGTGTGATTCTTATGATGAGGGTTGTGAATACAATTATGGTCATTACAATGAAGAACATGAGACAATGAGTACACATAGACCCTATGTCTCCCTAATGACCCGGAAGATCAATATGATGAGCCTCATGATTATGAAGGTACTTCGAGGTATAACTCTTACTCTTCCGGTGAAGAACATAGTAATGAAGGTAGTGACTTTGAGTATGAAGATAGTGAAACATCAAGTGCTTATGATGAAAGTGAAGCTCAAAGTCATGATAAGCACACTTATAGTCGTGTTATGTTTGTCGGTGGTGGTTGTTCTTACTCTTCCTCACATGGAACCATAGAGTGATCTTGTTTATGGGGCATGAGACCTCCTCCACCAAAAACTACTCAAAGAGTTGTAAGTAGAGTTCAACCTAAGGTCAAGATAAGAATTGAGACTAACAAGAGATTACATTCAATGTTGGTGAAAGTACGTGATGATTGGGGAGTTAGACCTGAAGTTAATGACCAATGTTGTGGTTGCTACAGTTTTCCTCAAGCCGCACTCTGGCTAGGATTATATTGGACTAGGAAAGAAGACCCTTATATTGGCCGAAGGGGATATTTGGTCGATATGGTGAATGTATTTTTTTCTCATAGGGACTATCAAGAGGAAGTGTGGTGTATAGTACTTTCCATGGAAACATGTGACTTGTGTTTGGGATATTCTTGGTTCGAAGGCCATGGGGTTGCTTATGAGCGTGATTGGCATAAGTACGTTGTGGATGAAAGGGCAAAACTTAAATTTCCACCTATACCTCCTAGGAAACTTCCAAGTGTTAGAGTTAGAGAACCCAATGTGAAATTATCTACCTTGTGAATGGCATCTATCGGCAAAGAATATGACAAATAGGAATTCATGATGGATGGCATCTTTACAACTACTCACAGGGAAGGAAGTCGAACTTGGCTCTTAAAACCTTTGAAAAGAAGCTCGTCGATTATTGGTTGGACTATATCACAAGAGAAAAGATAACAAGGAGTCCAATTAATACTTGGGATGCATTGAGGAGGTGTTTGAGATACTATTAACCCGAGTCACATAATAAGGGGTATAAGACCAAAACCACTTCCCAAAAGAAGAATCTGAAGGAAAGAAAGCAAAGTACTTCTTGTGCTTCTTGTGAGATGCCACAAGAAGGGGAAATTATTGTACTGTTTGAGACATAAAAGATAAAGAGGAGTAGGGGAGTGCAAAGTGGTAACTCAGAGTGGAAAAATGAGAGGATCTGCGGAGTGACGTGAGGGAGTTGCCACATAATTAAACAAACCTTTCTACTTCTTTATTTTGTTGTGAAGAAGCTTTTGTAGGTACTCAAGGAAACAAATTGCTAAAGGAGTCTTCACGTGAAGAGCTCTCGTACTTGAAAGGAGGAATTAAGGGCAAGACCATCTCTATGAGGGGTCAAGTGAGCGTGCCAAGGGTAGATCAAGGTAAAAAAGATTCTTCGTGTGAACTTCAAGGTACAATAGCTAAACTCAATACTTCCAACTCTTTGAATGAACAAGATTTTTATTAGAGTATGAGTAGTAGCTTGTCTTTGTGTGAGCTTAATGATTTTTTGCCATGTAATGATAATGTCATTGTTGAGGTGTCCCTACACTAGTTGATCCTATTGATGACCAAATTGATCCTTATTACAAGGTCAATTTTTGCCACCTAGTGTTGGCCCTTGTGATTTGAATGATAGTACATTATCATGTGATATAGATGATCAATTTGAGTGTATTGATAAACCACTAGTTGAGGTATCTTGTGGTGTGCTTAGTAAACCTCTGATTAGTGTTGATATGAATGTAGTTGATCATTTGAATGATCGTGACACCCCATCATTGTTTGATAAATATGAAAATGAGTCTCTTAGTCTTATCATTGATTGTTCTTTATTTAAAGATAATGTCTTATTTGATGATAACATGACTATTGAAAGTGAAGTGTCTAGTGGGATGATTTGTAATATTAAAAGTGTAGCCACTTTTGGAGGCTACAAAATATTTGAAAACCCACTATGGTATGATGTCGCTCTTCCCTATGATGAAGATCTTCCCTTAGGGGATGATATTACACTTGTCTAGAAGAAGTGTTTTGTAAAGGCGTGTGGTACTTGTTTTCCAATTGCTATTTCTTCCTTGTGTGTTCTGAATCTTAGTAGCATATTTGATCTTGTTCTTGAACTTAATAGTAAAGCTACGTTTGAGAACACCATAGATGAAGTTGTTTTTCATGACACATTTATTTACCACCTATTTGCATAAGATGACACTCATGCTTGTGTTGGGGGTGCATCTTATGTTGAGAGGGGATCTAATGGGGTGTCTAGTGGTTTTCTTGGCCAAGATACATGGATATTCTTTGTTTTTGACCCCGGTGATGTTTTAAATTTGTATGACTTGGTCATAGTACTACCTTTTGGGGTGGTATCACTTTGAAATTGAGGATCATTTGTGTGTCATGTCTATTAGAACCAATGTGATATTGCCTACTTAATATTTTGAAACCATTGGGTCCTTTGTGATATCCTCATTTTATGTTCTTTGGGATAGTCAAGTTCTTAGTGCTCTATGAGAGCTTGTTCTTTATTATAATGGTTGATACTTGGTTATATCACAAGTGTGTGCATATTTGGAATGTTAGTAGAGCAGGCTACTCTAACACTAACCCTCATCCTTTGAGGACCTTATTGTTGCTAGTTTTCCCTACCATTTTGCAAGGTTTAGTGATGTAAGTAAGGAGGAATGTTGATGGGCAAGTGGGTCGGGTGTTGGATATATCTGGATCGACCCGAAAATAGGACTCAAAAGGGTGGTTCTCGGGTTCTCGGCTTGGCCGGATAGGGTGGTATTTGGTGATTGGTTCGGGTGGATTTAGAAAGAGTTGGGTTAAAATGTTTTGTTGGGGTGTCACGGGTGTATTGAAGATGAGGTTGATAATCAGAACTTGGCGGTTTGGCATCATCAAGGTGGTGGAAATATACTGAAATAGTGAGGTCTAATGATGGAACTCGGTAGAGACATCAATGTGATTGGTTGTGTTATTCGGGTAGTTGTAGGGGGAATCGGACTCAAGCGTTTTGTGGAGTTTTTGCAGGTACGTTGAGGGTGGCTATGGTGATCGGGGTTTGGTGGTTTGATGATGGCAAGGTCTCGAGAACAATCTGAAATAGTGAGGTTCTCGGTCGGTGTTTGTAGTGGACTGTTTGATGTTGTCGGGATTGGATGATTGTTTACGAGTGGTTTTAGTTAACAACCTTTGGAGGGGATGTTTGTGAAGTACTATAGGAGTTCAGGATGGTCAGTATATAGTGGGTTGGATAAGGATTGAACACGAGTTACAAGATGCAAGCTCGGGTGAAGGATGGTTGATTTGGTTAAGTGTTGGTTCGGTTGTTATGGTTTAAGTGGGGTACGGTCGATGAACCCAAGGATAGAGACATGGGGGTTTTACTACCCGAGTCGACACCAAGGATAAGGTGACCAATTCCATAAGGTCAAGACCGGGGTTCGCCAAGTGCAATGCCCGTGAACTAGCCAAATGAGGGTGATCGGAGGCCTTTTTAGTAACCCGAAGCTTAGGCTAGGTTGGTCCACACAGTTCCAACGTATGCTTACCACTAAGGGGGTTTCTCGAGCTTGGGTATTGATTAGGTCACACAGTCCTAACCAAGACTTACACTAAAGGGAAACCTTAGCTTGGGTTTAACTAGGTCACACAGTCCTAGCTTCAACTTACACCAAGGGGTTTGGCTCACACAGAATCAACTAAGATAAACAACACACAAGTTGAATAACTTAGCAAATGAGTAAAACTCAAGTTTATATCTCAATCAACTCTTCATATTTACACTCCTAAGGGTCCTATTGATAGTAGCAAATGGACCATTATAGAAGACAAATTAAAAGACACAAACTCTAACTACTTTCTCGGCCTAGTGAGAATAAATGGGAACGGATTTGGGTTTGCTTGGTGACCAAGGGTGTTTCGACCAAACCAAGATAATGGAAAAGGTCTTGGCTTTTCTTGGGGATAAATAATGCATCTTTCACACTCCCCTTGTGGATTCCAAGTAGATGAGTGCATGAATTTGGTTTCTCAAGATCTCATCTTCTTGGAATATGTTTGGAAGCTTCCATTCTTTGTACTTGCTTGATAAACCATTTCGGCCAACTTCTTCATCTCCCCTTGGACAATTTTCAAGACTTTAATGTAGCCAAACTCATGAACTAGTTGGTTTATGAATTGTCTTCTTGGAAGACTTAGCTTCTAGATCACTCTTGTCCTTGCCACCTTGTCCTTCTTACACTCTTCTCGACCTTGTCAACTTATAGGAAGAACTCTCGGCCTTGTCACCTTATTACATTGCTCATTAAACGTGTCCAAATAAGAACTAAAAGCTAAGCTAAGAAATAAAGACAACCTAAAATAAAACAATATGGTCTTCGGCCAAGACCTACATACAAAGCCTAAACATGCTTCTTACCCCTTTACGTGACAACTCCAACTCCACTCCATTTACGTGTGACACTAGGTATGTAAGTGTAGATTGATGGGTCATCGTTGGCACTCTTAGTTAAGAACATGTCACGACCCAAATCGGAGGGTCATGACGGGCATTCGACCTTACTTGTCGAGTGCCACTAATCATGTAATTAGCATCTAACCATAATTAATCATGGCCACGAGGACCGTCACCAACTATCCTACTGACACATGTAACAATAAACTGGAAAGGTACTGTGTAAACTCTTGCAAACGGAAGAACCAACCTATGTATATATACATACTAAGGCCGACAAGGCCATACATGACTATTGTACATAGGAAAATTGTCTACAAGCCTCTAAAGAGTACGTAACATCACAAGGTCGGGACAGGGCCCCACCATACCTCTATGCATATACAAAATATCATACCACGACCAGACTTCCACTCTAGAACAAATAGAGTGCTCTAATATCAGCTGAACCAGCAACCTACTAGTGTGAACCATCACCCTCTTTACCTGAGCCTGCGTGGGCATGAAACGCAATGTCCCAAGACAAAAGGGACGTCAGTACGATTGATGTACCGAGTATGTCAGGCATGAATAATAACATAATAGATACATGAAAGTAATATGAGACAAGAAACAACCAACCAGTAGAAAATGCCTCTGAGGGCCATAGTATGCCTAAGTACCATGTTTGTGCAAAATGCCTCTGAGGGCCATAATATGCATAAGTATCATGTTTGTGTAAAATGCCTCTGAGGGCCATAATATGCCTAAATGTCATGCATAATGCAGTCATGCATATACATCTACGTATATAACGCCATCAAGCCTCTATGGGCATCCCATCATATTATATTGGCTTGACTTTACTTTAGTTACAAGCTAATCGAGCCGACCTAACAACCAATAAACTACAGCTGGAATAAGGTTCCCCTATTTATTTCAACTTCCTTATATCGTGTATATCTGTATCAGTTGCAGGTGGTGTGCGTATATAACACCTTCCCTTTCCCCATATCCCATACATATATTTAATATAAACATATAGTAAGTAGAGTATATAACTCCTTTGAGGTCAAGGTATGTCCATGAATATAATGCATGAATGATATGACAATAAGACACTAAAAGTTTGTCGGAGTGATGTAATATCGCTTCACCTCCGATTAACATTATGAATACTAACATATTTTCTATATACCTCAATAAGGATTTAGGAACGTATTTACACATGCTTTGACAATAGGAATGAATAACATGAACATTCTTCACTACTAAGAGTAGAATCCTTTATGGGACAATATTACGTTTACGTTTCGTACTTAGAACATGCCAAAAAAAGTAAGGTTTGCCTTAACATACTTGTTGCTAACGAATCCATGTACTGTCTGTAGTACTTCAACCTACATCAAGGTATTTGAACTATGGTTAATGCCACGGAAAGACTCAAACGTATTCCATAGCTAGTAACTCTCATGCGGAAAATCGAGCAGCATTTCTCCTACATTTTATCACTTCCACAACTTCAAAACAGCACAAAACAACGATATTAACAATGTCGATAATCAATCCAATCCATCCCCTCAACAATATAAGAAAAAATCCGACAATTCAAACAACATCAATACAATTCACACTAAGCTTTCTGATTTATTCAACAACCACTTTGAGCGGCAAGCTCATTTTTTTTACGAATAAAAAACATAATTCAAATCCAACTCTTATTCTATAAATTAGTTCACAACCTTCCGACAACATACTTATGTGTACCATATGATTCCTAGGTTAAAACATCTACAACATGCCTTCCAAAACAGTCCACAAGTTTACCCTTTAAACTCTACTTTCTATTCGTAGTTCTATATGTTTTCCACTCCATTTCACTTAATTAATATATTTATAGTATTAAAAACAATAATTACAATATAACCAGATGATATTCCATAATTTCCAGCCATTAGAACCCATATTTATAATCTCAAAACAGTCCAACAAAACAATAGACATAGCTTATGCTATTTCAATGCTAGCTTGTAGTGTTTTGCTTCAACAACCTCACCAACATGGAATTAAGCTTATGCACAACCAAAGGGATGATAAAATTACCTTAATCAGTACATATGACTCAAACACAATGGCTGTTTCAGCTTACCATAACCCTAAATCACACCACATTACCATAGACTTGTTGTTCTTGTGGTTTCCAACAACTTGATGAAAGATTGGATTAATTTCTCTTCAATTTGACTTTAAAACCTTGGATATATGTAGATAAGGGTGTTGGAGAGTTGTGGACGAAGTTTGGTAAAGAAATTGGTTGAAATGAAGTCTACATCTTAATTTAAAGGGCCAAAGGTCGGCCACCGCCTCGACTGGGACCCGGGCGGCTACTTTGCAGTATGTTGTTAAAACGCGCATAACATTTTATACAGAGCTCTGTTTGACGAACGGTTTGTTGTACTGGAAAGTAGACTCACTGA
Source organism: Anisodus tanguticus (assembly GCA_034509755.1). Classification (NCBI taxonomy): domain Eukaryota; kingdom Viridiplantae; phylum Streptophyta; class Magnoliopsida; order Solanales; family Solanaceae; genus Anisodus; species Anisodus tanguticus. The sequence goes on along the minus strand of CM067548.1, from coordinate 15,977,226 downwards.
ACCTGAACATAGATATATTATGCACCCCATAAAAACGTATATACTAGGAGATATATCCCTGAAAATTTGGGCCAAAAATCATGTCTGAAATTCCATTTGTCTTTCCCCGAGTTTCGACGAATTTAGTTTCTTTGTTTCGTTTGACCCCAAAATCTTACGTAGCTTTCATAACACTTGTTTAAGCTTATTTTCGTCCTAATATTGGATCTTAGCCTCACTGGACTTTATGTTACTTTATTTACGATGCATACGATTGCGAAAATATGGGGTGTAACATCCTTCTCCCCTTAAGAACATTCATCCTCGAATGTTGGAGAAAATTCTAACTCTCAGGATTTCTAAAAATTTTGGCAAAGTTTTCTCTTTAAATAGGACTGTCCAAACCCTTTCAAGTAGTCAGAATACATATACAATGCCACACAGGGAGAGAAAATAACATAACATAATGATATTGGCCCCACATGTCCAGCCATCTATCCGGAAGCTAAAAAGGGTTAGCCATAACTCACCTCGTTTTTCCACTACCGAAGCCTGGGCTGCATCTATCACATCTGCCTCAATAACATCGCATCAACAGGATATATAAAATGTGCTTAATAGATAGGATAAAAATAGGAAAATCGTATCGCACGAGTGTCGTTATAACCTTTTAGATGGAATAAACAAGGATGCCTAGACTTTATGTCTTCTTAACTTTTCAAATCATCTCTTTTACCCCGTTGCTTCCTTCACAACACCCTAACCAGAGGTCATCTCTATAGTCCGCAACTTCTGGGCTTGATGATATAGGATAGCAACTAAAATATTTTCATAAGACAAATTCTCTGTACCCAAAACACCCTTGACTTGGGACATACAAAATGAATCTCATATACACTTCCGTAGCATCGATAAAGGAAAATTTGATTAGACTTCCTTTAACTCTCAAACCTGTTGAATCAATCAATGGAAGATCTATACTTCTGACCATACAAGATCTCATATGAATCCATCTAGATGTTAAGATGATATTGCTATGATATATAACTCTTTTGTGGGGTAAGTGATCTTTCCACTCTCATTTGAAACCTAGCATACCTATTTGTAACATGTCACCGAGCGTCTATATTGTGCATTTGGATGGTCACTTATCCAGGATAAAATTATAATTTTCTATGCTTCCATCCTTCCTGAAGAAATTTCTAGAAGTTCACTGTAACTAAGATCCTCTATCGGAGATAATAGACATTGGAATATCATGAAGTCATACGTTCTTCTTTTATATATATCACTTGTATAATCCTCGGCTGTGTGAGTAGCTCATTCTGGCGAGAAATTGGTCAATCTTATAAATTTATCGACAATCAATCCTCCGGGTAGCATTTCTGATAAGAGCGGGGTAAACTTATACTAAACTTTGAACTTCTTTTTTTTTCCGTCGAGAACTCCACTCTCTAAATTGTCCCTCTTGGGCTTAATATTTTATCTTTACATGTTTACCATTGGATTATTATTCCAACTCAGCAATACTCATTTTCATGTTATTACATCAATTTGTGCCTTTAATATCCTGGTACATCTTCTTCGAACTAAGTGAAATAAGATAGCGGGAATAATGTGTCTCTTCTCTACACTACTCCGAAAACAAGTTAAATTTGGGGCATACAATTGATCTGGGTATCGGAAAACTTCGTCTTCCTTAATTTGAATATTGACTTCCTTTGACATAGGACTTTTTTTTATAGTACCGATTTTGTGTTCTCATATTGTTACTTTGTTACACTTGCCACATGAGCAACACTACTACCTTCTGCATTACAACCTCGTTATCATTAGAGCCCTGTGATTGGACCCTTAAATTTGCTAACTGCTGAAACTCTTTTAGTTAACCTTCTCTTTGCTTGACCTTTAGATAAGATAAATTTCTCATACATCCTTTATTATATTGCTCTGAAGGCTATATCACTTTATTCTGTTAAACTCTCTCTTTTAAACTGTAACAAGACAAAATTCATTTATATTTGTTATCCTTTCACTTTGACCACCAATGGTGTTATTTCTAAGATTTGGTTAATAACTTTGGCTTCCGGGCCAACTTTCTTTGAAGGGGGACCTTATTCTACTATATCGGTTGAGCTTGACTTTCTTTACCCGTTCTATTCCCAAGAAGAATTATTCTCTTTTAAGAAGACTCATAGGACTCTGTATAATTTCAACTTGTCCTGTGATGTCTTTACCGTTAGTAGGAAGACGCATCTCAATTTTTTTTCCGCCTCCGGATATCACATTATATCTCTAACACATGCTTACTTGTTGATGGCCCTGTGTTATGGGTCCAAAACTTCTCTCATCTTTCGCAATTATCTTAAGTATAATCGACCTCATTCCGTTATTTATTTTGAGTATGTGCATCACAAGACATTAATTCAAAATATCATTTTGGGCTTATATACCTTTGTCTTTACTTACAGATTGCTCCCCTTTTTTTTCTTCTGAGCCTCATATATTTAGTGGATCTTACCATTTTTTTTTGTCATTCCTTTCTTGGCATTGATACTTGTATCTCATTTTACAGTCATGTTACATTCATCGAATTTGGATGACACTATATGATTCGTCCTGAAACTTCTTTGTCATAACCTTCCCGTCTTTGTATTAAACTATTATATGAGTTTTGTATTGATCCTTTATCATACTACCTTACCTGAGGAGGATGTGCTCAGAGATTTCCGTCATGAAAAGTCTTATTGTTGCCTCAACTCCTTTAATACTTCTGCGATCTTTTGATAACTTACAATTTTCTCATACACCATTCTCTCTTACAAGGGACTTCTAAACCATTTACCCAGGTAGGACGTCATATGTTCGTAACTGGCATTCTTAGTCTCCATAGACTCTTTATATTCTAGTTAAGACATTTAAATTTGGGATTCTTTCTTGATAATCTTTAAGGATTGCCATTTCTTTTGCAGTTTATTCTCTTGCTGTCTAATTGCTCACCTTGCAACTTCTCAATATCCTTCATTATAACAATATCTCGAGGTTCCAACTGTCATTCCGTTTAACTGAGAAAATTCCTCAATATCGATGCTTTCTAATTCAGAGAGCTAAATCACCTGATCAGTATGTTCTATTGACATTTAGTCATTCAATTTTCATGTGAATACTTAGTCTCATAACACATTCATTTCCTCAACTCAGTATTTACTTCTTCTTGTCTTCTGGCTTACTTGGCTACCATCTTGTCGTGTTACTATATTTTATCGTATAACTCTTTGTTAGGATATTGCTCATGTCCCATTTATACTTGTATCATCCCTTTTTCAATCAATCTCATTTCTTAACTTAGTACAAATATTTGTAACAAAACATTCCTTCGCTTTTAACTTCTCCTTCTTTAACCAGTTTTTTTTCTTCTTCAAGGCACTTACTATTTCTGCTTTACTTTAAACCAGAGCCTCTCTGAGAGGAAACAGTTTCCTTGCACACCAAGGTGGAAATACCCGGACCTTAAATCTTCAAGGGTAAATCCAACTAACAATTCTCGAGTACATCATGTATATATCTTCTAAAGATGGGATGTATTTTATGTAGTTATATTATTTTTCAGGACTGCCCATGATAACAATCATTATAACCTTCACTAGCTCCCGATATCTCACTTCTTTCTAAAACAACGTTTATCGATATTAGTAAATCGCAAGCTATAATATGTATCTCTTATTATGGTTCTACCACCACTGATGGCAACATGACAATACTTATATCGTTCTACCTGAATATCAATCTTCTTACAATCTTCTGCATTCAGGTGCTTTGTACTTCCTTTACTTTACTCTTTTTGTATCCCAAAACAAATATTTTGCTTCCCAGGCTTTCATTACCTATTATGTATATGAGTGAGACTATTCCTCACACCTAGAAACTTCAACATAATAATGCACTTCTGGCATATCAATAGTTTGGTAGAAGTCACCCATTTACTGGCTACAAATGTGAACTAACTTAAGTCTTTTTAGTAACCGGCATTACTGAAACGGTATGAGTTTAACCCGAATTTTTAAGACTCAACTCTACTGCACGATCTATGAGATGAAAGAATGGAAACCATCCCTAAATGTCTTGTAGCCTCCTGTTTATAAGTGTGGCGCGCAACACCCCCATAAACAAGACTCTACTAGACACGGCTTGGAGACTCCCCTAGGACAGACCTACTCTGATACCAAGTTTGTCATGACCCAAACCGGAGGGTCATGACGGGCACCCGGACCTTACTTGCCGAGTACCACTAATCATGTAATTAACATCTAATCATAATTAATCATGGTAACGAGGACCGTCACTAAATATCCTGATGACACATGGGAACAATAAACTGGAAAGGTATTATGTAAACTCTTGCAAACGAAAGAACCCAACCTATGCATATATACATACTAAGGTCGACAAGGTCATACATGATTACTGTACATATGATAACTGTCTATAAGCCGCTAAAGAGTACGTAACATCGTAAGGCCGGGACAACCGCCATACCCGTATGCATATTCAAAATATCATACCACGGCCAGACTGCCACTCTGGAACAAATAGAGTGCTCTAATATCAGCTGAATCAACAACCTACTAGTGCGAACCGTTACCCTCCTTACCTGAGCCTGCGGGCATGAAACACAATGTTTCCCCACAAAAGGGACGTCCGTACGACTAATGTACCGAGTATGTTAGGCATGAAGAATAACATAATAGACACATGAAAGTAACATGAGACAAGAAACAACCAACCAATAGAGAATGCCTTTGAGGGCCATAGTATGCCTAAGTACCATGTCTGTGCAGAATGCCTCTGAATGCCATAATATGCATAAGTATCATGTCTGTGTAAAATGCCTCTGAGGGTCATAATATGCCTCAACTCCATACACAATGCGGTCATGCATATACATCTGCGTATATAACGCCATCAAGCCTCTGTGGGCATCCCATCATATTATATCGGCCTCTGTAGGCATAATCATGTATATCTGTATCAGTTACAGGTGGTGTGCGTATATAATGCCTTCCCTTTCCACATATCCCATACATATATATAATGCATACATATAGTAGAGTATATTACTCATTTGAGGTCAATGTATGTCCATGAATAATGCATGAATGATATGTCAATAAGACACTAAAAGTTTGTCGGAGTGGTGTAATATCGCTTCACCTCCGATTAACATTATGAATACTAACATCTTTTCCATATACCTCAATAAGGATTTAGGAACGTATTTACACATGCTTTGACAATAGGAATGAATAACATGAACATTCTTCACTACTAAGAGTAAAATCCTTTATGAGACAATATTACGTTTACGTTTCGTACTTAGAACATGCCAAAAGAAGTAAAGTTTGCCTTAACGTACCTTGTTGCTAACGACTCCACGTACTGCCTGTAGTACTTCAACCTACATCAAGGTATTTGAACTATGGTTAATGCCACGGAAAGACTCAAACGTATTCCTAAGCTAGTAACTCTCTTGCGGAAAATCGAGCAGCATTTCTCCTACATTTCATCACTTCCACAACTTCAAAATAGCACAAAACAACGATATTAACATTCTCGATAACCAATCCCATCCATCCATCCCCTCAACAATATAAGAAATATTCTGACAATTCAAACAACATCAATACAATTCACACTAAGCTTTCTGATTTCTTCAACAACCACTTTGAGCGGCAAGCTCATTTTTTTTTACGAATAACAAACATAATTCGAATCCAACTCTTATTCCATAAATCAGTTCACAACCTTCCGACCACATACTTATGTGTACCATATGATTCCTAGTTTAAAACATCTACAACATGCCTTCCAAAACAATCCACAAGTTTACCCTTTAAACTCTACTTTCTATTCGTAGTTTCTATATATTTTCCACTCCATTTCACTTAATTAATACATGGATAGTCTTAACAATAATAATCACAATATAACCAGATGATATTCCATAATTTCCAGCCATTAGAGCCCATATTTATAATCTCAAAACAGTCCAACAAAACAATAGTCATAACTTATGCTATTTCAATGCTAGCTTGTAGTGTTTTTCTTCAACAACCTCACCAACATGGAATTAAGCTTATGCACAACCAAAGGGATGTTAAACTTACCTTAATCAGTATACATATGATTCAAACCCCACTGTTGGTTCAGCTTACTATAACCCTAAATCACACCACAATACCATAGATTTGTTGTTTTTGTGGTTTCCAACACCTTGATTAAAGATTGTATAAATTTCTCTTCAATTTGGCTTTAAAACCTTGGAGACATATAGATAAGGTGTTGGAGAGTTGTCGATGATGTTTGGTGAATAAATTGGTTGAAATGAAGTCTACATCTTAATTTAAAGAGCTAAAGGTCGGGCCACCGACTATAGTGGGACCCGGACGGCTGCTTGCATTGTGTTGTTAAAATGTGGATAACCTTTTATACACAACTCCATTTGACTAACGGTTTATTGAATTGGAAAGTAGACTCACTGAACTTGAATGTAGATATATTATGCACCTCATAACAACTTATATACTAGGAGATATACCCCCTACAAATTGGGTCAAAAATCAAGTCTGAAATTCCGTATGTCTTTCCCCGAGTTTCGACGAACTTAGTTTCTTTGATTCGTTTGACCCCGAAATCTTATGAAGCTTTCATAACACTTGTTTAAGCTTATTTTCATCCTAATATTGGATCTTAGCTTCACTGAACTTTATGTTACTTTATTTACGATGCATACGAGTGCGAAAATACGGGGTGTAACAGAACCCCTCGACTTGGGTTGAGAGTTTAAGTCTGCGGGCTTTCTTTCATCATTTAGATTCGAGGATGAATCCTTTTCAAGAAGGGGAGAATGATGCAAGCCAAACTCCATCAAGAACTTGCACACAAAGCCGAGTTAGGGAGTTCATGGGATTTTTAGCAAGTCATTACTTTGGATGCTTGGAGGGTGCATGTAATCACAATTCACGGAACATTATCCTGAAGATGGAGTCTTTGAGGATCATGACGGACATTAAGATGTGGGAGATAACTTGGATGTGAGGGTTCAAGACCATCACATTAAAGATATGGAAGATAGCTTGGGAGGTTATTTGTGCAAAGTGATTACATATGCCAAAAATGGATCATTCCTTAAATGCAACCCTTCCATCTCTTGAGAAAACTACCAAACAAGGTCATTACTTCATTAAGGATAGTATTGTAATAGTCATAGTAGTCTTCCTATTCTAGTTAGTATATGTTGGAATTACAAAGGTTGCAGGAAACGGGAATTACAAGTAACTGAAAAGTAATTCAAGAACTGAAAATTACAATAGAACAACAAAACCGAAATTACAATTTTGTTGAAGAAGAAAACTCGGAAACTGTTTTTGTTTGCCGAGTCGAGTGTGGCACTCGTCCTTAAGATAATATTTCCCCGTATGTATCCTTTATACGTCCTGGACAATTCGTCTCCCAAGATAAAATAGCAATGGAACACTTGAGCAAAGGAAACTCATGAGCTACCGTGAAGAATATTGAGTAACGAAATGATGCTTGGAAGTTGTAGGAAGAACTGTTTACCGGTTGTGTATTTTCGTGTATTGTAAGTGTGCCTCAACAATGGTGCAAGGGTGTTTATATAGGTGAGGGAGGGGCTGTTTGACTGTCCAAATTCTGACTTTCTGAAAATTTCAGGGACCAAACCGTACATCTTGAAACTTCATGGACCAAACCGTACATCCGAAAGAATTCTCGGTCCAAACCGTACATATGAAACTTCGGGATCAAACCGTACTTCCGGCAAAATTTTCGGCCCAAAAAGATAATATCGAAGGCCCACGGCCCACAGACCATGACCGGACGGGCGGGCGGCGGCGGCGCGCGTGTGGGCTTTCCTCAAACCGAAGCACATCTAGGTCCTCCCTCCTTTAAACACATGGGATATCCCTTGGGGTCTCAAACCCCAAACCAATTTTGAGTCTTATCTACACAACAATTCTTTCTTCCTCTACCGATGAGGGAGAATTGAACACAATACCACACTTTCCATGCTTCAAACACCTCACTTCGTGGACCAATATCTCTTTCATTTCTCAATGAAATTTGACGATTCTTGGCCCTACGGTTATCTACGTACTTAGTAGATCATGCATGTGTGAACAACCGGATTCTCCAACATACGTAACACTAGTGTTTAAGCCGTTAAAGTTGGTCGGTCGCAACTCCCGCCAAAGGCAAATTTCCAACAGTATAATTACTACTTTAGTTATTTTATTAGGTAGACTTTTATGATATTAAATATTAAAATTGTGAGACTCGATTGGGAGCATGAGTGTTGAGGGCTTGTGGAAGCCATTGATGTGTGATTGGTTAGTTGCTTGAGAACCTTGTTTCCCTTGAAGTCATCCTAAAAGATTAAATGCGTAGTTGTATGCAATTTGAAGGTCTTAGTTAATCTAGAACTTTGGTTGTCAAATTATGTCTTCTTTTGTGTCAATCTATCTATCCCTTTATTTTCTGGTTAGTTTCCTTATTTTTCATATCCGATATTATTTCAAAGCCCCCCTGAAGCTGCCTACTGAAAGGAAGCTCCCGCTCTGTCCAAAATGAATGAAGTTAGTTATCTAATGAGACCTCCTTATTTTGTGGAAAGATGGCAGATGATTGCAATGGAGGAACTCTTTTTGTTTAAAAAACTAGATGCTAATACTAGTAACCTCTTAGCAACTTATGATAACCAAATGTCCTGCGTGACATTTATGCTAGGAATATGTCTAATACTTCTGTTTTTGCTTCTACTAGTTCTAAGACTTTGAAAGTTGCCATTACAGATAACAATGTGGATTGTAATATTGTGGATATTTAAATATTAATAAATAAGTTCTGAAAAAAGAGAGAGTGTTAAAGGTTAATAATGATCAAAATTACAAGTTTTTAATTTGCGGATCTGTTTACTTTGATTTGAACTTATTGCATGAACCTTTAAATATGCTAAAAATGTTAAATAATCTGTCATTTTTTAAATAAACAAAAAGTAATTACTATTACTATTTTCTCCTAATAAAAAAAAGTGTCAACTTAATCTTTTCTTCTTGAGTAAAAAAGAATGTTTACTTAGAAAATCAAGAAATAATTAAACTCATTCTCCCAAAATTGTCCTTATATACATATTCCTAAAAGTCTTTAAATTGCTACAACTTTCTATGATCTCGTTAAATATGTTCAACATTTGGTTATTCCAAGTTTGACTGCTATTCAATTTTTTTTTCACTTATGGTTTGGTCTAGGCATTTAAAATTTATTCAAGGCATGTGATGATCGAGTCTTATAAATTCCAGATTTTATGCTTTATACTTTATGTAAAAGAAAGTTTTGGTGGTAAATATTGAAAATTTTATTTAAACAAATATCCTAACGGAGAAATCAAACTTTTTTTTTGTTTCTTCTACTTAATGTTAGTGATAAGTGATGAAGTTTTAATGTTTTAAGTTTAATACTCATGAAACTCTTAAGTAGGGGTAGCTTAGTTAAATAATATATGTTTTTTTATGAATGAGTAATTTCTTAAGGAATATGCAAATGGCTAGATTGACACTCTTCTTTTTATTGTGCAGAAAGTATTATTTATTATCATAATTTTATAATAAGTAATAACTGTGTAAAAATTTCCCAGCGGTGTTAGCTCACGCATGGGCCTCATTCTTGGATAATCTACAAGAGCCCATTTACAGAGTGAGGATTTATCAATTATACGGTGGACGCATCTCATCCTATAAGTTAGCAGTTCCTCCGTTCGTAGGGTTTTATTTCAAAGCGTGTTCCCAAATCATTCTTTCTCCTCTAGGGTTTACGTCATCTCTCTCCATGGATCTTACAAAGAAACGAAAGGCTGATGAGAACGGCGGTGCTTATCCCGTATCCAACGAACTCGTCTCAACTGCCGCCGCTCCTCCGGCAATCGGTATTCTTTCCCCTGAAGACATCGACAAAATTCTTGAAACATTCACAAAAGACCAGTGCGTTTCAATTCTCCGTAACGCCTCCCTTCGGTACCCAGGTATCCTCGATGCTGTTCGTTCTGTGGCTGACGCCGACATCTCTCAGCGTAAACTCTTCGTTCGTGGTCTTGGTTGGGAGACCACCACCGACAAGCTCCGTCAGGTTTTTTCTGTATATGGAGAACTAGATGAAGCCATAGTTATAATTGACAAGGCGTCCTCCAAATCTAAAGGCTATGGTTTTGTAACTTTTAAGCATGTAGATGCTGCCATTCTTTCTTTAAAGGAGCCCAACAAGAAAATTGATGGCCGTATTACGGTGACACAGCTGGCAGCTGCCGGTAATTCGGGGAATTCACAGTCTTCTGATGTTGCGCTTAGGAAGATCTATGTTGGCAATGTTCCATTCGAGATATCTTCAGAGAAGCTTTTGAACCACTTTTCTATGTATGGAGAGATTGAAGAGGGGCCTTTGGGATTTGATAAACAAACTGGGAAGGCTAAAGGTTTTGCGTTTTTTGTGTACAAGACTGAGGAGGGAGCTAGGGCGTCTTTAGTTGATCCGGTGAAGACAATAGAAGGACATCAGGTGTTGTGTAAATTGGCAACGGATAACAAGAAGGGGAAGCAGCAGAATATAGGGCCTGGAGGTGGCCCTGGAATGCCGAATACTGGAGGAATGCCCGGTGGTGATGATAGGATGCCCGGTTCAAATTATGGTGTTCCTGTAAGTGGATTGGGTCCATATCCAGGGTTTTCAGGTGGGCCTGGTTCAGGAATGCAGCAACCACCACAACCTCAGCCTGGAATGGTGGCCCATCAGAATCCACAGGCTATTGGTGGGCCCGGATATGGAAACCAAGGACCGGGATCCTTTACAGGCGGTGCTGGCGGATATGCTGGTGCTGGTGGGTATGGTGGTGGCTCTGGGGATTACAGTGCTGGCTACAGGATGCCTCAAAGCTCTGCTGGAATGCCTAGTTCTGGAGGTTATCCAGATGCTGGTAATTATGGTTTACAGTCCGGTTATCCCTCACAGGTACCACAACCAGGAGCCGGGTCAAGGGTTCCACCAGGTGGGATGTACCAGGGCATGCCTCCATATTACTGAGGTAATCCTTGTGAGTCGGCAGTTGTACATGATAACACGTGATTTACTTACTATTTTTATGCATATATTTGTTGAACACAACTATCTGACGAGTCTTGGTTTACCAACTTTTATTTTTGTTTGATATGGTGAGTTTAAATGTTTTGTGAGAGCGCATGGCTTATGATTCGTGGTATAGCGTGTGTTTTCTCCATGTTTATTTGGTGAGCTAATGACCCCATACTTGTTCTTGAGTAAAGTAGCCAGCATATTTTAATTGATATGCATAAAATTTTGGGAGTTGGTTGGGGATCATTGTGTTCTCTGTTTGGGGAACACAAAATCATTACTTTATTTTTGCCACATATCCAGGAGAACAAAATTGTGTTATTTCTGTCTCATTTTTTGAAGAAAAAATTGGGAGTGACCGGTTGGGAATCATTGCGTGTTAAGTGTCTATTTTCTCTAGATTTATGAATTCTACAGATGTCTGTGTTTCTGTTTTTTTAAAGTGTTTGGACATGGGGCTGCAGATTGGGTTCATTGGCTTTTACGACGATCTTCTGGGGCTCCTGGATATCAATGTGTGTCAAGTGTCCATTTTCTCTACATTTCTGAATTGTACATCAATGTGCGTGTCTGTTTTTTTAAAGTGTTTGGACACGGGGCTGCAGATTGGAAGGTTCATTGGCTTTTATCGCCGATCTTCTGGGGCTCCTGGATGTCTGTTGAGTTTTGTCTGATATTTCTGGTGAATTTTACTACATCTATTAAGTTGCAAGAATTTGTTAGCTGACTGTATAAACTGCATTATGTCTTAGATATGTTTTAGCTCATGATTCTATGGCTCTCTATAATCTGTTACTTTGATTACCCTAATTAATGTGAAAGCATTCTATTTGATAGAAACTGGGAAAAGCCTAATAAGGTAACAGAATAATGGAGACCCGTTAAATATGGAGGCTAACTGTATTTTTTTGTGAAATTAATATGGAAATGGTGAGTAACCTGATAGTGCTTTCCCTCTTTTGGCTATTTTCCTTTATCACACAGGGTGGGAGAGGCTACTTGCACTAGTCCAGTGCATCTTCTGTAGAGCCCCTTAAAGCTTCATTCGATTGTTTAGTGTGGCTTATGTCCATCCCCTGTACTTTGAAAATGATTCGTCTTACAAATTTTTGTCCGCAACAAGTTTTATATGTTGGAATCTTGAATGATTGAATTGTACATGGATATCTGTTCAGGTGTCTTGAGAGCTTCTTGGATGCAACATGCTTTAAATGGTTATGGTGATTTCCTCATTGCAGACTCTGAAATCTTTGGTTACATGGACTGCTGTACATCTGTTGCTGCTTCACCTATCTGCTCTTATGTGTGGCTGTTAGTTGATATTTGCTAGTATTAAGTTAGTACTTAGGTTACTTCAAAAATTGCTGTATCTTTTGATTAGCGTGTTGAGGATTGACGTCAGTTTTGTTAACTAATATTACCCGTACTTCCTGTTTCTTGTATGTTCCCTATCTGGCAATCTTGCTTAAGATCTGGCAAATATGACCTTCTAGGTCTTCTATTATGTTATGTTCAGCCTTTTTGCTCAGATTCTGTATGTTTGTGACTACAAGGGAACTTATGATGTTGTCGGATACTGTTGATCAACAAATTATTTGATGCAAACAAAACCTGTATGTTGTTTTTATTAGAATTATGTAAATAAAATAAAAAACAGTACTAGTTCTTAAGTGGGAAGATGAGAAAAACACATGTTGTGTGGTAGTAAGATCCAAAATGCACACTGTTTGCCTGCATATTCCAGTTGTCCGAATAGCTAGTGAAAAAGAGGTCTTTGTTTATGCTGTTGGTCACTGATTTGAATCAAATAATCTGATGCAATCATAGTATGTGTATTTTTTATTAGAATTTTCTGTGTACACGGTTAATTTATGAATTATCTGGAGTTGTGTTGGGAAGGCTGGAAACTTGCAAATGCTATGTCGTAGCAAGAACCAAAATCTATGCTCTCCAATTTTGCCTGTATTTCTATTTGTCTCAATAACCAGTGGTGTTTCTATCACTTCTCAAAAGCAGTTAGCTGTTCCTTTAAATCCACCTTTTTGGAATTATTGGAACATATTTCCAGAAAGTCCACTTTTTGGGGAATTATTTGAATTATCAATATTCTTCTAGCCTCTCCGAAGAACCTTGTTAGTACTTCCCTCCTAATTTCTTTCCTTTAAAAAAAAAAGAAAAAAGGATACATTTCCTCCTAATTTCGTTTTCTTTTGTGGACGAACATAGGGAGGGGAGAAGGGTACGAAGCCAGTTGGGTCAACAAACACATAATGCAAGTGTGTTTTTGTCTGTGGGGTGGTTTAATGTTTCAGCAGAATCATGTTTACTTCACCATGCTATTGCTGTTTCCAGGGTTTGTAGATTTGTAGATTGAACCTAATATGATTTGTTTCTAGCTCTGTACATGCTCAAAATATAGCTATTTTGGCTCGGTGATCTGTTTGACATTTGTGTTTGTCATATTTGGTGTTCACCTCATTTTTTCAAGCATATTGGATATGTTTTCAGCTTCTTGGTGATTCCTGTTCATGGTTTGGGCTATATTTGTTAAGTCTATTATTGAATCGAAGTGGTGATGCCTTAAAAATCCTGTATGCACAAGAAGAAAGTGATTACTTGTTGCAATTTAAGATTGATATCTGTTCCTGCTATGGTCCGTGATCCTGGTTGGGCATGAGGCATAAAATTAGTTTGTTGTGATTTCAACAGACTATTCAAACGAGTTCTTGGTTTCATCTTGGTGGTTGAGCATTGTTTACTGGAATTGTATTACATTTAATTAGCCGTCAAAAGGATCATGGAAACATAAGTAAATAATTAAAAAGGATTATGGAATAAGTATTTTTCCAAATTTGGAACTAAATTTGTGAAACAAAGTTCCCCAGCCGATTCTGTGTGAAGATTCAACCTTTTTGAATCAAATTGTATACTTCTGCAAGCCACCGAAGTTAGTTGCCATCTAAATCCTAAACAATATTGCATGTTTCTGATTGTAATTAGAAGGGCATGCCAGTGTTTTGTTTTTGGTTTCTTGGCTCACTTGAGTTACTCCGCTGCCTATCCATGAAAGTTGAGTCTCCGTAACAATTTTTTCCTTGTTTCTTGGTTGCTCTGTAACTCTCTATTGCTGATGTGATGGTGTGGAACAGAGCGGAGTGAGTTATATTGCAGGTACCAAGCTCGAATTCCAACATAATGAGGGCTGCTAATTATGGTGAAGGTCTCCGGGGTTGATGTGGAAATGCTCGAAGGTAGGACGACCTTGCAGAAAGGCCATAAAAGAAACTTTTGTAATAGTTCCAGAATTAGATTGTTGTACGCTTTGAGCAATAAGAACAAAATACAAGTTAGTTGGTCTTCGCTAAATTCAGTTGAATGCAGCAGCTGCCTATAGTTGGTTCTCCCCTTTATCCCATTTCTATATCCTCTCCCAATTTGTAGGAGGGAGTTTGGATTACAGTCAAAGCCAGTTGGTCTTTGATTTAATTTCAAATAAAGATTTTTTGAGTAAATTTTACATGAGCCCGTTTGGTGCTTAAAGTACTTTTTAAGTGCTGAAGCTTATTTTATAAATAAGTAAGCAAGCAAGCATTTTTTCTATCAAAATGATTGAAATACCCTTAAAATTAACACTTTAAAGAAGTTGATTACTACCCCCTTCATCCCATTTTAGTGTTTTAGTTTTTTTTTTTTGGTCTGTTCCAAGAAAAGTGCATCTTTTTATATTTAGTAAGTTCCCAATTAAAACAACAAATTTATCACCACATGATGCAAATAACTTTTTGCTATTTTACACATCTTTAATTTAAAACTATAAAATTTAATAGTCTACCTTTATTTCTTAAATTTTGTGTCAAATTAAACTAAGACACTTAAATTGGAACAAAGGAACTATAAAAATTTTAATTCCAAAATTGATTCAAATTAAAATTAATTTATAATTGAGTTCAGTTCCAATATAAACTGTTTATTTAAGTTAGTCTTGCAAATATATGTTACTTTTAATTTTTAAAATATATAATTTGGATAAAGATTGAACCATATAAAAAGTATAGATGAACTTTTCCAGAGCCTTGTTAGGCGTAGATGTAGTGAACCTCCAGTTATGAAACGAATGGAATAGACGTACATATACAAACACATTCAATAGACTGCACAATTGAGATTTAATATTGGTATAAACGATTCAATAGTGCCTGCATAGGCAAGTAATAATAATAGCAGTACCTCCAAAGCCTTCATATTTTATACAAAATATAATACAATTCATATTCCAAAGATGGAGAATTTGAGACAGAAGAAAAGTGCTAATATAGCTGAAAGGACTCCACTATAAATACAAAAAATGGAAGATATTCATATAATACAAGCACCAAACATTAGAAATTTCACTAAATCATATCACGAAACTCCATCCAATAGATATCACTTTGTTAGGTCTTCGACATCTACATTGTTAGCTCTTGAAGTTGTGCCAATATTAGAATCAACCGATGGAATATATCTCTCATTCTCGGCTGTTTGGAATGCATCATCCACATTGCATTTCTTTCTAATATAATTGTGAATGACCATAGTAGCAAGTACGATGTCCCTATGAGTGTCAATTATAGAAAGGCATGTCTCGCAAAATAGACCATCTTGCTTTCCAAACACCAAATGTGTGCTTTACTACATTTATACAAAAAGAATGCAAATAGTTAAATTTTTCAATGCGTCCTCTTGGCTTTTGCAATTGTCAAGATGCACCGCGGCGAAATTCAGCTAGGTGATCTCACATTATCTCCTTTGTATGGAACCATGTATCCATTCATGTGCGAATATAGGCTAAATGACATGTTTCAGCTGAAATAGTATCTGTAGTGCAGACATTTGAAGGCCAAAGGCAACCATCTTGTTCAGACCACCTATTAGAAGGTTTATTTTTTCCTCAACAAGATGAAAGCTTACACTAAAATCTAGCCCACGTCAATTGCAAAACAACCAGAAAATAAGGAAAAGAAAACAGTTTGCCAACTAAAGTTCCATTCAACAACAAACGTTGATTGAAAAACAAATAGCTAAACCATCCAGCAATAAGGCACAATAATTCTCAAAAACTGATAATTAATAGATCATGTACACAAAGAACTGAATTTATTTTGCAGTTCGCAAGATTACTTCTACAAACTCTGTTGCTATTCCATGAAATCTCAAAATTAACTGTCTATAAGATATGAATTGAAACTTAAAAGTCCCACAATGACTATTAGCACTTCAAAACTAAACACTAATGTGGTTATTGAATGACATCCATGACCTATTTACAGGTAATTAGTGTGAATTGAAGAAAAACTTTAGGGAACATTCTTCCTTCTCACAACAACCAACGACGAGCGACAAGCTCGCAATACAATTAATTATACGGCATCTCTCCCTGCCCTTCTTCTTTCGGAACTCCATAACATCATAAAACAAGGCAGCCCAATGACCAACACAAACAGCCACATCAAATTCAATAACTCGGACTCATGGCTTTCAATCACCATCCCGTGAGTCATATATGATATACATACTAAAAACGGTCCTTAAGAGCTCTTTTACAAAGTTAAGAAGTGATAACATACCTCAAACACGAAGCAAACCAGCCCACTCTTGCCCGAACTTATACGAATCGAACAAATACTACAACCATGAGAGAGAAAGATAAGAGCCCGTAAATCCGAAGGAGAATCGAATAGGTACTAAATGAAAAGTAAATATATTAGAAAAATAAGGAAGGGGAAGTCAAAAAGTATCAAAATATTTTCAACTAAATCTTTCACTTCAATTTTTCTCGGAACTCCTCTTGAACAAACAAGTGAAACCAAACAATCAAATTGTTGTTAGATATGTGGACAGAAACATTTTTAGAAACTCATTTCTCAGCAGCTTTCAAGCTATCCATAGTGGAAAGCATGTCATTAGGGATACCAACCATAAATTCAAGACCAGATTTTTTCCAAAGCTTTAAGTGTGTCATAATCAACATAAAAAAGTTTAACCTTTTGGATCCCATTATCTTTAAGCAACCTCACTACTATTTCCGTCAGTCAATAACATTACAAAATTAAAAGAACCAAGTGACGGTAATCACGCTAGTAGTACATACTTAGCTTAAACAGTTTAATACTACTACTATTCATTAGTTAAAAAAAGTTGTCTTTTGCCCAATTTAAGAAGATCTGACAATGAAGCACCTTCAATTTGAACCACTGTCATAGGAGGAAGAGGGAAAAAGAGTGGAAATCGAGAACAAAAAAAATGAAGGCTAATAAAACAAGAAGTCATACTGACAGTCTGTGGCTAGAATCACAACACATCATTCACAAAAGTGCACTAGATTTCTTCAGATTAATCATATAAGTGACTGAAATAGCATTGAAATTGATGGAGAAGAACTTACCCAAGTTGCGTTGAAGAGCTGCGGTGAAAGGAAGATGAGCTGCGTTGAAGACCGATGAAAAGAGGAAAAGATACATAGTTTTAGGGCTTCAGAGAAGAGGGTAATATTGAAATTAAAAGAAAATATAAGAAATAAAAGAGTAAAATAATTAATCAAACCAAAATAACTTATAAGGCAAAAAGAAAAAAGCTACTATTCACAACTTCTTGTTTTTGGCTTATGTTAAACATTTTAAAACATATTTTAATTATTTTCCAATTTTTTCAAACACTCAAAAAATATAGAAAAGAGTAAAAAATATCCTTGAATTATTGAAAATAGATCACTTTTATCATTCGTTAAATTTTGATCGTCTAATTTTGAGATCACATATACTCCTTATATTTAACAGACCTTCACACAAGTTGCCAACATAAAAGAAAAAAATGATGTGGCTGCTAACGTGGAAAGACCCTCCACTGCCGATCAGCAGCCTCATCGGACCTTTGGCCAAACAAGCCATGAGAACGTTCCCCTCTCCCATGTCCTCTTCTCACCCCATCCTCTCTTCATCCCTCTATGTTTTCTGTTGTTTGCCGCCGTCGGATTTGACCACTGGACGGTCGGCGACGAACCACGACCACCCCACCACTGTACGACTCTTCCCCTCACCCACACGTTACTCTCTTTCTATTTTCTATCTCGGCGTCACTGTTAAGCCGAATCCGGCGAACTCGAGCCATAAACAACCCATGACCCCTTTTTGCTCTATCTCCGATCACACCTCCACACCACAACCACTGGCCAACACCCATGCTCCCTTCCCCGCTCACGCTTCCTTTTTTTTCCAGGTCGCTGCTAGAAATTCATCCGACGTTCAGACGCCAGAATTCGACGAACGACGCCGACCAGTAGCTCCCCATTCTCTTCCGTCTCGCTAATTTTGTTCATTTCCTAAGAATTGGATTTGTTTGATTCTATCTGATACGTTGCTTGTTCGGTATAAGATGTGGTGGTCTTGCATTTTCCGATGAATATACTTGCTTTCTCCATTGCTACTTTGGTTGTTTCTAGGTGACGTTGGAGAATAGGGTGAAAGGGACACGTTGAGGGTTTTTTTCCACATTGGGAGCCACATCATTGTTTTTCCATGTTGGCAGCTTATGTGGAGGTCTCTTAAATATAAGGGTATATGTGCTCCCAAAATTAGACGGTAGGGTAAATTTGATCTCAAAATTTAACGAAGGGTAAAAGATTTATTTTCATTATAGTTCAAGGGTGTTTTTGACACTTTTTCGTAAAAAGTACTCCCTCCATCTCAATTTATGTGATATAATTTAATTAGGCATGAAGTTCAAGAAAAAAAGGAAAACTTTTGGAACTTGTGGTAAAAAACTAGTACTCGTTAGTCTTAATTTATATGACACTCTTTTTTTTAGTCAGCCCAAAAAAGAATGACATATTTCTATATTTAGTAATAGTTCAACTTTAAATTTACCTTTACACCCTTAATGAAATGATTTCTAGCCACACAAATTTTCATAAGTTGTTTTAGATCACAAGTTTCAAAAGTCTTTCTTTATTTTTTAAATTTTGTGTCAAGTCAAAGAGCTTTATGTAAAATAGGACGGAGGGAGTAATAAATATTTGTGTGGTTGTAAATCATTTCATTAAAGGTAAAAGGGAAAGTTTGAAGTTAAATTATTTTTATATTTTTTAAAATAAAAATGTATTCTTTTTGTATCAATCCGTTTGCCGGACCCATAATATCATACTCGTTCTCCTAGATGTTTAAAAGTGTAAAACATGAGCTTCATATTTGACTAATAATGTCTGAAAAGATATTTTGAATTTTCAGCACTAATATTCATGCTTTTAGCTCTTTGGAGTATCAGCGGTGCACTCCATACCATACTCGATGTCGAAGATTCAAATGCATCTCAACAAGAACATTTTTCTTTGAAAATACAATACTTTAAAGCATTTAAAAAAAACTCGTTGATAAACAAGAAATGGACTGCTTGCACCTTGTTATCTAAAGTTCTTAAAAGCTATTTTGTCTTAAAAATAATTAAATCAAGTCAGTCCAAACAGGCTCTAAGTGATGTTTCATACCATAATCAAAAGGTTAATTACATACAGGATCATCCAACTTACAGTTAGAAAACCATCATACCCATATCTTTAACTTAAGTATCACACTTTGCTAAATGCCCTCATATATTTTACCAAAATCATGTGAAGATTAGTCGGAACTAATTCAGACACATTTTAATTTTTTCAGTCATAAGAAATCAAAGTTTTAAACCTAAAAAAAGTGCTATGTAGCTCAAATGAACTCCCTAAAGAAATCAAAATTTGTTTGGGAAAATATGTTTTAAGAGACGCTGAGGCTTTTCAAACTAGTAGAATAGTTACTCCTGCACTTAAAAAATAATCAGAGATATCTTTTATCTCATTCCTTCCGGGACAATTATAAACACTCTTTAATTATGGATTTACAATAAAAAAATTCAATGCGTAATCTCAACCTTCAATGTGTTTTTCTGAATAATTTCATATTTCAGAAAATTTTAGAAAATCTAACAATGAATTGATACAAAAAATATCCACTACCGAAAAACATAGAACTCTAGTTTGGAACAAATGAGCGGCCTTTTTTTGGAATTTCTATGGAGAATCCTACGGACGATGAATTACCGCATGAAATACTTTAGATCGAAAAAGTTTGATTAACTCTAACAAATAATAAACCTGCAAATCTAGAAAAAAATTCGGCCAATTGAACCTACTCAAATTATTTCTATTTAAGAACCAAAAAGATTTGTGCCAAAATAAAGCCTCTTCAATCATTAATCATTGTCCGACACTTTTTTTCCTGCATGCCATTGTGGTCTATTTGAGCAACAAAAGATCAAACAACATGGCTAATCATCGATTTTTAGTAATTCCGGCTTAATGGATGTGAGTTGCAGCCTACAATTTGAATCGATGGCGAGTTTTTAGAGTTAGCTCACCTTCATGGGATCACGACCCTTTGTCTCAGCCAAATGCAACTATTAATGTGATTATTTCATCTATATTGAGTAGCATATTATAGTAAGGATCTTCGCCCCTATATTAGAATGTCATTTAGTTGGCCTATTATTGTTTGAACAACATCGATTAATCTTGTTAAAATCATTTACATTTTATTGGATTTAACTTCATAAACTATTTAATCTAAATGAGTACTCTGGTCTAATATGGTTCAATTAATTATTTAACTCCAATAAATATGAATTTAATTTATGAAAATATTACATGATATAGTGTCTCCCACTCTGTCTATAGTGATACTTTAAAAAAGTACCAAAATAGTGACATTATGTAGTTTTATAGCATATATACACGTATTTGTGTATCTAAAAATCCTAGACGCCACTGCCTACCCCAGCCTCGCCCATTCACCATCGTTAGAGTTCGCCGACGTTTCAATTGGCCAACTGTCATTGGAGTTTCTCTCTTTTCCATGGTTGTTGAATCTAGACATCTCAATCTTTTTGATCCATAACAACAATAAATAATTTTGAATAAAGGAAATGGGTTTTCATCCAATACCCAGATCGGGTTTTCTATGTTGCCTTTGACAATTCCGGGGAATAGTTTATTGACGTTTCATCACAGTTCGATGTGCAATTCTTTTCAACTCAAAACGTTTGTGAAATACCAATAGTGGGTTCAATTTCAACCTTCCACCTACTGCCAACACTACCGTTACCGCTGCTACTGCACCTCTGTTTATTTGCTTCGACGCAGATCGCTAGTTGTAACACTTCATAAATCCGGGTTAGATGTGAATATGTTAAATGCGTATTAATGTACATGTTAGTTATGTAGGGAGAGCAATAGTATAACTGACATGCAACCACCACGCGTGAATGTGGCGTCTGATCTTTGCTCGATCAGCTAAGCCATCTCATACCTTGTCGGGGTACGAGACACGAACATGACATGATGGATCTAATAATCCCGGAGTTGAACGAACCTAAGAGAATATGTGTTATCGAAGTTTGACACATTTTCACTTGTTCCATGCAAGGTACGGACTGTACTTTTAAGGTACAGGACATATAATCTTGTCTAAGGATCGTATTTAGTTTTCTAAAATTTCCAAGTTCCTACCCTTCAGGTACGATACTATATATAGGCCATACATTTTGTACAGGCCGTAATTTTAGTCATACTTTGTGGTGGTGGAAATGTTTAGAGTTGTTTAAATAATCCCCATCTCGATCAGACCTTATTTCATCATATATCCAACCCTAATCAACATCTAAAAGGTTCTACCAAGTCTCTCTAAGTTATCTTGATGATCCAAGTATAGTTTGAAAGCAAAACAGTGTGATTCTCTCGTACGGATGATCGTAAACAAAAGCTACTACTCCCTTTCTTTACTTGGACTATTGTCAGGGCTGGTTGTGTAGAGATAAGGAGTGCTTGCAATCCTTCAAAGTAAGTTTTATCTTCTTGTTGTTAAGGTTAAGCATCTACAAGTAATAGTGAATCGATTTCTCATAACTTGGTGGTATAATTCTTAGAAGGAACTTCAGTGATGTTGGGTTGTTAAATCTGGATTATTTATGAGCATAGGAGGCTTAAAACTTGATAGTTAGAGTATGAAGTATTTATACGACCATAAAATAAGACTTTATTCTTAACCGTTGACGATATGTTTATCCCTTACTCTTGAAAGTGATTTCATGATCTTGTTTAAAACAAAAATAATACGAAATGTCATTGAACGATTCCATTATTGATAATTTGGTTGCCTTGTGTTTCTATTCTGTTAGAGTATATGGTTCTTGTTTGTCCCTTGTCGGGAGTACTTTTCTCATCTTATGACATCCTTTGTTATTTATGGGATTTCACTAGGTATGTTGTTGTATGATATCCTTTGTTATACGATTGATTCTGAAGCTCTTGTTAGACTTTAACATTCATTGTACATAACTCGATAAAGATAGGCAAGGTTTAACGACCGTAGGTCACTCCGCCCTATTCATGTTGGCATTCTAGGTCTTACATGCATTGTATATTTATGTATCTATTTTATACAGAACCGTGCTATATTTAGTCGGGTACGGTAATTATATATGCACACCATTGCAGTTGGGTATGATATTATTGAGTCCTATTATGTTCAGGTATGATATGATGAGATTCTCCCCACAGAGAAGCTTGATATGATATTATATGGCCCCATAGAGTGGCCCAATTTTACTACTATGCATATGATCATAGTTATGAAAGTTGTACACCCTCAATGGCCGTTCTGAGTTTCAGGTTGACTTCTGTACCTTTCTCTTGTACTACATTCTCATATATATGTTTTACATGCCTTACATATTTAGTACATTCTTTCGTACTAATGTCCCTTTGTTGGGGCACTATGTTTCATGCCCGCAAGTGCAGGTAGACAGGCAGACACACCTCCACAGTAGGATATCTGATTCAACTGTTGGGTGTCGCACTCCACACTTCCGAAGTTGTTGTATAGAGTCAGTAGGCCATGCTATTTATATTTATAGATACTTTAGGTATGACGGGCCATGTCCCGACTTGATGATATGTTGTAATACTCTTAGAGGCTTGCAGACTGGTGATCGATATATGGTTTCTTTTGTACAAACTTGTTAGCTTTCTTATTAGCTTATTGATATATTGGTTATGGCCTTGTCGGTCTTGTTATATACATATATATTGATTGAGTTGTCATTCATTATATGTTGTTATATCTAGATATTCTTTATGATTGTCCTTCTTAGGCTTTGTCAGCCATGTTAGTTATATGTTCATGTCATGATATACATGTGGTACGATCAAAGCTATTAAGGTGACGTGTACCGACCATACCCCTCAAGGTTAAGGTATGACACCGGGATGGATGGCGCGGCTCCCGAGTCAATTGAAAGAAAATCTAAGTTTTATGTTTTGGAAGATTCAAGTTTGAGAAGTTTAACGAAGAATTGATTTTTTGGAAGACGCACTCAGAATCAAACTATGATGGTTCCATTAGCTCTAGATTATGATTTTTGACTTAGGTGGATGGTTAGAATGAGTCCCGAATGATTTGAGAGTGATCCGGGTATGTTTGTGGAGTTTGGAAAGTCTTAAGTTACAAGATGAGTTTTAGTGGACTAAAGTCAATATTGAGGGCATTTGAGTCTTTTTCAAAGTTTCATCGATTCCATTAGGTCCGAAATATCATTTATGACTTAGTCGAGTCGTTGGTTTGGTTCCCGATGGAGTCAGGTGGATTTCGGACCCTTGGTTGTGATTTTAGTTAATTAGTAGAAATGGAATTGACTCAGGTCAAAAGCGAGTCAAGACAACCTTGTGTACGTATTTTGAGTACGCGAGCAAGTCCTTGCATATTTTAGAAGTGGTTTGCATATTTGGTTTGTGTTCGGGAGGACTCGGATGAGTTTCAGTGGTTGATTCAAAGTTTGGATGGAAACTGTAGTTTGCTGGTTTATGGTTTCTGGTTTCTGATGTCATGGCAATTGAGATACTGGGCTCGCAATTGCGAGGTCAACTTTTGCGAGAATGAGCTTACATTTGTGAAGTGGGCTTTGTAGGCAGAGGCCTGCATTTACAAAATATTTCGTGCATTTGTGAATGGGCCAGGTGTTCACATTTGCGATCAGAAGCTTGTATTTGTGAGGTAAGTGGCTATAATTACGAAGATTGCTAGGAAGAACATAAAAAGCCCTATTTCTACTTAGACATCTCATTTCCCTTTTTAGGAGTTTGAGAGCTCGGCCTAAAGTGATGTTTGAGGAATTTTCAAGTATCTTCATTTGGGTAAGCTTCTTAACATCCTATTGTAATTATATAATCGATTATTAAGAGCTTTCATGCTAGAGATCATGACTTCGGAAGGGGGTTTTATGGGTTTATGAACCCTAAGTGGATACTAAAGTTTTTCTCTAATTAATCATGAAATTGATGTTGGGTTTAGTTCATATTTGATATTTAGATTCCCTAGATGATGGGTAAACTAATTTTGGAGTAAGTTTCCCATTTTTTCCTTCAAGGCTCGAAATCCTATTTTGGGCGACCTTTTGGGTCCGTAAGTTTTATATAGCAATATGGGTGTCGATGGAATCATGTGTTGATAGACTTCTCATATTTTAATAGATTGGCACTTTTCGGAGGTGCTACGAACAGGAAAAGCTTTGTTGTGATTGTTGGGCTTCTAATTCCAAGCAAGTTGTAATCTTGTACCTTATTTTAAGCATTATTGTTGGTCTAATGAACTAATTTAGAGGGTTTAGTGGGATTAATAAGGGGATAATGATACACGGGAGGTCACAAGCACTTGTATTGGGTACCGGTGACATGTTATGGGTACTTGTGCTTTAATTGTGAATGTCATGCTTTGGGCATTAGCTAATAGTATAGTACGATCCTATGGATCTATGATTGGGGTATGAAGACCGTACTTTCTGTCGTATACTTATTTGTTTGTCTTATTTATTATTGTGTGTTTCATCACTCCTACATGCTCGTTTAAAAGTAAAAGAGAAGCTAAAGGTCGAGAATTTATTGTGAATAGACTAAAGGTCGGATCTATATGACCTGTAAGATTAAAGATTGAAACTTTATTGTATATCCTTGCTTCTTGGTTGTTATGCATGTCATATTCATGATTCATATGGTATCTCATGCATGCACACTTGCTGATACATATGTGGCTCCAAGGGAAATGATTCAGGACAGAGTGATGCGATATTTATGAGCCCGATTGTCTAGAGATAGGTATTATGAGCCTAGTATTGGCTAGTGATAGGTAATGTGAGCCAGCATTTGGTTAAGTGATATGATTGAGATCCTAATATTGGATAGGGAACCCGAAGGGAAATTATTTCGAGTGGTATATGGACCTCGCGAATCCCTCATGGGTCATGATTTATAGAATTTGAACGTGTGTGTACCGGTGACGAGGAACAAAAGGCCTTCCATTGCATTTGCACTCTCATTTCATGTCATTTCATTTATATTCTGTTGTTTGGTGCCTAAATTGTTGCTTGTAACCCTTTGACTTGATTATGTAAATACTTGACTTGACTGAGGAACTAGATGCTATAACCTAGGCTTAAACTCCGAATTTGAGTGTACTTGAAATTTTGGTTATTATGATGGATTATTGGCAGTCGGAGTAGTTGTGGTAATCGGAAGGCCAACCCACGTATCCATTTAAGATAGGGTCGATCGATGATGGTTATAAGTACACGATGTTTCCCATACTCATGCTACACCCTTTTGTGTGTGGGTTCATTTTCTAGTACCTGTGAGGCGCGCACATGATCTTCCTTTTTATCATTTACTTCATGTCCTTTTCATTCTGATAGTTGATGCACTTTCAGGATATATATTTATTACCAGACTTGTATTAATTTTTAGCTAGTTGTTGTACCTGTGACACCCGATTTTTGGGATTTCATACTTTAGTATTTGGCTATTCTATGGGATTTTATTAAGGACTTAAAAGTTGTTTACTTATTATTATTCCGCATTTACTCCCTTTATTAGTTTTGGAATGTTTTGGGTAATGGTTAGCTTACCGACTCATGAGAGTTGGTGTCATTGTAACTCCTCGTACCTCTAAACTAAGCTATATTCATGATCCAAAGTTAGGAAACTAAAACGGAGAGTTTAAGTTGAAAACCAATTTCAATTCTGCAGAATTTATTTTTATGCCGAATTATACGGACTGTAGAATTAATTATGGTCCGTCAAAATGAACCGTCAATTTCATAATTGAAATTGACGAAACCCAGTAGTTTTTTATGTATTGTATAATATTTGACGGTCCGCCCTTTTTGACCTTCTCGAAACTCTCAAGTTTTGAAGTTACTAGAAAGTTGTAAATTAATTCGACGGTCCGATTATATGGATCATAAAAAGTTTTACGGTCCCAACCCAGACCGTATAAAATTCGACGACCGTCGAATTTAGCCATGGAATTTCGTCTGATGGCAAACAGTATAAATACGCAACTTAGTCTAGAAAAGTCAGTTTTCACTATTCTTAAACCCTAGCACGGTGGTTCTCTCCTCCCATCACTCTCATACACCAAGGTAAGCCTATTCCAAGTGAATACTAATGCGTACACATGAATTCTAAGCATAAATTCATTGTTCTTAACCTAGGGTTTTCAAGATAACCCCAATTCCAAGGCTCAAGGTTCAATCTTTGGATTTCTACTTCCAAGTTCAGATTTTTAAGATATGTTTTGGAGCGATTAAGGTATGTAGAGTTTCTATTTACATATGGTAACGTCTTTAATCATCTCCATGCCTCATTCATCGAGATTGGTGTGAATTACATTAGAATTTGAGATTATGCCCTAGTTCGTGAAAAGACTAAAACGTATATCTTTGAGATAATAACTTCATAGTTGTTCATAACTATCACTTTGGTCGTTGTGGACTCAGTACGTAATCAACATAGACTTGTGATTGATACCCATAAGTCTCAGTCTTGAATACCTAGTATGCCTGTAAACTAGTTAAAGCTTCGGTACTCATAATCAGTTCATGAATACATGTCTCATCGAATCATTGCTCATTATGTCAGTGTTGTATCTTTTAGCATGATTCTCAGTTCTTTTATATATATGTTATTTAATGTTGAACACCTGTATTTTGGGCCCAATGCCACAATTTAAGAATACGTATACTTGGGCCCAAGGCCACAAATTTGTGCGCCTATATTGTGCCTAAGGCCACAACTATTTATTATTTCAGTTAAACATGTGATTCTTCATTTCAGTACAAGAAGTATTCATATTCATTGCTTCCTTGTTCAGTTATCAATTTTCAGTTTTAGCTCAGTTTTAGTATATTATCTGTTTATTGATTGGGTTGCCCTTTCCCGAGCACCTCACAATTATTTATTCTTTTAGTTGCTTACATACAATACAATTTAAATGTATTAACATCCCTTTGTATAGGGCCTACACTTCACAGTGCAGGTTCATGAGTTTCAGGACGACAGATCTACTTAGTAGGATTGCTTTAGTATCAACTGCTTGGTAAGCCTCATCTCATTTGGGGTGTCAGTCTATTATTCATTATTATATTTTATGATAGCGATATGTCAGGGCCTTGTCCTGGTAAACAGTTTTTAGTCAGACTCATGTCAGAGATTTCATAGACTAGACTAGCTATCATGTCGTGGTAGACATTTTTATACTATTTCAGCAATATACTTTCATATTACCAATTCAGCAGTTGAATTACTTGTTTCAAATTTTACTATAGTATGTTTTGATGCATATGTTGATTCAGCAGCTATGTGGTTCGCTCGGTCAAATACAGACAGGCACCGAGTTTCGTATTTTGCCTAGGCTATGGTTCTGGGAATGACAAATCTTGGTATCAGAGCTTAGGTTCAAGTGTCTTAGGGAGTCTATTAAATCGTGTCCAGTGGGGTCACTTTTATGTGTGCGAGGTCCCCACACATGTAAATAGTTGACCACTAAGACATCTAGGATTCTCTCACATCTTTCATACCCTAGATCGTGCAGTTAGAGTTATACCTTCAATACATCCTTCGAACTCATGTGTATTACGTATTTCAGAAAAATGCCGGTGAAATAGAAATCAACTACCAACAAGAGAGCTACTGCTAGTGTTACTCGTAAGGAATATGCTCAGGCTCAGGGGTCCAATTCGGGTACAGCACCCCCACCAAATACTACAGGGCCTGCGGAGATCCAAGTTCTGTCGCGCAGTTCTACCAAATCAGAAATTAGGGGAGCTATTCAGTTGTTCACTCAGCTTGTTGCTGCTTAAGCCTAATGACAAGAAATTACTCCACGTATGGGAACTAATGGGGAGTCATCCCATTCCAGGACTCGTGAATTTCTATGTATGGACCGTCTGGTGTTCACAAAATCTTGTACCAATGAAATACATTGATGGGCCTTAGAAAATCTTTTGTGTTATGCATGTTAAGGTAGAGGCAGCAAAGTTTGGAGCTTATCAATTGTAGGATGTTGCAGACATCTGGTATGAATCATGCAACATCTGGTATGAATCATGGGAACAATCCTGCGAGGAAGATGCATCCCCAACAACTTGGGATGAGTTCCTTGATGCTTTTATTGAACATTTTCTATCTATAGAGGTAAGAGAGGCAAAGGTTGTGGAATTCAAGAAGCTTAAGTAGATGGAAGGAGCATGCATGAGTACTATCTTCAATTTGCTTTTTTGGCAAAGTATGCTTCATATATGGTCCCCGACATGAGGGCCAGAGTTAGGCATGCGTATGATCTTGATCCTCATTTGTACAATGCAGCTAATATTATATGTTAGAACAAGGAGATGACTATTACAAAGATGATTTCTTTCGTACAAGGTAATGAGAGCAGGTTAAAAGAAGAGGAAGCCTTGCATAAAGAGAAAGATAGGGAATTTAACAAGAGCGTAAAGTCTTCAGGTCACTTCAATCTTAGGAGAGGTGGAGGCAGACAGTTCTTCAAGAATATGTCATCAGGACCTGCTCCATCTTCAGTCAGTACCTCATCCCCAAAGTTTATGAATGATAATAAAAGGTAGAACTACATAGCAGCAAGCTCACAATCATAGGTCATCATGGGCCACAAGGGTTTTCAGCATCCTACTTGCAACACTTGTGGTAAGAGGCACTTAGGGGTGTGTCATTCAGGCATGGATGGTTTCTTTGGGTGTGGTCAATAAGGTCACTTTCTAAAGGATTGACCATCGGCAGGGCAAGATACTAGTGGAAATGTAGCTCAGTCTACCAATTTTGTAGTCAATCGAAATTCTCAGGCCCATCCAGGGCATGGTGCGGCTATGTTTGGTAACAAAAGATGAGGTCCAAACAACTTATATGCTTTAGCTAGTCGTCAGGTTATAGAGGCTCGTACAGATGACATCACATATATATAGCGGTCTTCACTTTTGACATTTATGTCTTTATAGATCTTGGATCCACCCTATCATATGTAACTACTTTTGTTGCTAAGAAGTATGGGACAGAGCCAAAAAAGTTGCATAAACCCTTTGAAGTATCTACTCCAATAGGAAGGTTAGTTATAGCTAGATGATTTTATAGGGATTGTCCAGTTAAAATTCTATCACCGTACTACAGTAGCCGATCTGGTAGAGTTAGAAATGGTAGACTTTGATGTAATTATGGGTATGGATTGGTTGTCTTCATGTTATGCCACTGTAGGTTTTAGAACCAAAATTGTCAATTCGAATTTTCTAGTGAACCAGTCACAGAATGGAAGGGTGACATAGCAGCACCCGTGGGTAGGTTTATTTCATATCTTAAGGCTAGAAAGATGATATCCAAGGGGTACATCTACTATCTATTTCAGATTAGGGATTCAGATACCTAGACCCAAACTCTTCAGTATGTATCAGTAGTCAATGTGTTTCAAGATGTCTTTCCCGAGGATCTTCCTGGAGTTCCTCCGGATAGGAAAATTGAATTTGGAATTGATCTACTTCCCGACACTAAGCCGATATCTATTCCACCATACAAAATGGCTCTAACATAGTTGAGAGAACTAAAAACCCAGTTGAAAGATCTCCTTGATAAGGGATTCATTAGACCAAGTGCCTCACCATAAGGTGCACCAGTCCTGTTTGTTCGAAAGAAAGATGGGTCTTTGCGTATGTTCATTGACTACCGACAGTTGAACAAAGTCACCATTAAGAACAATTATCCTTTTCCTATAATCGATGATTTATTTGATCAACTTCAGGGTGCTCTGTGCTATTCCAAGATTGACCTCAGATTAGGGTACCATCAGCTTAAGGTTAGGGAAGTTGATATTCTGAAAACCGCTTTTAGAACTTGCTATGGTCATTTTGAATTTTGTGTCATGACATTCGTATTGACAAATGCCCTAGCTGCTTTCATGGATCTTATGAATAGGGTCTGAGCCTTATCTTGATATTTCCGTCATTGTCTTCATTGATGATATCCTAGTCTATTCCCGTAGTGAGGCAAATCATGCAGAACATCTCAGAAAAGTGTTGCGGACACTTCAAGACAACGATATTTATGCTAAGTTTTCCAAGTGTGAATTTTGGCTTAAGTCAGTGGCGTTCTTAGGCCATGTGATTTCAGGCAAAGGCATCCAAGTTGATTTTCATAAAATAGATGCTCTTAAGAATTGGCCCAGACCCACTTCTGCTTCAGATATTCAGAGTTTCTTGGGCCTGGCAGGCTATACAGGCGCTTCGTAGAAGATTTCTCTTCCATCTCAGCTCCATTGACCAGATTGACTCAGAAGAAAGTAAAATTTTAGTGGTCAGATTCCTGTGAGCATAATTTCGAAGAGTTGAAAACGAGATTGACATCTGCTCCAGTGTTAATATTTCCAAAGGGAACCGAGGGGTTCGTAGTATAATGTTATACATCAGACAGTGGTCTCGGATGTGTCTTAATGAAGGATAGTAGGGTTATAGCTTATGCATCCGATGAGCCTTAGCTATTAAGTATCACACCTTAGCTTCCCTCTCATTTAGCTCCAAAGTACGTCAAACTTTAGCAACTAGAAGGAAGAACGCCTCTAGATCAACATCTAGGACTCTCCATTGAAGGATTTAGGTTGATTACCTTTGGGTCTGCTTTGGAATCACATTACAACTCTTGGGGAGGTATTTGGAATAGCTTAGGGCTGCTAATTTCGTGGAGAGAGAAGAGAGAGTGTTGGAGAATTTTTCTAAGTGTAAAAATGAGAAACATCTACAAGGTTCATGTATGTATATTATCCCTTAAATGGGCTTGGGCAAATGGGCTTGTATCTGTCCTATATCACCCATTTATTGCCTTCTAAGTGGGCCAACTATCTTAAGTAGGTGATTCACCTACTTGTCACTTACTTAAGATAGAAGGTTACTAATTAGCTCTAAACACGTGGGTCATCCTCGTTTAATAAGTAAGATATGAAACAAGTAGGATGTGTAAGCAATAGGACGTGCAAGAGAGTTGGACGTGCAATCAAGTTGAACGTGCGAGTAAGTACCTCAAGCACATATGATGTCTAAGCAAGTAGGTCACTTTCTTTGCGCAATACCTCATTTTTAAAATCTGATTCACCTTAACTAGACTTAATAATTACATACTCTTGGCCATTAGATAGCAACTATAACCTCGTCGAACTTTGTCGAAACTTGTTTTCTTCAACTCGTTTAGCCTCGACCTCTTATGAGACTTACTTAAGACTCGTTAAAACTCATTGCTATCCATATTTAAGATCTTAGCCTCTTCGGGCTTCTGTTACTTTACTTACGACACAATCGACATCAAAAGTATGGGGTGTAACAATATCGACACTCGATGGCTACTCTTCCTCTAGAACGATTGGTAAACCATTATCATTAATTGATTTAAAAACCAGTTTCAGATCATTAATCAATTTCCATTAAATGAGACCCGTTCAAAGGGCAAAACACTTCAATATGCAAACCTTAAATTCGAGTTAAACATCCCTTATAGGGGTAAATTATATTTGAAGCTCAATGCTTCATAATTTAGTTTCAATCATCCTTTGATAGTGAAAAAATCAAGCATACTTATATATATTACAATACACATAAGGTTTAATGCAGACTTGTCCCTCACGTATACAAATCTTTCCAAGGAAACCCATTTTAAAGTTTGAAAAATAGACATATCTCAATATCCGCTATAACGCTACCAAATGGGTTTTGCGAGGTTCACCAATCACTCGACAATTGACTTAGATGAGAAAGATTAAAACTTTACACTTTTCTCTTGAATTTTCACCCTTCTCGAAAACTAGAGTTTTAAGTCAAATTCATGTTCTTGCTTTCATTAAATTCACCATAGATTCTAACGATGTATAAACCCTATACAATCTCCGTAACTATACTAGAATTATATAAACTTACCTCAAAACAAATTTCCAACTATTCTTTTCTGCATTCGTTCTCGAATTGAATTCTCACAATCTATGGAATAGATGAGGATTCTAGCGTTAATCTTTGTTAATAATTCATGTAGAAGTGTTAGCATTACTCATAAATACATGGAGTAACCTTACCTTGGTGTGGGAGGATATGGAGAGGAAAGAAAAGTCGCCTTAGGGTTTTGTAGAAGTGAAAATAGACTTAAATTGCAGAAATTTGTGTTTTAAAGCAAAGTTCTGCATTTTTGGGACATTGTGCATCGCCCCACCATTGTACGAAACTTTATGGCATTGGCAGATTTGTCATGCTATTGGTTGGGCATCGCCCAACCAAAGCACATAACTTTTTGCACATACACCCGACGGTAAAATGGTCATAACTCCTAACACAGAGCTTTGGTTGACCTGGTTTGTGATTGGAAAGGTATTTCAATGGCCTACAACTTTCATGTTTTGCATTTTCTCATAGTATCAATGGATCTGAAAACTATCTAGAAGTCAGGACTACCACTGACTTAGATGAATTTAAGAAGTCTTATGCACCTCACTATTTGACTTGATTTCAAAAGGACTATTTTCACCCAAATTCACCTTGATAGGACTTCTTACAACTAAAGCATCACATTAATACTCATTTAACCTATTCACACCTAACTCGAATTTCAAAGTGTTACATTAACCCCCTCTCAAGATCATTTGTCCTCGAATGAGAGTCATGGCCTAAGATTTTTCAATAAACCTCAAAATTTTTTAAAAAATCGTTAGAGTTCCTTTGTTTGACAAGATATCCATAAACAAAATTCAGCTAACAACCTAACAATAATGATATGGTCCTCAGAGAGACTCCCAGGATTACAACAAAAGAAGTCTATACACGAAATAAGGGGTTTATACATTTAATCGATACTTTTATAAGAATTTAATAGCGAGAAGATTCAACACATGGAATAGAGAATAAGTGAGGTTATTACAGCGTGAGTGTCATTAATGACAACTAGATGGTAACTACACCCTTTCGAGTTCATTTTGTAAGTCTTAAGATACAAAATAACTCTACCTCGAGTTTTAACAATATCACTCTTCAACTTTTTAATGAGTTCATCACGAAATTCAAGCCTAATTATTTTTATTGACAATCTAGAGTTCATACCACGTGGAAAGACATTCTATCACCAATTACCTCAAAGTTCACCATTTCTAATTCAAATAAATCAGTAGTATACTCACGGCCCTTAACTACAACTACATAGTCTCTATAGACTCTAGAAACAATAAAGGGGACACTAACAAGGGTATTCACATAAAAGGATTCTAACATTTGGTCGGGTTCCACACCAAAATCAAGGGCAAGGTATGGAGTCGCATAAGAAATATTCGAACCCCGATCGATCAACTTACACACATCAAGAGAATAAATAGTTATAATACTTGGGACCAGCGTTTGAGGCTTCGGCTTTGTCCCTACGAGCCAAACTACTAAACGCCTACTACAGAACTCCAAAAGACTTTATACCATCCACCAAATTATACATCACAACCAATGTGCACTTTATAGCACCATTGTTCACTAGGTTAGAAACTACATCACGAGTTAAAGCCATTTTCGTGAGGCACGAGTTAACGAACATGTCAGAAGGAACCTAAAGGAAGTTCAAACTCTATAGGACAATCTAGAATAAAGAAAAATGGGAAACACCTATAAATGTCCTGGTAGTCTCTGGATCATGCATGTGATCAGGTTGCACAAGGAAGACTGCACTAGACATAGCTCCGTAGACACAGACACATCTTAGGACATATCTAAACCTAGGCTTGGATATCAAGCTTTTCCTGGCCCAAAACCCACGTTGGACGCAATAAGCATCCGATGTTATGAACAACACCGGAAGCACCTTATAAAATCAATAAACATATAATCTCTTTTTACAATCTTTTAACATTTTTTTAATACAAGCCATGAATAGAAAAACGTAAGCATACTCTTACTTATTAAAACTGTGGAAGTCTAATATGAATAACCAAATATAAAATATGGCAATGCCTCAATTAGTCCTACGAGACTTTCAAAATCTACCCATAATGTCTAACTTTGGGACGCAGCCTAAAAACCAAAAGTAATAAACTAAGATTGAGGGGTGTCCTACGAATAAGCATGTGGGATCACCAATACAACTAGAAAGGAGCATGTTCTCCTACTCCGTACGCGTATCACAAACCTGCTCTTCTTTGTTACCTAACATACCATCAAAAACAACAATGGTATGTCTGAGTATTGGATACTCAGTGAGTTTCTTCGGAACAATGGTTAATAGGAAAATATATAAGTAATAAGTGTAATTGAGAATAGTATTGAGAAATAGTTCAAAACAAATGATAACATCTCATGAATATCTAGTATAAGTCAATGATGAATAAATAATCACTTTGAATTCTTAAATTGTTCTTGTTACCTTAAGTTCTTTTAAAAACAGTTCAAAATCCCAAAGATAGAGTAAGTCAGTAACCTTAGTAAAATCACCAGTAAAAGCCAATAACAATGAAATATATCAATTTCGACTCATTATATCGTTCATCACCTTAAGTCTATTCAATCATGAACTCAAGATCATCAATGAGCCACTCACGGGCTATCAAAGTATAACACATACCAATAAAGGACCAAATCAACATAACAAAGGGATGACCATTTAAGGTTCCCTAAACAACATAGAAGCACCACATCGGGGCTATCAACCCACAATGGCTACCCATCCTTACGAATAGATAGAAAAAGACCATATCGGGGCTACCAACCCTCGATGACCACTCTTCCACCCTCATGTCTATGCATGAACCACACCAGAGTTATTGACCCTTGATAGCCACTCTTCCTCCCAAATGGCTAGGCAAAGACCACATCGGGGATACCAACACTCGATGACCACTCTTCCTCTTGAATAGATAGGCATGAACCACACTAGTGTTATTGACCCTTGATAGTCACTCTTTCTCCCGAATGGCTAGGCAAAGACCACACCGGGGCTACCAACCCTCGGTGACCACTCTTCCTCCTTAATGGCTTGGCATGAACCACACTAGGGTTATAGACCCTCGATGGCCACTCTTATTCCCGCATGGCTAGGTAAACCCCACTAGGATCTATAGTGACTACCCTTTCTCCCGAATACCTAGACAAAACACAAATAATAGAAATTCTGACATAATAGTCGAATCACAATCATAGCATGGAAGTTGAATCATAAGTCATGAATTATGTTCAGCATCCCATTAATATAGGTGTACCAATACATTAATCGATTTAGAAATCAGTTTCACATCATTAATCAATTTCCATTAAATGACCCATTCATAGGGCAAAACACTTCAATATACAAACCTTAGAAATTGAGTGAAAGATAACCCTTATAGGGGTTAATCATATTCAACGTTCAATGCTTCATAATTTAGTTTCAATCATCCTTTGATAGGGGATAATCACGCATACTTATATATATTACAATACACATAAGGTTTAATGCAGACTTGTCCCTCACGTATACAAACCTTGCCAAGGAAAACCATTTTAAAGTTTGAAAAGTATGTTCAGAAAGAGACATACCTCAATTTCGTCTATAACATTACCAAATGGGTTTTTTGAGGTTAAACAATCACTCTACAATTGATTTATATGAGAAAGATTAGAACTTTACATTTTTCTCTTAAATTTCCACCTTTTTCGAAAACCAGGGTTTTAAGCCAATTTCATATTCTTGCTTTCATATGATTCATCCATGGATTCTAACGATATATAAATGATATATAAACCCTAAACAATCTCCATAACTATACTAGGATTATAGAAACTTACCTCACAACGAATTCCCAATGATTCTTTTCTTCAATCGTTCTCGAATCAAACTCTCACAGTCTATGGAATAGATGAGGATTTTAGCGTTCATCTTTGGTAATAATCCATGTAGGGGTGTTAGAATTACTTAGAAATACATGTACTAACCTACCTTAGTGTGGGAGGATGTGGAGAGGAGAGAAAAGTCGACTTAGGATTTTATAAAAGTGAAAATATACTTAAATTGCAGAAATTCGTATCTTAGAGTTGAGTTCTGCATTTTTGGGGACCATGTACGTCGCCCCACCATTGCACGGAACTTTATGGAATTTATAGATTTGTCATGCTATGGTTGGGCATCGCCAACCATAGCACAAAACTTTCTGCACATATACATAACTTTTTGCACATACACCCGATGGTAAAATGCCATAACTCCTAGAAGAGAGATCCAATTGGCCATGTATTTATATGGTTGGAAAGGTATTTCAATGGCCTACAACTTTTATGTTTTCCATTTTCTCATATTCTCAATGGATCTATCGAAAACAAGCTAGAAGTCAGGACTACCATAGACTTAGATAAATTTGTGGCTTGATTTCAAAACGACTATTTTCACCCAAATTCTACTTGATAGGACTTCTTATAACTAACATGTACATTAATACGCATTTAACATATTCACATCTAACCCGGATTTATGAAGTGTTACAACTAGCGATCTGCGTCGAAGCAAATAAACAGAGGTGCAGTAGCAGCGGTAACGGTAGCGTTGGCAGTAGGCGGAAGGTTGAAATTGAACCCACTATTGGTATTTCACAAACGTTTTGAGTTGAAAAGAATTGCACATCGAACTGTGATGAAATGTCAATAAACTATTCCCCGGAGTTGTCAAAGGCAACATAGAAAACCCGATCTGGGTATTGGACGAAAACCCATTTCCTTTATTCAAAATTATTTATTGTTGTTATGGATCAAAAAGATTGAGATGTCTAGATTCAACAACCATGGAAAAGAGAGAAACTCCAATGACAGTTGGCCAATTGAAACGTCGGCGAACTCTAACGATGGTGAATGGGCGAGGCTGGGGTAGGCAGTGGCGTCTAGGATTTTTAGATACACAAATACGTGTATATATGCTATAAAACTACATAATGTCACTATTTTGGTACATTTTTAAAGTATCACTATAGACAGAGTGGGAGACACTATATCATGTAATATTTTCATAAATTAAATTCATATTTATTGGAGTTAAATAATTAATTGAATCATATTAGACCAGAGTATTCATTTAGATTAAATAGTTTATGAATTTAAATCCAATAAAATGTAAATGATTTTAACAAGATTAATCGATGTTGTTCAAACAATAATAGGCCAACTAAATGACATTCAAATATAGGGGCGAAGATCCTTACTATAATATGCTACTCAATATAGATGAAATAATCACATTAATAGTTGCATTTGGCTGAGACAAAGGGTCGTGATCCCATGAAGGTGAGCTAACTCTAAAAACTCGCCATCGATTCAAATTGTAGGCTGCAACTCACCTCCATTAAGCCGGAATTACTAAAAATCGATGATTAGCCATGTTGTTTGATCTTTTGTTGCTCAAATAGACCACAATGGCATGCAGGAAAAAAAAGTGTCGGACAATGATTAATGATTGAAGAGGCTTTATTTTGGTACAAATCTTTTTGGTTCTTAAATAGAAATAATTTGAGTAGGTTCAATTGGCCGAATTTTTTTTCTAGATTTGCAGGTTTATTATTTGTTAGAGTTGATCAAACTTTTTCGATCTAAAGTATTTCATGCGGTAATTCATCGTCCGTAGGATTCTCCATAGAAATTCCAAAAAAAGGCCGCTCATTTGTTCCAAACTAGAGTTCCATGTTTTTCGGTAGTGGATATTTTTTGTATCAATTCATTGTTAGATTTTGTAAAATTTTCTGAAATATGAAATTATTCAGAAAAACACATTGAAGGTTGAGATTACGCATTGAATTTTTTATTGTAAATCCATAATTAAAGAGTGTTTATAATTGTCCCGGAAGGAATGAGATAAAAGATATCTCTGATTAATTTTTAAGTGCAGGAGTAACTATTCTACTAGTTCGAAAAGCCTCAGCGTCTCTTAAAACATATTTTCCCAAACGAATTTTTTGATTTCTTTAGGGAGTTCATTTGAGCTTCATAGCACTTTTTTTAGGTTTAAAACTTTGATTTCTTATGACTGAAAAAATTAAAATGTGTCTGAATTAGTTCCGACTAATCTTCACATGATTTTGGTAAAATATATGAGGGCATTTAGCAAAGTGTGATACTTAAGTTAAAGATATGGGTATGATGGTTTTCTAACTATAAGTTGGATGATCCTGTATGTAATTAACCTTTTGATTATGGTATGAAACATCACTTAGAGCCTGTTTGGACTGACTTGATTTAACTGTTTTTAAGACAAAATAGCTTTTAAGAACTTTAGATAACAAGGTGCAAGCAGTCCATTTCTTGTTTATCAACGAGTTTTTTTTAAATGCTTTAAAGTCTTGTAGTTTCAAAGAAAAATGTTCTTGTTGAGATGCATTTGAATCTTCGACATCGAGTATGGTATGGAGTGCACCGCTGATACTCCAAAGAGCTAAAAGCATGAATATTAGTGCTGAAAATTCAAAATATCTTTTCAGAGACATTATTAGTCAAATATGAAGCTCATGTTTTACACTTTTAAACATCTAGGAGAACGAGTATGATATTATGGGTCCGGCAAACGGATTGATACAAAAAGAATACATTTTTATTTTAAAAAATATAAAAATAATTTAACTTCAAACTTTTCCTTTTACCTTTAATGAAATGATTTACAACCACACAAATATCTATTACTCCCTCCGTCCTATTTTACATAAAGCTCTTTGACTTGACACAAAATTTAAAAAATAAAGAAAAACTTTTGAAACTTGTGATCTAAAACAACTTATGAAAATTTGTGTGGCTAGAAATCATTTCATTAAGGGTGTAAAGGTAAATTTAAAGTTGAACTATTACTAAATATAGAAATATGTCATTTATATATCGTTAGAATCCATGGATGAATCATATGAAAGCAAGAATATGAAATTGGCTTAAAACCCTGGTTTTCGAAAAAGGTGGAAATTTAAGAGAAAAATGTAAAGTTCTAATCTTTCTCATATAAATCAATTGTAGAGTGATTGTTTAACCTCAAAAAACCCATTTGGTAATGTTATAGACGAAATTGAGGTATGTCTCTTTCTGAACATACTTTTCAAACTTTAAAGTGGTTTTCCTTGGCAACGTCTGTATACGTGAGGGACAAGTCTGCATTAAACCTTATGTGTATTGTAATATATATATAAGTATGCATGATTATCCCCTATCAAAGGATGATTGAAACTAAATTATGAAGCATTGAATGTTGAATATGATTAACCCCTATAAGGGATATCATTCACTCAATTTCTAAGATTTGTATATTGAAGTGTTTTGCCCTATGAATGGGTCATTTAATGGAAATTGATTAATGATGTGAAACTGATTTCTAAATCGATTAATGTAATGGTACACCTATATTAATGGGATGCTGAACATAATTCATGACTTATGATTCAACTTCCATGCTATGATTGTGATTCGACTATTATGTCAGAATTTCTATTGTTTGTGTTTTGTCTAGGTATTCGGGATAAAGGGTAGTCACTATGGATCCTAGTGGGGTTTACCTAGCCATGTGGGAATAAGAGTGGCCATCGAGGGTCGATAACCCTAGTGTGGTTCATGCCAAGCCATTAAGGAGGAAGAGTGGTCACCGAGGGTTGGTAGCCCCGGTGTGGTCTTTGCCTAGCCATTCGGGAGAAAGAGTGACTATCAAG
Organism: Anisodus tanguticus; assembly: GCA_034509755.1. Taxonomy (NCBI): domain Eukaryota; kingdom Viridiplantae; phylum Streptophyta; class Magnoliopsida; order Solanales; family Solanaceae; genus Anisodus; species Anisodus tanguticus. The sequence continues at coordinate 15,936,970 of CM067548.1, read as the reverse complement.
GGTCAATAACACTAGTGTGGTTCATGCCTATCTATTCAAGAGGAAGAGTGGTCATCGAGTGTTGGTATCCCCGATGTGGTCTTATCCTAGCCATTTGGGAGGAAGAGTGGCTATCAAGGGTCGATAACTCTGGTGTGGTTCATGCATAGACATGAGGGCGGAAGAGTGGTCATCGAGGGTTGGTAGCCCCGATATGGTCTTTTTCTATCTATTCGTAAGGATGGGTAGCCATTGTGGGTTGATAGCCCTGATGTGGTGCTTCTATGTTATTTAGGGAACCTTAAATGATCACCCCTTTGTTATGTTGATTTGGTCCTTTATTGGTATGTGTTGTACTTTGATAGCCCGTGAGTGGCTCATTGATGATCTTGAGTTCATGATTGAATAGACTTAAGGTGATGAACGATATAATGAGTCGAAATTGATATATTTCATTGTTATTGGCTTTTACTGGTGATTTTACTAAGGTTACTGACTTACTCTATCTTTGGGATTTTGAACTGTTTTTAAAAGAACTTAAGGTAACAAGAACAATTTAAGAATTCAAAGTGATTATTTATTCATCATTGACTTATACTAGATATTCATGAGATGTTATCATTTGTTTTGAACCATTTCTCAATACTATTCTCAATTACACTTATTACTTATATATTTTCCTATTAACCATTGTTCCGAAGAAACTCACTGAGTATCCAATACTCAGACATACCATTGTTGTTTTTGATGGTATGTTAGGTAACGAAGAAGAGCAGGTTTGTGATACGCGTACGGAGTAGGAGAACATGCTCCTTTCCAGTTGTATTGGTGATCCCACATGCTTATTCGTAGGACACCCCTCAATCTTAGTTTATTACTTTTGGTTTTTAGGCTGCGTCCCAAAGTTAGACATTTATTTATCCTAGAAGCTCCATATATAGTTGTCAGATTATGGGTAGATTTTGAAAATCTCGTAAGACTAATTGAGGCATTGCCACATTTTATATTTGGTTATTCATATTAGACTTCCACAGTTTTAATAAGTAAGAGTATGCTTACGTTTTTCTATTCATGGCTTTTATTAAAAAAATGTTAAAAGATTGTAAAAAGAGATTATATGTTTATTGATTTTATAAGGTGCTTCCGGTGTTGTTCATAACATCGGATGCTTATTGCGTCCAACATGGGTTTTGGGCCAGGAAAAGCTTGATATCTAAGCCTAGGTTTAGATATGTCCTAAGATGTGTCTGTGTCTACGGAGCTATGTCTAGTGCAGTCTTCCTTGTGCAGCCTCATCACATGCATGATCGAGAGACTACCAGGACATTTATAGGTGTTTCCCATTTTTCTTTATTCTAGATTGTCCTATAGAGTTTGAACTTCCTTTAGGTTCCTTCTGACATGTTCGTTAACTCGTGCCTCACAAAAATGGCTTTAACTCGTGATGTAGTTTCTAACCTAGTGAACAATGGTGCTATAAAGTGCACATTGGTTGTGATGTATAATTTGGTGGATGGTATAAAGTCTTTTGGAGTTCTGTAGTAGGCGTTTAGTGGTTTGGTTCGTAGGGACAAAGCTGAAGCCTCAAATGCTGGTCCCAAGTATTATAACTATTTATTCTCTTGATGTGTGTAAGTTGATCGATCGGGGTTCGAATATTTCTTATGCGACTCCATACCTTGCCCTTGATTTTGGTGTGGAACCCGACCAAATGTTAGAATCCTTTTATGTGAATACCCTTGTTAGTGTCCCCTTTATTGTTTCTAGAGTCTATAGAGACTATGTAGTTGTAGTTAAGGGCCGTGAGTATACTACTGATTTATTTGAATTAGAAATGGTGAACTTTGAGGTAATTGGTGATAGAATGTCTTTCCACATGTTATGAACTCTAGATTGTCAATAAAAATAATTAGGCTTGAATTTCGTGATGAACTCATTAAAAAGTTGAAGAGTGATATTGTTAAAACTCGAGGTAGAGTTATTTTGTATCTTAAGACTTACAAAATGAACTCGAAAGGGTGTAGTTACCATCTAGTTGTCATTAATGACACTCACGCTGTAATAACCTCACTTATTCTCTATTCCATGTGTTGAATCTTCTCGCTATTAAATTCTTATAAAAGTATCGATTAAATGTATAAACCCCTTATTTCGTGTATATACTTCTTTTGTTGTAATCCTGGGAGTCTCTGTGAGGACCATATCATTATTGTTAGGTTGTTAGCTGAATTTTGTTTATGGATAGCTTGTCAAACAAAGGAACTCTGACGATTTTTTTAAATTTTTTGAGGTTTATTGAAAAATCTTAGGCCATGACTCTCATTCGAGGACAAATGATCTTGAGAGGGGGATAATGTAACACTTTGAAATTCGAGTTAGGTGTGAATATGTTAAATGAGTATTAATGTGATGTTTTAGTTGTAAGAAGGCCTATCAAGGTGAATTTGGGTGAAAATAGTCCTTTTGAAATCAAGTCAAATAGTGAGGTCCATAAGACTTCTTAAATTCATCTAAGTCAGTGGTAGTCCTGACTTTTAGATAGTTTTCAGATCCATTGATACTATGAGAAAATGCAAAGCATGAAAGTTGTAGGCCATTGAAATACCTTTCCAATCACAAACCAGGTCAACCAAAGCTCTGTGTTAGGAGTTATGACCATTTTACCGTCGGGTGTATGTGCAAAAAGTTATGTGCTTTGGTTGGGCGAACCAATAGCATGACAAATCTGCCAATGCCATAAAGTTCCGTACAATGGTGGGGCGATGCACAATGTCCCAAAAAATGCAGAACTTTGCTTTAAAACACAAATTTCTGCAATTTAAGTCTATTTTCACTTCTACAAAACCCTAAGGCAACTTTTCTTTCCTCTCCATATCCTCCCACACCAAGGTAAGGTTACTCCATGTATTTATGAGTAATGCTAACACTTCTACATGAGTTATTAACAAAGATTAACGCTAGAATCCTCATCTATTCCATAGATTGTGAGAATTCAATTCGAGAACTATTGCAGAAAAGAATAGTTGGAATTTTGTTTTGAGGTAAGTTTATATAATTCTAGTATAGTTATGGAGATTGTTTAGGGTTTATACATCGTTAGAATCTATGGTGAATTTAATGAAAGCAAGAACATGAATTTGACTTAAAACTCTAGTTTTCGAGAAGGGTGAAAATTCAAGAGAAAAGTGTAAAGTTTTAATCTTTCTCATCTAAATCAATTGTCGAGTGATTGGTGAACCTCGCAAAACCCATTTGGTAGCGTTATAGCGGATATTGAGATATGTCTACTTTTCAAACTTTAAAATGGGTTTCCTTGGAAAGATTTGTATACGTGAGGGACAAGTCTGCATTAAACCTTATGTGTATTGTAATATATATAAGTATGCTTGATTTTTTCACTATCAAAGGATGATTGAAACTAAATTATGAAGCATTGAGCTTCAAATATAATTTACCCCTATAAGGGATGTTTAACTCGAATTTAAGGTTTGCATATTGAAGTGTTTTGCCCTTTGAACGAGTCTCATTTAATGGAAATTGATTAATGATCCGAAACTAGTTTTTAAATCAATTAATGATAATGGTTTACCAGTCGTTCTGGAGGAAGAGTAGCCATCGAGTGTCGATATTGTTACACCCCATACTTTTGATGTCGATTGTGTCGTAAGTAAAGTAACAGAAGCCCAAAGAGGCTAAGATCTTAAATATGGATAGCAATGAGTTTTAACGAGTCTTAAGTAAGTCTCATAAGAGGTCGAGGCTAAACGAGTTGAAGAAAACAAGTTTCGACAAAGTTCGACGAGGTTATAGTTGCTATCTAATGGTCCAAGAGTATGTAAATGTTAAGTCTAGTTAAGGTGAATCAGATTTTAAAAATGAGGTATTGCGCAAAGAAAGTGACCTACTTGCTTAGACATCATATGTGCTTGAGGTACTTGCTCGCATGTTCAACTTGCTTGCACGTCCAACTCTCTTGCACATCCTATTGCTTACACATCCTACTTGTTTCATATCTTACTTATTAAACGAGGATGACCCACGTGTTTAGAGCTAATTAGTAACCTTCTAGCTTAAGTAAGTGACAAGTAGGTAAATCACCTACTTAAGATAGTTGGCCCACATAGAAGGCAATAAATGGGTGATATAGGACAGATACAAGCCCATCTGCCCAAGCCCATTTAAGGGATAATATACATACATGAACCTTGTAGATGTTTCTCATTTTTACACTTAGAAACATTCTCCAACACTCTCTCTTCTCTCTCCACGAAATTAGCAGCCCTAAGCTATTCCAAATACCTCCCCAAGAGTTGTAATGTGATTCCAAAGTAGACCCAAAGGTAATCAACCTAAATCCTTCAATGGAGAGTCCTAGATGTTGATCTAGAGGCGTTCTTCCTTCTAGTTGCTAAAGTTTGACGTACTGGAGCTAAATGAGAGGGAAGCTAAGGTGTGATACTTAATATCTAAGCTGTCTGGATGCATAAGCTATAACCCTACTATCCTTCATTAAGACACATCCGAGACCACTGTCTGATGCATAACAATATTCTACGAACCCCTCGGTTCCCTTTGGAAATATTAACACTGGAGCAGATGTCAATCTCGTTTTCAACTCTTCGGAATTATGCTCACAGGAATCTGACCACTAAAATTTTACTTTCTTCTGAGTCAATCTGGTCAATGGAGCTGAGATGGAAGAGAAATCTTCTACGAAGCGCCTGTATAGCTTGCCAGGCCCAAGAAACTCTGAATATCTGAAGCAGAAGTGGGTCTGGGCCAATTCTTAAGAGCATCTATTTTATGAAAATCAACTTGGATGCCTTTGCCTGAAATCACATGGCCTAAGAACGCCACTGACTTAAGCCAAAATTCACACTTGGAAAACTTAGCATAAATATCGTTGTCTTGAAGTGTCCGCAACACTTTTCTGAGATGTTCTGCATGATTTGCCTCACTACGGGAATAGACTAGGATATCATCAATGAAGACAATGACGGAAATATCAAGATAAGGCTCAAACCCTATTCATAAGATCCATGAAAGCAGCTAGGGCATTTGTCAATACGAATGTCATGACACAAAATTCAAAATGACCATAGCAAGTTCTAAAAGCGGTTTTCAGAATATCAACTTCCCTAACCTTAAGCTGATGGTACCCTAATCTGAGGTCAATCTTGGAATAGCACAGAGCACCCTGAAGTTGATCAAATAAATCATCGATTATGGGAAAAGGATAATTGTTCTTAATGGTGACTTTGTTCAACTGTCGGTAGTCAATGAACATACGCAAAGACATATCTTTCTTTCGAACAAACAGGACTGGTGCACCTTATGGTGAGGCACTTGGTCTAATGAATCCCTTATCAAGGAGATCTTTCAACTGGGGTTTTAGTTCTCTCAACTATGTTAGAGCTATTTTGTATGGTGGAATAGATATCGGCTTAGTGTCGGGAAGTAGATCAATTCCAAATTCAATTTTCCTATCCGGAGGAACTCCAGGAAGATCCTCGGGAAAGACATCTGGAAACACATTGACTACTGATACATACTGAAGAGTTTGGGTCTAGGTATCTGAATCCCTAATCTGAAATAGATAGTAGATGTACCCCTTGGATATCATCTTTCTAGCCTTAAGATATGAAATAAACCTACCCACGGGTGCTGCTATGTCACCATTCCATTCTGTGACTGGTTCACTAGGAATTCGAATTGACAATTTTGGTTCTACAACCTACAGTGGCATAACATGAAGACAACCAATCCATACCCATAATTACATCAAAGTCTACCATTTCTAACTCTACCAGATCAGCTACTGTAGTACGGTGATAGAATTTTAACTGGACAATCCCTATAAAATCATCTAGCTATAACTAACCTTCCTATTGGAGTAGATACTTCAAAGGGTTTATGCAACTTTTTTGGCTCTATCCCATACTTCTTAGCAACAAAAGTAGTTACATATGATAGGGTGGATCCAAGATCTATAAGGACATAAATGTCAAAAGTGAAGACCGTTATATATATGTGATGTCATTTGTACGAGCCTCTATAACCTGATGACTAGCTAAAGCATATAAGTTGTTTGGACCTCATCTTTTGTTACCAAACATAGCCGCACCATGCCCTGGATGGGCCTGAGAATTTCGATTGACTACAAAATTGGTAGACTGAGCTACATTACCACTAGTATCTTGCCCTGCCGATGGGCAATCCTTTAGAAAGTGACCTTATTGACCACACCCAAAGAAACCATCCATGCCTGAATGACACACCCCTAAGTGCCTCTTACCATAAGTGTTGCAAGTAGGATGCTGAAAACCCTTGTGGCCCATGATGACCTATGATTGTGAGCATGCTGCTATGTAGTTCTACCTTTTATTATCATTCATAAACTTTGGGGATGAGGTACTAACTGAAGATGGAGCAGGTCCTGATGACATATTCTTGAAGAACTGTCTGCCTCCACCTCCCCTAAGATTGAAGTGACCTGAAGACTTAACGCTCTTGTTAAATTCCCTGTCTTTCTCTTTATGCAAGGCTTCCTCTTCTTTTAACCTGCTCTCATTACCTTGTACGAAAGAAATCATCTTTGTAATAGTCATCTCCTTGTTCTAACATATAATATTAGCTGCATTGTACAAATGAGGATCAAGATCATACGCATGCCTAACTCTGGCCCTCATGTCGGGGACCATATATGAAGCATACTTTGCCAAAAAAGCAAACTGAAGATAGTACTCCTACATGCTCCTGCCATCTACTTAAGCTTCTTGAATTCCACAGCCTTTGCCTTCCTTACCTCTATAGATAGAAAATGTTCAATAAAAACATCAAGGAACTCATCCCAAGTTGTTGGGGATGCATCTTCCTCGCGGGATTGTTCCCATAATTCATACCAGATGTTGCATGATTCATACCAGATGTCTGCAACATCCTACAATTGATAAGCTCCAAACTTTGCTACCTCTACCTTAACATGCATAACACAAAAGATTTTCTAAGGCCCATCAATGTATTTCATTGGTACAAGATTTTGTGAACACTAGTCGGTCCATACATAGAAATTCACGAGTCCTAGAATGGGATGACTCCCCATTAGTTCCCATACATGGGGTAATTTCTTGTCGTTAGGCTTAAGCAGCAACAAGCTGAGTGAACAACTGAATAGCTCCCCTAATTTCTGATTTGGTAGAACTGCGCGACAGAACTTGGATCTCCGCAGGCCCTGTAGTATTTGGTGGGGGTGCTGTACCCGAATTGGACCCCTGAGCCTGAGCATATTCCTTACGAGTAACACTAGCAGTAGCTCTCTTGTTGGTAGTTGATTTCTATTTCACCGGCATTTTTCTGAAATACGTAATACACATGAGTTAGAAGGATGTATTGAAGGTATAACTCTAACTGCACGATCTAGAGTATGAAAGATGTGAGAGAATCCTAGATGTCTTAGTGGTCAACTATTTACATGTGTGGGGACCTCGCACACATAAAAGTGACTCCACTGGACACGGTTTAATAGACTCCCTAAGACACTTGAACCTAAGCTCTGATACAAAGATTTGTCATTCCCAGAACCATAGCCTAGGCAAAATACAAAACTCGGTGCCTGTCTGTATTTGACCGAGCGAACCACATAGCTGCTGAATCAACATATGCATCAAAACATACTATAGTAAAATTTGAAACAAGTAATTCAACTGCTGAATTGGTAATATGAAAGTATATTGTTGAAATAGTCTAAAAATGTCTACCACGACATGATAGCTAGTCTAGTCTATGAAATCTCTGACATGAGTCTGACTAAAAACTGTTTACCAGGACAAGGCCCTGACATATCGCTATCATAAAATATAATAATGAATAATAGACTGACACCCCAAATGAGATGAGGCTCACCAAGCAAAGTGATACTAAAGCAATCCTACTAAGTAGATCCGTCGTCGTCACGAAACTCATGAACTCGCTTTGTGAAGTGTAGGCCCTATACAAAGGGATGTTAATACATTTAAATTGTACCTTGTATGTAAGCAACTAAAAGAATAAATAATTGTGAGGTGCTCGGGAAAAGGCAACCCAATCAATAAACAGATAATATACTAAAACTGAGCTAAAACTGAAAATTGATAACTGAACAAGGAAGAAATGAATATGAATACTTCTTGTACTGAAATGAAGAATCACATGTTTAACTGAAATAATAAATAGTTGTGGCCTTAGGCACAATATAGGCGCACAAATTTGTGGCCTTGGGCCCAAGTATACGTATACTTAAATTGTGGCATTGGGCCCAAAATACAGGTGTTCAACATTAAAGTTCTTAATAATCGAATATATAATTACAATAGGATGTTAAGAAGCTTACCCAAATGAAGATACTTGAAAATTCCTCAAACATCACTTTAGGCCGAGCTCTCAAACTCCTAAAAAGGGAAATGAGATGTCTAAGTAGAAATAGGGCTTTTTATGTTCTTCCTAGCAATTTTCGTAATTACAGCCACTTACCTCACAAATACAGGCTTCTGATCGCAAATGTGAACACCTGGCCCATTCACAAATGCACGAAATATTTTGTAAATGCAGGCCTCTGCCTACACAACCCACTTCACAAATGTAAGCTCATTCTCGCAAAAGTTGACCTCGCAATTGCGAGCCCAGTATCGCAATTGCGATGACATCAGAAACCAGAAACCAGCAAACTACAGTTTCCATCCAAACTTTGAATCAACCACTGAAACTCATTCGAGTCCTCCCGAACACAAACCAAATATGCAAACCACTTCTAAAATATGCAAGGACTTGCTCGCGTACTCAAAATACGTACACAAGGTTGTCTTGACTCGCTTTTGACCTGAGTCAATTCCATTTCTACTAATTAACTAAAATCACAACCAAGGGTCCGAAATCCACCTGACTCCATCGGGAACCAAACCAACGACTCGACTAAGTCATAAATGATATTTCGGACCTAATGGAATCGATGAAATTTTGAAAAAGACTCAAATGCCCTCAATATTGACTTTAGTCCACTAAAACTCATCTTGTAACTTAAGACTTTCCAAATTCCACAAACATACCCGGATCACTCTCAAATCATTCGGGACTCATTCTAACCATCCACCTAAGTCAAAAATCATAATCTAGAGCTAATGGAACCATCATAGTTTGATTCTGAGTGCGTCTTCCAAAAAATCAATTCTTCGTTAAACTTCTCAAACTTGAATCTTCCAAAACATAAAACTTAGATTTTCTTTCAATTGACTCGAGAGCCGCGCCATCCATCCTGGTGTCATACCTTAACCTTGAGGGGTATGGTCGGTACACGTCACCTTAATAGCCTGATCGTACCACATGTATATCATGACATGAACATATAACTAACATGGCTGACAAAGCCTAAGAAGGACAATCATAAAGAATATCTAGAGAATATCTAGATATAACAACATATAATGAATGACAACTCAATCAATATATATGTATATAACAAGACCGACAAGGCCATAACCAATATATCAATAAGCTGATAAGAAAGCTAACAAGTTTGTACAAAAGAAACCATATATCGATCACCAGTCTGCAAGCCTCTAAGAGTATTACAACATATCATCAAGTCGGGACATGGCCCCGTCATACCTAAAGTATCTATAAATATAAATAGCATGGCCTACTGACTCTATACAACAACTTCGGAAGTGTGGAGTGCGACACCCAACAGCTGAATCAGATATCCTACTGTGAAGGTGTGTCTTCCAGTCTACCTGCACTTGCGGGCATGAAACATAGTGCCCCAACAAAGGGACATTAGTACGAAAGAATGTACTAAATATGTAAGGCATGTAAAACATATATATGAGAATGTAGTACAAGAGAAAGGTACAGAAGTCAACCTGAAACTCAGAACGGCCATTGAGGGTGTACAACTTTCATAACTATGATCATATGCATAGTAGTAAAATTGGGCCACTCTATGGGGCCATATAATATCATATCAAGCTTCTATGTGGGGAGAATCTCATCATATCATACCTGAACATAATAGGACTCGATAATATCATACCAACTGCAATGGTGTGCATATATAATTACCCTACCCGACTAAATATAGCACGGTTCTGTATAAAATAGATACATATATATACAATGCATGTAAGACCTAGAATGCCAACATGAATAGGGCGGAGTGACCTACGGTCGTTAAACCTCGCCTATCTTTATCGAGTTATGTACAATGAATGTTAAAGTCTAACAAGAGTCTCAGAATCAATCGTATAACAAAGGATATCATACAACAACAACATACCTAGTGAAATCCCATAAATAACAAAGGATATCATAAGATGAGGAAAGTACTCCCGACAAGGGACAAACAAGAACCATATGCTCTAACAGAATAGAAACACAAGGCAACCAAATTATCAATAATGGAATCGTTAAATGACATTTCGTATTATTTTTGTTTTAAACAAGATCATGAAATCACTTTCAAGAGTAAGGGATAAACATATTGTCAACGGTTAAGAATAAAGTCTTATTTTATGGTCGTATAAATACTTCATACACTAACTATCAAGTTTTAAGCCTCCTATGCTCATAAATAATCCAGATTTAACAACCCAACATCACCGAAGTTCCTTCTAAGAATTATACCACCAAGTTATGAGAAATCGATTCACTATTACTTGTAGATGCTTAACCTTAACAACAAGAAGATAAAACTTACTTTGAAGGATTGCAAGCACTCCTTATCTCTACACAACCAGCCCTGACAATAGTCCAAGTAAAGAAAGGGAGTAGTAGCTTTTGTTTACGATCATCCGTACGAGAGAATCACACTGTTTTGCTTTCAAACTATACTTGGATCATCAAGATAACTTAGAGAGTCTTGGTAGAACCTTTTAGATGTTGATTAGGGTTGGATATATGATGAAATAAGGTCTGATCGAGATGGGGATTATTTAAACAACTCTAAACATTTTCCACCACCACAAAGTATAACTAAAATTACGGCCTGTACAAAATGTATGGACTATATATAGTATCGTACCTGAAGGGCAGGAACTTGGAAATTTTAGAAAACTTTATACGATCCTTAGACAAGATTATATGTCTTGTACCTTAAAAGTACAGTCCGTACCTTGCATGGAACAAGTGAAAATGTGTCGAACTTCGATGACACATATTCTCTTAGGTTCGTTCAACTCCGGGATTATTAGATCCATCATGTCATATTCGTGTCTCGTACCCCGACAGGGTATGCGATGGCTTAGCTGATCGAGCAAAGATCAGACGCCACATTCACGCGTGGTGGTTGCATGTCAGTTATACTATTGCTCTCCCTACATATATAAAGTTATACAAATTTTATGCATGTTATCATACTCATGTTAGATTATATCCATGTTCATGTTTAGTTTCAGTTTTATATTTCTATTATATCATTTGCCTGCTTATTCTTTCAGTTGCTTTACATACATTATAATTGAAATGTACTAATGTCCCTTTTCCCGAGGCCTGCACTTGACGGTGCGGGTGCTGAGTTTTAGGACACCAGAGATGCTTGCTAGTATTTGCCTCAGTATTAGCTATTTGTAAGCCCCATTTCATTTGAGATGTTAGTCACTTATTTTACATGTCATGTTTTATAGTAGAGGTATGTCAGGGCCTTGTCTTGGTAAATAGTTTTGCAGTCAGACTCATATTTTAGAGATTTCATAGACTAGACTAGTTAGCATGTCATGTCTGTCACGTTAATATTATTTTAGACTTATCATATTATTAAGATATTTCCACTATTACATTTCAGACTATATTTTTCAGCATTATGTTTCACTTATTTTAAACCATCATTATTGTATGTTTTGATGCCTATGTTGATTAGCAAGCCATGTGGTTCACTAGATCACATGCAGTCAGGCACTGAGTGCCGTGTTTCACCCAAGCCATAGTTCGGGGCATTATAAAACTTGGTATTAGAGCCTAGGTTCAAGAGTCGTAGGGAGTCTATAAAATAGTGTACAATGGGGTCCCTTTTATATGTGTGAGGCTCCCACACTTGTAAACAGTTGACCACCAAGACATCTATGATTGTCTCACTTCTTTCATACTCGAGATTGTTTTGTTAGATCTATACCTCTAGGACATTCTTCTAACTCGTGCGTATTACGTATTTCAGAAAATGCCTGCTAAAAGGAAATCAGCTACAAGCAAGAGGGATGCTACTAATGCTGCTTGTGAAGAAGATACTCAGGATTAAAGATCCAATTTGGGTATAGCAACCCCACCCGATACCACAGGGCATGCAGAGGTTTGTATTCCAGTTTTGCCACCCAGTTCCACTAACTCAGATGTTAGGGGAGCTATTCAGTTGCTCATCCTGATTGTGGATGCTCAAGACCAATGTCATGGAATGACTCCAAGTACCAGAGCTAGTAGGGAGTCATCCAGTTTCAGGACTCTATAGTTTCTATGTATAGAGCCTCCGGTGTTCACAGGGTCTAGCAAGACAGATGATCTGAATTTCATTAACGGGCTTTAGAAGATCTTTCATGTTATACATGCGACTGAGTTAAAGGAAACAAAGTTGGGAGCTTATCAGTTGCAATATATTTCGAACATCTGGTATGAGTCATGAGAACAGTCCTGAGGGGAAGATGCACCTCCTATAACTTTGGATGAGTTGTTGATGCTTTTATTAAATACTTTATGCCAATAGAGATCAGGGAGGTAAAGGCTATAGAATTTGAGAAGCTAAAACAGAATGACAAAAGTGTGCAGGAGTACTATCTTCACTTTATTTCTTTGGAAAAGTATGCTCCACATATAGTTCCATACATGAATGCTAGATTTAGGCGTTTTGTGTATGATCTTAATCCCCAGTTGTACGATGCAACTAATATTTCTACTTAGAATAAAGAAATGACTATTACCAAGATGGTTGCTTTTGTTCAGGGTAATGAGAGCAGGATGAAGTAAGATGAAGCGTTATATAAGGAGAAGGACATATGGTTCAATAAGAGAGCCGAGTCTTCAGGTCACTTTAGTCATGGGGTAGTAGGCAGAGGTAGACAAATATTTAAAAATAGGTCATCAGGACCTGCTCCATCTCCAGACAGTGCCCAGTCCTAAAGTTTAGGAATAACTATAAGAGACTGCTCATCAGTGAGGCAGGGTACAAGAGGTAATGTGACTTAGTCAATAAATTAAGTAGTTCCTCATAATTCTTAAGCCCAATTAGGGTGTGGTCCAGCTAAGTCTGGTAACACAGGTGGAGGCCCAGACTACTTGTATGCATTATCAGGTCGTCAGGATACAAAGGCTCATGTAGATTTTGTCATATGTATACTAACCATTTTCACTTTTGATGTTTATGCCCTTATGGATCCTGGATCCATTCTATCATATGTAACCCCATTTGTTGCTACAAAATTTGGGATTGAACCAGAAAAGTTGAATGAACCCTTTGAAGTATCCACTCCTGTTAGCGAGTTAGTTATAGCCAAACGGGTATTTAGGGGTTGTCTAATTAAAGTCTATCACCATATTACAGTAGTCGATTTGGTAGAGTTAGAAATGGTAGACTTCGATGTAATCATGGGTATGGATTTGTTGTCTTCATGTTATGCCACAGTAGGTTGTAGAACCAAATTGTCAGTTTTGAGTTTCCATGTGAACCAGTCATAGAATGAAAGGGTGATACTTTTGCACTCATAGGTAGGTTTATTTTCTATCTTAAAGTCAGGAAGATGATATCCAAGGGATATATTTACCATCTAGTTCAGGTTAGGGATGAAAATACCTAAACCCCGACTCTTCAGTCTATACCAGTTTTCAATGAGTTTCCTGAAGTCATTCCAAAAGATCTTCCTAGAGTCCATTCTGATAGGGAGATTGACTTTGGAATTGATTTACCACCCGACACTAAGCCGATATCTATTCCGCAATACAAATGGCTCCAGTAGAACTAAAGGAATTAAAATCCCAGTTGAAAGACCTTCGTGAGAAAGGGTTTATTAGACCAAGTATCTCGATATGGGGTGCACCAGTTTTATTTGGTTGAAAGAAGGATGGGTCACTGCATATGTGCATTGAGTATCGATAGTTCAACAAGGTCACCATTAATAAAAAGTATCATTTCCCCAAAATTGATGACTTATTCGACCAACTTCAGGGTGCCTAGATTTATTTTAAAATTAACCTCAGATCAGGGTACCATCAGCTTAAGGTTAATAAAGTTGATATTCTGAAAACCGCTTTCAGAACTCGCCATGGTAAATTCAAATTTTATGTCATGTCGTTCGGGTTGATGAATGCCCTAGTTGCGTTCATAGATCTTATGAATAGGGTCTTCAAGCCTTATCTTGACCTTTTCATCATTGTCTTCATTGATGATATTCTAGTATATTCTTGTAGTGAGGCTGATCATGCAGAACATCTCAGAAAAATGTTGCGGACACTTCAAGACCACAAGCTTTATGTGAAGATTTCCAAGTGTGAATTTTGGCTAAAGTTAGTGGCATTCTTAGACCATGTGATTTCAGGCGAAGGCGTCCAAGTTGATTTTAGAAAATAGACACTGTAAAAAATCAGCCCAGACCCACCTCAGTCTTTGAGATAAGAAGTTTCTTGGGTCCGACAGGCTATTACAGGTGCTTCGTAGAAAGTTTTTCCTCTATTTCAGCTCTGTTGACTAGATTGACTTAGACAAAGGCAAATTTCAGTAGTCAGACACCTGTGAGCATAGTTTCGAGGAATTGAAAACGAGATTGACTTCTGCTCTAGTGTTAGCATTGCTAGAGGGAATCAAGGGCTTTTTTGTATATTGTGATGCTTCAGAAGTTGGCCTTGGGTGTGTTTTAATGCAACATGATAAGATTATAACTTATGCATCCAGACATCTTAAGCCTCATGAAAAGAACTATTTGACTCATGACTTAGAATTGGCAGCCTTGATTTTTGCGCTCAAGATATGGCGTCACTATTTGTATGGAGTTCACATTGAAATTTTCACAGACCATAAGATCCTTCAGTACAATTTTAAGCAGCGGGAGTTGAATCTTAGGCAGAGGAAATGGGTTGAATTGATAAAGGATTATGATATAGATGTTCTCTATCATCCGGGAAAAACAAATGTGATAGCCGATGCTCTCAGTGGGCTATCCATGGGAATTTTAGCTCATATTGAGGAAGGTAAGAGAACCATGATGGACAAAATTCATTGACTAGCATGTCTAGGAGTTCGACTAATGGACTCCGAAGTTGGTGGTGTTGTTGTCCAGAACAAGTCTGAATCTTCCTTAGTAGCAAAAGTGAAGGAGAAACAGTTTAATGATCCTTATCTGTTATAGCTGAAATAGGGGATTCACAAGCATAAGACTATGACTTTTGAACAAAGGGGAGATGACGGTACCGAGGCAGGTTATGTGTTCTAGATGTGGACGGACTCACATAACGAATTATGGCAGAAGCATACAATTTCATGTATTCTATCCACCCATGTTCTACAAAAATATATCATGATCTTAAAGAGATTTATTGGTGGAACGATATGAAGAGGAATGTGACAGATTTTATAGCCAAGTGTCTGAATTGTCAACAGGTGAAAGCCAAACACTAGAGGCCTAGTGGGTTAGCTCAGAATATTGATATTCATGTTTGAAAATGGGAGATGATAAACATGGACTTCATAATAGGTCTACCTCACTCATTTAAGTGATTGTGGGTTATTGTGGATGGACTTACCAAATCAGCCCACTTTTTGCCAATTAAGATAACAGATCCAGCAGATGATTATGCTAAGTTGTATATCTAAGAAATTGTTAGGCTTCATGGGACCCTAGTGTCCATTATTTTAGATTGTGGTGCTCAATTCACAACGCATATTTGGAAATCTTTTTAGAAAGGATTAGGTACCAAGGTAAACCTCAACACAACTTTTTATCCTTAGATAAATGGCCAGGTAGAGCATACTATTCAAACTCTTGAGGATATATTGAGTGCATGTGTTCTCGATTTTAAAAATAATTGGGATGATCATTTGCCTCGCATTGAATTTTCTTATAATATTAGTTACCATGCTAGTATTCAGATGGAACCGTTCGAAGCTTTGTATGGGAGAAGGTGTAAATCGCCAATTGGTTGGTTCAAAATTAGGGAAGTAGAGTTGTTAGGACTAGACTTGGTCCACAAGGCTATGGAAAAAGTCACGTTAATTCAGGAGCGTTTGAAAATAGTTCAGAGTCACCAAAAGTCCTATTCGGATATGAGGCTTAGAGATTTGGAGTTTAGGTTGATGATTGGGTGTTTCTGAAAGTTTCACCTATAAAAGGTGTCATGAGGTTTGGAAAGAAAGGAAAGCTCAATCCCAGATATGTCAGACCATACTGGATTCTGCGAAGAATTGGTCAAGTGGCTTATGAGCTTGAATTGCCACAAGATTTGATTATTGTATACATAGTGTTCATGTATCTATGTTGAGAAAGTGTGTGGGAGACCCGTCGTTGGTTGTCCCTACCGAATCCATTACAGTTAAGGATGACTTGACCTATGAAGAGGTCCCCGTGGATATTCTAGATCGTCAGATTCGCAAGTTGAGAACTAAGGAAGTTGCCTCAGTGAAAGTTTTATGATGAAGTCAAAAAGTTGAGGAGGCTACATGGGAAGCCGAAGAGGACATGAAGTCTAGATATCTGAACTTATTTGAAGATAAAGGAGAAAGAAAATAAGGTAAATACCTTCAATATTCATGTCATGTCCCTTGCGTATCCATGTCTCATGTTTCACAATCATGTATTCAATACTCATGTATCATGTCCCCATGTTCATGTTTTCATGTAACCATGTGAGTTTAGTCCCTATGTTTCATGTCATATTACTTCACATTTATGTACTCATGCCATGTCCATTCTTATTCTTAACCATGACCCATCATTCGAGGATGAATGATCCCAAGAGGGTGATATTTTAACACCTCGTACCTTCAAACTATGCCTTGTTCATGATGGAGTGTAGAAAATCAAGACGGGGAGTTAAAGTTGAAAAACCTGTTTTAGTTATGCAGACCCAATTTTATGCCAAATATTGACGGGCCGTATAAGTTTTATGAATCGTCAAAATGAACCATACAATCTCTCATTGAAAAATAATTGAACACAGTGATTTTTACGGACCGTTTAAAATTATATGGCCCATCCTTTTTAACCGTAACATTCTCCTCAGCATACGGAAGTCATTGGAAATTGGCACTTGGGTGACGGTCCAACTAATGGACCGTACAAAATTACACGGTCCATGCCCAGACCGTAGAAAATTTGACCATCTGTCAATTCCGACCATAAAAGTCCCGGCGGACTGAAAAATATAAATACACAACTTAGTCACAAAAATTAGATTTTCTTATTCTTTCAAGCCCTAGAACGAAGCTCTCTTCTCCTATCAACTTCATAACTAAAGGTAAATTCCTCCCATGTATTTTCACGCGATTCTAGTCAAGTATACTCAATTCCTAAGTAAAATCCATTGTTCTTAGCCTAGGATTTTCAAGATAAACCCATCTCAAGGTTTTAAGGTTCAAGCTTTGGATTTTCTCTCAAAAGTTTAGATTTTTAATACAAGTATTGGAGCGAATAAGGTCTGTAGAGCTTCTATCCACATGTGGGAATATCCATTTTCTTTCCCACGCCACATATTTCCATGAAATACAAATTCTTCATAAGTCAGGGTTTTATTCTATTATCATGATAACCCTAATACATGTAATATCATATGTCATGTCTATATTACAATTCGTCAATTATATTTATGATAAGTCATTATGATTGTCATGAACCTGTCTGTAATCCACGAATGCATGTTTTGAATTCCATGAGTTGGTAAATACAAGTTCATTATTACTCAGTTCCATGAAGTTATAAATATTTTCATGTTTACTAAATTATAATCATAAATCATGTTTACAAGCTATTTTCATGAGATTCATAAGATTACTAGCCAACTATATTCAAGTATATATTTTGGGAGTTGCACAATTATCGAGAAGGCTTAGACAACCTAAAACTACATATGCCAATGTAGGATAAGAATCACTCCGCCTAGAGGATGATACCTTTATGTTACCCCTTTATGGGATTATTGGATCCTTCATGTCATATTCATGTGTCATAACCCGGGAATTGGCTTAGCTGGTCGGGCAGAGATCAGACGCCACATTCACGCATGGTGGTTACATGTCAGTTATACTAATGCTCTCCCCACAGATATACAGTTATATAGATTTTATGCATGTTATCATACTCATGTTAGATTATATCTATGTTCATGTTTAGTTTCAGTTTTATGTCCTATTATATCATGTGTCTGTTTATTCTTTCAGTTGCTTTACATACAGTACAATTCAAATGTACTAACGTCCCTTGCCTGGGTTCTGAACTTCACGGTGCAGGTACTGAGTTCCAGTACAACATATCTGCTCGCTAGGATTTGCCTTAGTATCAACTATTAGTGAGTCCAATTTCATTTGGGGTGTTAGTCACTTATTTTACGTGTCATGTTTTACAGTAGAGGTATGCTAAGGCCTTGTCATGGTAAACAGTTTTATAGTCAGACTCATTTTTTAGAGGTTTCATAGACTAGAGTGGTTAGCATGTCATGTCAGTCATGTTAGTATTATTTTCAGACTTATCATATTATTTAGATATTTCTGCTATTACATTTTAGACTATATTTTTCAGCATTATACTTCACATGTTTTAAACTATCATTATTGCATGTTTTGATGCCCATGTTGATTATCAAGCTATGTGGTTCGCTCGGTCACATGTAGTGAAACAACAAGTGTCGTGTTTTTCCTAGGCTATGGTTCGGGGCGTTACATTAGTATCTGAGTAATTTCATACGGACCGATGTATCTGGGGATAACCTTTCTTTTCGATCAACTCTTGTTATAGTTCTTAGGGGAAAACCTTTATTAGCATATGATCTCTGGAAATTTTAAAGTATGAACATACTTGTACCCCTTTATACTCTCAACACTTGTTTCCTATTGCCTTTTTCTTCTACTTGACCACAATTCCTGTCACACTGCTATACCCAGTTTTATAAGATTTAGTCGTTTCTCCTATTTACCCTTGATACTTAACTTATTTTATCAATCTTTTGATAATCTTCACCATCTCACTTTATATTGGGGAACTCCAACAAGAAGTTATTTCGCTTTTAGTTTCTCCCTTCCTCAATCGGTTTAATATTTGGTTGCTCTGTACTTCCTCCACATCTCCGTGGACTAATTTCTGGGCGGATCTTTTCATCATCTAGTAACCCTGAAGAGGGTAGGAATATAGATGGTATATTAATAAAATTTTATCTAAGTTTATTAATAAGCATGTAGTAAGGAAACAAGTAGTATCAACTCCAAATTCATTTTAAATAAAAGTCTATAATCTTTAACCAATATGAACATCATAATTACAGAGTTTAACACTTATCAAAATCATAATTAATAATACATAGTCTAGAAATCATACCTCTTAATTAGAATTTCAGATCACCGGAGATCTCAACTCACCCTTGGCCATGCTTCCCTTCTTCTTCCACCGAAATTGCGGGATAATTAGCCTAAGTGCCTGGGAGTTCTCAACAGACTATCTTCTAAAATTCTTATCAAGGTGCAGGTTTAAAGACTAATATGGTTCTAATTATAATCTTTCAAAGTGTTTTATCTCTGGTATTATGATATTATAATTGATCTGGATAATAGACTAAGAATGGGGTTTAACTAGACATAGAGAGTTTTCAAACAAAGATTTGTATAAAAAGTTTTCGAATGAATGATATGGTTACAAGAGGCTATTTATATAGATAACCTCGGCTGATAAGATGACAAAATTGCTTTCTCAAAAGTCATAAAGTAAATAGTAATGACTTTTCCAAAAGTCTAAAGTGCTACAGTTTGTCTGCTATGATTGCCTGATATTTTCAAAGTTTTTATCTTCGTTGTAGTCTTTTTTCGAGGCTGTTTCTTTCTTCTTTTGTCTTTTTTCTTCGTTTGCTTTCCAGGTGTCCTTCTTGATAATATCTTCTTGACATGAGTTGATATCTCCATCAGATTCTCTTGCTAATGTCTTCCTTGATAATTGTTTTTTGTTTTTGATTGATACGATTTGTAATACATGGTAGTACATTGGGCTGCAAATAGTAAAACTACAGGCTCCGTATCAGAGTAGTAAAATTGGGCTGCAAGTAGTAAAACTACAGGCTCCCTATCAAAGTAGTAAATTGGGGCTACAAGTAGTAAAACTACAGGCTCCCTATCAGAGTAGTAAATTGGGCTTCAAGTAGCAAAACTACATGATCCCTATCAAAGTAGTAATTTTTCACATCCTTATGCAAAAGGATCAGAATTCCTTTTTTTTTTTATTGTATTAGTAATAGTAGTAGGTCTAGTATTTATTACAGGCCTTCTATTTTGTCCAATTGTCCTTTGGTATTGATCAATCATTTCTTTTGCATGTTTATATTTTAGGTTTATAATTTTGTCATGCATTTCTGTTAGTTTCATGGTATCTTGTGTCATAATGTCATTATTGTAATACAAGGTGATAATGTCTTCCACTGCTCCTCTTTTCGAGTCGCCAATAATACATGCCTTCTTTGCTCGTAACATGTCCTCTATTATGGTTTACAAGGTTAATAATCCAAATGTTATTTTTGCACTGAGCCACTCTTGGAATTTTTCCAAAGTGCACGGTATTTTCATGTTCAAATTTTCATCATCTCCGTTGATAGTACTATTTTTTCCTGTCTTAAATATTTGACATATCACAATGGGCTTTCCCGTTAGGTTTGTTGATGCATCAAATAGTTGTATTCCATATACTCATTTTCCGAATGATTCCATCATGAGTTTTGTAGATTCTACAATAATACTTGGTAATCTGGCAATGTTGTACATGTTCTCATCCACTATTAGTTTATCAATAAAATCGTAAGTGAATAATTTTGATACTATTTTCGGGTTAGCCTGTTCACTGCACAAGAATCTGGGATACTTGCTCAGTTTAGTACTGCGTAAAATATGAGGGTTAGTCTTATAATCATAAAATTTATTGATCTTTTCGTAAGCACTGATATATTCAGGTGTATATTTCAGTTTGTCGGCCATTGATACTATTGATGAAGGGGATGGTATTGAAGATGGTATAGTTTCTAGTTTTGATACAGATGGTGCTAGAGTTTTAGTAGTAGGGTTTTTTGTTTTTTTCAGGTGTGGTGATAGGTAATTTGGACTAGGTTTCATTTTATAAAGTATTCAGGGTTATCAAGTCTTGTATGGCTTCTCTGAGTTGGTTTTTAAGATTGGTGTTTTCTTGTAATCTGGATATTAAGATCTCATTGGTTTGTATGGAATCTATGGCGTTGATAATATATTCTTCAAGGTTATCACTATTGATCGACATTGTTATATCTGCTAAGAAAATCAGCTAAACTATTTTTAGTTCCAGATATATTCTTAACAATAAAATCATCACAATAAAAAAATGATTGTCATTTTCTCCTTGTATTCAATTCTGGTAAAGGATCTATCTTTTTTGTAATAAAAGCTCTTACTTTGTGTATTGTCAATTCTAACAACAAATTGTACTGATAATAAGTTGTAATGAAATCTCTTTATTCCAAATTTTACTGCTAATAATTCTTTCTCATTTGGTTTCCATGTTCCTCCTCCATATCCACAAATTAGTGGTTTCTCTTTATCTATATCACCTTTATCATATGCTATGAGGACTGCTCCCCATCCTATATAACTAGTGTCAGTAAAAAGTTCTAGTTGATCTTTTCTTGTTGGTATTCTATGTTTTGGTAAACTTTTTACCTTTTCCTTGATTTCTTTTATAGCTTTAGTATGTTCTTGTTTCCATTCAAATGTTATGTTTTTCTTTGTTAATTCTTGTAATGGTTTTCTTAATAGTGGTAAATCCTTTATATGGTCTGAAGCATAATTTATTACTCCTAAGAACTGTTGTACTTCTTTTTTACTTTCTAGCTTTTCTTTGAAATTCCTTATCTTCGTTACTATGTGTTTTTGTAGTTGTAATCCTTCATTATCTATAATATATCCTAAATATTCAATATTGTTTTTAAAGATTTCAGATTTCATTTAAGATAATAGTATTCCGTGTTATTTTTGAAAGTATCTATGTCCTAAAGACAATCATTATTAGTGACAAATGTACTTGAACACATTAATCTTATTAATAATACGAATGTGTTCAAGTACATTTGTCCCTAATAATGATTGTCTCTAGGACATACATACTTTCAATCTCCCACTTGGCCAGCCAATCTCCGATGTATCTAATACCCATGTTTTCAAAAGGACCATTATGCTTAACTAAGCTTAATGGTTTAGTAAACGGGTCAGCTAGATTATCATCTGTGGGAACATAGTCTAGTCTTATTTCTTCAGTTTCCACCATCTTCATGAGTATGTGGTATTTCCTCGGTATATGCTTATTTCTGTTTATTGATTTTGGTTCCTTAGCTTGCACAATCACACCAGTATTGTCACAATATATCGTTATTGGACAAGTGGCACTTGGAACAACCCCTAGTTCCTTAAAGAACTCAGATATCGAGAAAACTTCTTTTCCAGCTTCCGATCCAGCAATGTACTCGGCTTCAGTTATCGAATCAGTAGTTGTAGCTTGCTTGGAACTTTTCGAACTCAGTATTCCACCATTGAAATTGAAGGCATATCCAGATTGAGATTTGAAGTCATTAAGATCTGTCTAGAAGCTAGCATCAGTGTACCCAGTACACACTAGTTTCTCTTGTCCACCATAGACTAAGAAATATTCTTTAGTTCGTCTAAGTTACTTAAGAATACTCTTGACTGCTTTCCAGTGTTCTTCCCCACGATTCTGCTAGAATTTGCAAGTCATACTAAGTGAATAGGCTACATCTGGCCTCGTACAGGTCATGGCATACTGATAGATCCTATAGCTGAAGTATATGGGATTTTTTTCATGCGTTCAAGTTCTGCAATAGTAGAAGGACTATCCTTCTTTGATAACTTGATGCCTTGACCCATAGGAAGACTTCCCTTCTTGGAGTTTTCTATAGAGAACCTTCTTAACACTTTGTCTATGTATGTGGACTGCGACAGTCCCAACAATCTATTAGGTCTATCACTATAGATCCTAATTCCAAGAATGTAGCAGGCTTCACCCAAGTCCTTCATCATGAAGGTGCTGGATAACCATTCCTTGACTGATTGCATGAGAGTCTTATTATCTCCCATTATTAATATGTCATCTACATATATAACAATGAAGACAATACTCCCTTCCTTGCGCTTACTATAAATGCAAGGATCTTCTTTGCTTCTAACAAAGTCAAACGATTGTACTGCTTTGTCAAAGAAAATATTCCAACTCCTTGAGGCTTGCTTAAGTCCATAAATAGACTTCTGTAGCTTGCACACTGCTTTGGGCTTAGTCTTGGATGTAAAACCCTCAGGTTGTATCTATACACCTCTTTAATTAGGTTACCATTGAGGAAAGCTGTTTTAACATCCATTTGCTAAATGTCATAATCATAGTATGCGGCTATTGCAAGCAAAATCCGAATGGACTTAATTTTTGCAACAAGTGAAAAAGTTTCATCATAATCGAACCCAGACCATTGATTATAACCTTTAGCCACCAATCTTGCCTTATAAGTCTGTACCTTGCCATATGCATCAATCTTCTTCTTGAAGACCCATTTGCATCATATAGCTCTAACCCCTGTTGGCAAATCAACCAAGTTCCATACTTGATTTATGTACATCGAGTCCATCTCAGATTTTATGGCTTCTTGCCATCTCTGGGAATCAATGTCTAACATGGCTTCGCTGTAGGTTGTAGGTTCGTCATCAGGAATATCTATCTCATTGTGTGTTTCAACAAGGAGATTAAGTCTTTCCGGCGGATGATGAGTCCTAGTGGTCCTACAAAGTTGATTATTTTGCATTTCAGTGTTTGTTGCATTCTGATTGTGAGAAGGTCTTTGTGTGCTGGACAATCCATCACCTTGAGAGCTTTCAGGAATGTCATTTTCATGTATTTCTTGAATGGAATGATGTACAACCATTGTATCATCTTCCATTAGTTGTGTATAAGAGCATTGCATTTCTGCACTATCTCTCACAACACTCCCACTAGCTGAAGGGCGTACTCTAAGTACCCAATCTTCACCAAATACTCCCACTGAATCCTTGTCTATGTCTTTTGACAAGGGTTCAACTTCTGTGTTATCTTGTGGTTCTTGAATTTCTTTAAGTTCTATCTTATTGCAGCTTTATTCCTTGTAGACATAATCTTCTTCAAGGAAAGTTGCATTTCTGGAAACAATGACCTTATTGTCTCCAGGAAGATAGAAATAGTATCCCTTAGTTTCCTTTGGATATTCCACAAAATAATATTTCTCACTTTTAGATTTCAACTTGTTAGTAAGCATCTTCTTTACATATGCAGGGCACCCCCAGGGTTGCATGTGTTTAAGTGATGGCTTCTTGCCATTCCATATCTCATATGGAGTTTACTCTACTGACTTTGAAGGAACCTTGTTCAAAATATAAATTGATCTTTGCAATGCATAGCCCCAAAGGTATGTTGGTATAGCTGAGAAACTCATCATGGATCTAACCATATCTAATAGGGTTTAATTTCTCCTTTCAGCAACACCATTCATCTGTGGCATTCTAGGAGGTGTCCATTATGATTGGACTTCATGAAGCTTCAAGTAATCCAGAAATTCTTTACTTAAGTATTCACCTCCTCGATCTGATCGAAGGGTCTTGATACTTGTTTCAAGTTGCTTCTCTACTTCTGACTTGTACTCCTTGAATTTCTCAAAGGCTTCGGACTTGTGTTTCATAAGATACACATGCCCAAACCTTGTGAAATAGTTTGTAAAAGTGATGAAGTAAGTGAAGCCTCCCTTAGCTTGAGTTGAAAATGGCCCACATACATCAGTATGGACCAACTCAAATACCTCTTTGGCTTGCACCCCTTTCCCTAGAAAGTGGCTTGTTGGTCATCTTTCCTCTTAAGCAAGATTCACAGTTACCATAGGACTCCAAGTCAAATGGTTCTAGGTAGTCTAACTTTATTAATCTTGCTATCCTTGATTCATTGATGTGACCAAGTTTACAGTGCCATAAGTAGGTGGGGTTTCTTGGATTACTTATCTTAGCTCGTTTATTTTGCACATTGAAAATTTCACGACTACAGTTTAAAATATATAATCCATCCAAAAACAGAGCATTTCCACAAACAAAACCATTAAAAGACAGTACATAACTGTCATTGGCAATAAATGAGGAAAACCCCTCAATGTCTAACATTGGGATAGAAATGATATTCCTCGTTAATGAGGTAACAAAATAACAATTATTTAGTTCTAAACAAAAGCCTGAAGGTAAATCTTGTCTATAAGTT
Organism: Anisodus tanguticus; assembly: GCA_034509755.1. Classification (NCBI taxonomy): domain Eukaryota; kingdom Viridiplantae; phylum Streptophyta; class Magnoliopsida; order Solanales; family Solanaceae; genus Anisodus; species Anisodus tanguticus. The sequence goes on along the minus strand of CM067548.1, from coordinate 15,911,510 downwards.
CCCACGCGTTCAACATCCACTCGTGCTCCATTTCCAACACGTAGGTCTACCTCCCAAGGTCCAACCTTTCTGCTGTTAATTAGGCCCTGCATATTACTACAAATGTGCAAGCCACAAGGGTATCCAATACCCAGAAGTGTGAGTTACTTATAGACATATTTATTTTAATGACAAATATACCTTGTCTAGTAGAGGTAGAAGCACCTAGTACTTTGCCTCCTATTGGAGCTGTGTAGTCATTCTTTATAACATGCGCTGACACTTGTCCCCCTTCGTTCAACTTACATTTGAAAGGGTCTCTCAACAGTTCATACTCCATTGTTTGAGATTGATTTTCATAGAGACTCTTCAACTATTCTAGCATTTCGTTGGGGCCCATCTTTTCATGTTGCCTCTGTAACTCCATAGTCATGGAAGACAACATTACACATTTTGCCAAGGTAGCATCGTTCAAATGTTTCTGATAAGCCACCTTGTCAAACAGGGCATACTCATTAGAGTTTTCAGCAGGGACTGTGGGGAATACTGTGTCTAACACATACTCAATTCTTTCTAGTCTTAACACCAATCACAAATTTCTTAACCAGTCAGGGTAATTTACTCCAGTCAACTTGTTTGTCTCGACCAACATTTTCAGTGACTGATACGACATTTTTTATATATTGAAGAAATAGATAGACTTGAAATTAAACTCTAATATAATTTTTATTGAACACATTCGTTAACTAATTAACATGGCCTTTAGTTTAATTAGCTCCCACTATTTTAACATATCCTTTGACCCCATGGAAGAATACAAACTCATATCAAATATGGTCATAATGGGCCAAGATCCAGGTTCATGCTATCTCCGTGTTTGCTGTGGATGATAACTTCAATAGCATAACCCGTTAAGTCTCAAAACCAATTACAAACAATTTGGAACTCTTGTTTGATCGAATGTTCTAAACAATCAATCTGCGTCCCTCGGCTTGTCCGACACTTTGGCGCCAAGATAGCCTAGCAAGTCAACCCCGTTATGCGACTGCAATTGTGTATCTAAGTGAGTTTTGCCTTATAGAGCAAACACTGTGGTGTAAATACTCATGAAGGTTTATCACCCATTTCTACATTTAACATGCATCTATGAAAGAGTCTGAGTCTCGTAGACTTAGAGCAAATGCTGTGGCATAAATACTCATCTCGCCGAAAAGGATTTTGCTCTACAATCAATTATAACGGACAACGCAATCCCCATTGTTAATTAACACACTAATTCTCATAAACAATTCTAGACTTAGAGTCTAGGATAAAACTCTCTCAAACCTTTGTCGAGATTTCCTGGCTTTCTTGACAGAGGAATACACCATAGCATAGTGCTTGCCGTCGAAGGGACAGTCGCGTGTAATCCCTAAGTAAAGACTCTAGATAATACAACCTGTAAGTGTTCATGTTTTATGTTACAGGTTTTTTGATTGTCATATAACCATACCAGAAGAAATTATTGGGGTACGTAGAATAAAATTTTAAACTTCCGCTGTGCCTACTTATATGTTTTGAACCCAACAAAACCCTACAGTTTTATAGTTACTATAAATTCTTCTAGATGTTTTATAGGATCGTCTAGATTATCGCTAAATATTAATATGTCGTCAACATATACTATACAAAATTCTGTTAATTTTCTAAACACTTGGTCCATTCTTCTTTGAAATATTTATGGTGCATTCTTTAATCCAAAGGGTAGTAAATTCCATTCATAGTGTCCTTGAGGGGCACTAAAGGCTGTTAAAGATTTTGATTCCTTTGTTAGTTTTATTTGCCAAAATCCACTTTTACAATCAAACTTACTAAACCATTTTTTATTTCCTAATCTGTTAATAAGGTTTCTTTTATATGGTAAAAAATATCCATCAAATATTATCTTTTTATTTAGTTCTCTATAATCAATTACCATTCTAGCTTTTCCTCTTTTTTGTTCACTATGTTTCTTTACTAAAAAGGTTGGGCTACAATGTGGGCTTTTACTTTCATGTATCATTTTTAATTCTAATAATTATTTTAATTGTGTTTCAAATTCTTTTGATCTGTTGGACTATATCTAATAGGTTTGGATCTAATTATATCATTTTCATTTATTAGCTTAATTTCTGCATATATTTTTTCTTTTTCCCATAGTTGAATTGGATTTTCTCCAAAGTTCATTTTTAGTATATTAAGATATTTTTCTTTTAATAGTTGTAGGTTATTATTCCTATCGGTTTTTATAGCACATAATCTTATTATATGTATTGGTAATATTCTTTTTAATACTATCCATTTATTACAAGGTGTTTGTAAGCTAAAAGTATTGCTATCTATAACATGTGTCTTAAAGTAATCTAAGAAGTTGTTTCCTAATAATACCTGTTGTTTCATATTATCTAATTGATATATTATTGGTAATCTGAATATTGTTTTTCCTAATACAATTCTCATGTTTTCTGCTACCACATCTAATTCATTTGATAGTTCATTAAATCCTGATATAGCTCTATGTGACCTGGTTCTCTTCCACCTGTGTGATTCTAATACATCTTTCCTAGCTAAGCATAAATCTGCTCCGCTATCAATAAAGATGTTTTTTTTATCATTTTATTAGGCTTATATTCTATATGGGCTTCTATATATATTGCTACCATTTTATTTGGTATTAGTATTTTATCTAATATCCATTTCCCTTAATCTTTGTTGGAGATTTTCATCTTGTTCTAATTCTCTTACCTCTTGGCTAATGTTTTCATCTTCCATTATTTCTTCTATACTCCTTTTTATTCTAATAAGTTGCCAATTTATCTCACCTAATCTTTCTCTTATTCTACTAAGTTTTTTTGGTAACATTGTTATATCTATCATTATAATATTTATTTCTTGTTTCACTTGTAGTTGTAGTTGTTACAAGCTTATAGTGAACATGTTGTTCACATTGTATCCAATAATTTTTTTCTTCTAATAATTTTCTTTTTTCTTTTTCTTGTACGTTCATTTTTCTCAGAACTACTTTCACTATCTGAGTGTTGGTTAATAAAGTTAATATTTTCTAATTCTGATTCACCTTCTTCATCAGTTTGGCTGACATAAAAGTCTTCGTATTCGTACCATTTATCATTATCTTCTCTGATCTGTTGTAAACTCATTATAAATTGTGTCGTATTTATATATTTTACTCTTTTTTTCTTTAGCTTTGGGCATTTATTAGCATTTAATCCATTTTCATTACAATTCCAGTATTTACATTCTTTAACCTTTTCTGCTTCTACGCGTTTCACATATTTTCTTTTTCTAAATTTTCTCTTGTATCTAAATTTCTTCCTGGTTTCAGGGGTATTTTTATATCTTTTAAATCTCTTTTTTCTATAAGGTTTGTAATAAGGTTTGTTATTATAATTTTTATAATTATTATTTCTCCTATATTTCTTTGTCTGATATCTTTTATTACTTTTCTTATATTTCCTTTCTTTTCTTTTATCATCACATCCAAATACTAATCTTCTTTATGTGACATATTTCTCTTAATCCCAGTTTCTATCTTTTTTAATCTTTTGTTGCATTCTAAATTCTTTGCATTTTCGCATTAAGTATGCTCTTAGTACTCTTATTATTTCTCTTAATGTGTTTTCTTTTGGTTCTAGTTGGGTATATTCTTTTGATACTTCAGTGTTATAAGGTGTTGGCAAGTGGTCATAATAAAATTGTTGATATATTAAACCTTCTTCTGGTAAGAATCTTATTTCATAAAAGAACTTACTAAAACTAATTGTATATTGTGGTAATTTATTAATCTTACAACATTTCATATTATTCAAATTCATTACTATTTCAATTTTTCTTTCTGCAAGTACGTTTTCTCTAGCTACTAACCATCTTTTCCCAAAATTTCTCTTTTTAGTATAATATCGAATATTATTAACATAGATTTCCTATCTGTTGCATGGCTAAGTACTTCTCCTCTTAATTGGTATGCTATAGATTCTATCCAATATGCTACTTTTCCAATTAATGTTTTAGATATTAATTCATACATGTATTCTAAGTTTTCTGTTTGTGTAGAGTTCATTAGTGCTATATACATTCCAAGATTCCAGTCAGTTATCCTTCTTCCTATTTCTTGTTCATCATAAATATTGTCTAGGTCTAGAAAATATCTATTGTAGAAAATATCTTGTTCCTATTCCTACTGGTATGTGGTTTGGTAATCTAGTCCGTTTCCTTGCTATTATTTCTAAATTAGTGTCTTCTAATTCTTCTTCAGGATAATCATTTGCATCTTCATTTATTACCTTATCTGTTTCTATTTCTGTTTCTGTAGGTCTATTAAATTCATCTTCTATATCACTTTCAGGTTCTTCTTCTATGATTGCATTTACTCTTTTCATTTTTTTGTAAAGCTTCTATTATCTGGTTGTTTTCTTTTACTATTTCTGAGTTTTCTTCGTTCTATACTTCTATAAATTCTACTACTTGTATTTCTTGGTTAGTTGATTTATTATTGCTATCTTTGTCTGAGTCACTATCAGTTTTTTCTTACTACTAGTTGTACTTTCATCACTTGTTTTAGTATTTTTCCTTACTTTCTTTTTTCCTTTTAACTTTCTTATTTGTTCTCTAAGGATTTGCATTTCCTCTTTTTAATTCTTCTAATTCTTATTTTACCTCATTTAATTCTTCTCTTGTTTGTTTTAATTCTACTTTGGTTTCCTTTAATATTTTCTTCGTATCTTTAAATTTGTGTTTATATTTCTTATACTTATCATACCATCCTTCGTTATTATGTGATCTCAATTTTGTATTCTCTGTTTTTAACTCAGATATTTGTTGTTCTTGTTTATCTAGTTTTAGGTTTAAATATTCATAGGTTGTTTTTTTCTGTGTCTTTTAAGTAAATGTTTTCTTCTTTTGAATTTTTATCTTCTTTTGTTGTTCTTGTCCTTATGGGTTCATATTTGTATCTTTCTTTTTCTATTATCTTTTTCCCATTGTTTTTTAAAAACGTAAGTACACTGGGTACACTAGGTTCTTGTTTTTCCATTAAAATTGTCCTTTTTTATTTAATATCGCTAGACTATCCAATGTTTTTTCTACTTCTGTGGATAATTTTGATTTTATTTTACTAATGTCCATCATTATAGGTTTTTTCACTTTTTCTCCACGCATCAATTGTTACAATTCTGGTTGTTGTGTAGTAGTACTAATTATTGTATTTTCTTTACTTGTACTTGGTTCATTATCTCCTACTACTTGTTTACCTTTGTTTTTCTCTTCTATTATCATATTAAGTTTTTCTAATATTATCTTAAACGTTGGTATTTCGGATATATTCCATAGGTTAGTCAATTCTTCTCTTATCACCTGTTGTATTTGAGTTTGATTTTCATTTATTTCATCCATTATTATCAATGTATTTTTCAGTTTTTCTTTTACTATTATTTCTTCCCATAACACATTAATTTTTTCGTAAAAAGTGGATTAGTCAGGATTATTTATTCTCTTTTCCACCCATTTCCCATATCTATCCATATTTTATCAAATTTATCACATTGTTGTTCTAATTGTTTTATCTTTTAATCTAATTTTATTTCTTTTGCCTTGTATTTTAAGTTTTAGTTGGGAAAATATCTCTTCTGATAAAGCTGTCCTTATTACTTTTAATTTCTATTTTTTGCTATTATTTCTCGTTGTATATTCATACTTTATTTACGAATCTTGTTTTTCCTTGATCATTTATTTCAATAACGTTATTATTTATCTTATAATTTACCATGGTTAAAAAGTCACTTCCTAAAAGTAGTTCATTGAAACTGTCATATTCTATTACTCCTATATTTATCTTATATTCTAAATCTTGGATGTTTTTGCGTTGAAACAATTGATAGAGGATCTGTGTTCCAAGCTATACAAGGTCTCATAATGATTAGGTGATAACTGCTATAATACACGCTCATTGTGGTGGAAATAATCATCCCACTCTCTAAAAACTAGTATGCCTGTCCAAAACATGTCAGCGAGCGATTGAATTATTCGTTCGACCTGCATCAACTTGGGATAAAATCATAACAGGGTTCCATGTCCCCTAAATATTTTTAGAAGAATTTCTAGAAGTTTGCTGTAACCAAGCCTCTCTATATGAGGTAATAGACATTAGAATGTTTTGAAATCATATGTTATTCTCATTATTTGTTTTTTAAGGATAGGGCAATTGCATACCAAACTTTATCCTTGTACCACTTTTTCATTCTAGTCAGGATCTGTATCCCCCATACTAGCTCTTCTAAACCTGTGACATTCTTAGCTTTAACGGTTGACCATTGGCTCACTATACCAAACATAAAAATGCTTCTTTTTGCATTGTTATAACAACACATGCCTCAAATTACATGGTATATTTGCTCTAATCTTGTTCCGGAAACTAGCAAGATCTAGGGCTTACAATTAACCTGAGTATCGGAGAACTTCGTCTCTCGTATATCCAAATATTTTCTTCCTTTAATAAGTAATTTTTCTCTCCAATCATCCCGACTCTAGGTTCTCATATTGGTACTCTTTTACCTTGCCATAGACGTCACTAAATCCTTTTGCGCTACTTTACTATAACCGGAGATCTAAAATTGGACCTTTAAACTTCCTAACTGATGAAGATATTTGGTTAGCTTTCTTCTAATTCTTCTTCTTTCTTCAACCTCTACATAGGCTAAGTGCCCTTATATCTCATCTTACGCTGCACTGGAGGTTGTCATATTGTCCTGTTGAACTTCCTTTTTAAATTGTAATTTTTCAATTACTAAAGGTGTTGCCACTAAGTTCTGATTAATAACTCCATTCGTGGTATTATAGCTTCTAATCTGCTTCCTTCTTGAGGAGGACCACATTCCACTATATTATCTAATCTCACCTTTGTTCAGCTTTTAATCGTTGAACTGTTATTTTCTTCAAGAAGACTCAAAAATCCCTATATCATAGTGACTCGTTCTGGATGACACTTTTACTATTAATAAGAGAAGTTCAAATTCAGTTGTTGTCGTCTAAAGGTGTTCTGGAGGTTCTTGTGGTTATTAAGGATATCACGTCGTTCTCCTAATACGTGCTCATGACTATCCATTCTAAGTCACGGGTCCAAAACCCTTCTTGGCTTTCCCAACTGCTCTTACACATAAACGATCTCATTCCCATATCCACTCTGAACATATGCATTACAATGCATTGAATCATCTCAACCTCCACCATCTAGGAGTTTATTATATATCTGGTTTTAAGTTCCACTTTGGGTTTTAATCTTGGTTCTTTAGTCAAACAACACAATTAACAATAAGTTGTTGACGTATTTCCTTATTGAATACATACTCATATTATAAAGGGATTTAAATTATTGGTCAATCTTTTTGTAGTCTATACTCAATCACTATAATTGGAGAAAATTCTCCTACCTTATCTCATAGTTAACATTCTACATCAATAAACTGTAATCTCATCATCATATATCCCTATAGGGTTTTGAGTATCTTTAATTATTTGTAGTTACTCTTTTTGTTCTCATTCCCGCTTCCGTTCTGATAGTACTAACTCTGAGTACAATCTTTAACAATTTGCCTTTATTTCTGGGCTTCATAGCCCCTCAGGTTTTAATCCGCTTATACTAGCCCCTTATGCCATTACTTTCTATCTGAAACACTTCTACGAGCTGTGAAAGTACCTACAAAATTTTGGACTTCAGGCTGATGAGTCATCCTGCCTCTAAACTGGTTGTATATTATACCTACTGACGACTCATATTGTTCTAAACTGTCTTTTTCCTAGGCTTTATATGCATCATGTCTCAATGTAACTCGAATTACCTTTTCATTCCTTAATTTTGAATAACCCCTCTTAGTCCTGCATATGCCTCTATCATTGATTATTCCTCACACTTTTCCCTTCGAGCCCCATAGGTCTGGAGCTCCTGTCGTTACTTAATTACTTTAACTAGAAGGTCGCTATCATTCCTTCTTTAGTGTCGATTCTTACATATCGTTTGATAGTCTCAACATATTTGTAAAAATATGGATATCATAATCTCATTTGTTTTGAAATTCTTCATTGTAATTCCCTTAAGTAATTACTAAACCACCATGTGAGTCTATGAAGATTTCTTTGTCGCATCAGCTCCCTATGGAAGGAGGCCACTCATTTAAGCTCAAAGGTTTTCTTTCCTGAAAAGTCACATCGTTGTCTCAACACCTTCCACAATTTTTATCTCATAATCACATTAGTCTTAGGGGTTTCTTTCTTGATAACCTTCAATAGTCGCTCATTTGTTGTTTATCCTTTTACTGCCTGATTACTTACCTTGCAATTTCATAATCTATAACAATTTCTCAAATCGTCGACTCGTATTCCACTTAACTAAGAGAACTTTTTCAATGTCGATACTTCATAATTTAGGAGACTAGATCGTGTGATTGGTATATTCTATTAACATTTGGCTATGTGAATATCATAATAGATACTTGGTCTCGTAACACATTTATCTTCAAAACTTAGCATTTACTTCTCCTTATCTTCTTGTTTACTTGACTACGAACTTGTTGCATTACCATACTTTACTGTATGACTCTTAGTAGTTCTTCATATTAGCTCAGGTGTCCCACTTATGTTGGTACCATCCCCTTGATATTCATCTCACTTCTCACCTTAGTTTAAATACTTATGACAAAACATTCCCTTGCTTATAACTTCCACTTCTTTAATTGGTCTTATCTCCTAGGCACTTACTATTTTTGCTTACTTCAAACAGAAGCCCCTCTAAGGAAAACAATTACCTTGCACACAAGGAGTTCAATACTTGGACCCTGGAGCTTCAAGATTCTTTAAAATTCATATACGTCTAACAATTTTGTGGTACGTCAGGTATACATGGTCCAAAGGAGTGCCTTCGACATCACTGTACTGTTCCCTAGTATTGTCTATACTAAGGATTGTTTTGACCTCTACTAAATCCCGAGATCTCTATAGGTACTTCACATTACGGCTCTACTAACACAGAAAGAGGGGTAACGATACTCACGTCATTCTATTTAAATATCAATCTCCTTATAACCTCCCGCATTTAGGTACTTTGTACCTCCTTTACCTTACTTCTCTTACATCCTAAAACTGGCATTTTACCTTTCTAGGCGTTCATTATATCCTATGTATATCAAATTCTCATACTATGAGACTTTAGTATAACACTTACACCTCTGGCGTATCAACAACCTATTGGGGGGGGGGGGGTCTTTCATTTACTTATTCATGAATACGAACTGGCCAGAGTCTTTCTAATAACCAAAATTACTGGAATTGTATAAATCATGAGTTAGACTTGAATTCATACAACTCAGCTCTACTGCACGATCTATGACATAAAAGAATAGAAACCATCCCTAAATACCATGTAGCCTCCTATTTATAAGTGTGGTGCACAACACACCCATAAACAAGACTCTACTAGACACGACTTGTAGACTCTCTAGGAAAGACATGCTCTAATACCATGTTTTTCAAACCTCAACCTTGGGGGATATGACCGACACCCGGCGCCTTAACGTCCTGAGCGTACCACATGTATATCATGACATGGACATATAATTGACTAGGCCGACTAAGCCTCAGAAAGATAATCATAAAGAAGATCCAACAACCTGTAATGAGTGACAACTCAACCAATATATAAATATATAACAATGTCGACAATGCCATAACCCGTATACCAACAAGCTGACAAGAAAGCCGACTAGGCTGTACAAAATAATATAATTGTATATCGACCACTAGTCTGCAAGCCCCTAAGAGTACTACAACATATCATCAGGTTGGAAAAGGGCCCTACCATACCCAAAAAATATATAAACATAAGTAGCATGGCCTACTAGCTCTGTACAACAACTCTAGGAAAGTGGAGTGCGACGACCAATATCTGAATTAGATAGCCTACTGTGGAGGTGCGTCTGCGTGTCTACATGCACATTCGGGAATAAAACACAGCACCCCAGCAAAGGGACATCAGTACAAAAGAATGTACTAAATATGTAAGGAATGTAAAGAATATATATGAGAATGTAGTACACGAGAAGGGTACAAAAGTCAACCTTAAAACTCAAACGGCCATATAATATCAAGCCTCTCTGTGGGGTGAATCTCATCATATCATGCCCGACCATAATAGGACTCGGTAATACCCAACTACATGGTGTGCATATATAAGTGTCATACCCGACTGACTATAGCGTGGCTCAGTAGAAAATAGGCATATATATACAATGCGTGCAAGACCTCCGAATACCAACATGAACAAGGCGGAGTGACCTACGGTCATTAATCACCGCCTATCATTAGGGAATTCAGTACAACGAATGTTACAATCCAACAAGAGTCTCATAATCAATTGTATAACAAAGGATATCATAAAATGCTGAAAGTAGTCCTGACAAGGGACAAATAAGAACTATATGCTCTAACAGAATAGTAACACAAGACAACCAAACTATGAAGAATGGAATCGTTCAATGATATATCATATGATTTTTGTTCTAAACAAGATCATGAAATCACTTTCAAGAGTAAGGGATAAACATGTTGTCAATGATTAAGAATAAAGTCTTATTTTATGGTCGTTTAAATACTTATTACTATTCTTAGATCATGCAAAAATGAAAGAAAGAGTAAATGAATGATATATGGATCCCAAGGGGCCTCGTGCACTCTGTGGAAGGTTATCTACATTAAATGAATGATTTTGAGTAAGACGGAACTAATAAACCATAAATCAATTCATTCAACCATTTCATCGAGCACCTAATGTGCGTAGAAGTTCTACAAGCTTCACCAATGGCAACTAATCATAAATATCACCTATCCAATGTTACTTAACATATTTACCTTATTCATACACTAACCCTCAACTTTTAAACATCCTATGCTCATAAATAATCCAGATTTAACAACCCAACATCAACACAACATCAACACAACATCACCTAAGTTCCTTTCAAGAATTATACTACCAACTTATGAGAAATTGATTCACTATTACTTGTAGATTTTTAAACTTAAAACAAGAAGAGAAAACTTACATTGAAAGCTTTAAAACATTCCTTAGCACTCCTTATCTATACACAACCAGCCTTCACAACACTCCAAGGAAAGAGAGGGAGTAGTAGCTTACATTGTTTTTCTTCCGAACTATACTTGGATCATCAATATAACTTAGAAAGACCTGGGAGAGATTTTTAGAGGTTTCTTAGGGTGGATATATGATGAAATGAGGTCTGATCGAGTTGGGGCTTATTTAAACAACTTAAAACATTTTCCACCACCATAAAGTACAACCAAAAGTATGGCATGTACATGGTACTGTACCTTGTGATCAGGAACTTGGAAATTTTGTAAAACTTCATACGGTCCTTAGGCAAGATAGTATAGCCCGTACCTCAAAAGTACAGTCCGTACCTTGCATGGAATATGCGAAAATGTGTCAAACTTTGAAAAAATGTATTTTCTTAGGTTCGTTCAACTCCGATACTTTCCGACACTTCTATAAATAGGTTTTAAACCATAATTACCCTTTTGTAAGGTCTCATACTCTCTTGGAACACTTAAGTTAATCGGCGACACAATTTGATGAAAAACTATGAGATGTAACACCATGCACATCAAAAACATCATAACAAGGCTAGGAGAAAGGGTATTTGCGGGAAGATAATCAAAATATTCAAAATGACCAAACGCGTCATTACATCATCCACCGCTTAAACACATGCTCATCCTCAAACATGAAAGAGAAAAGAAGTACCTGAATCTCTAAAAAGCTGAGGATATCTCGTTCGCATATCCGTCTCAGTTGCCCAGGTGGCCTCCTCGACTGGATGATGCCTCCACTAAACTTTTACCAAAGATATCTCTTTGGATCTCCACTTCTGAATCTACCTATCAAGTATAGCAAGCTACTCATGTGACACCCCAAACTAGAGGGGCGTGGCCGGCACCCGGTGCCTTATTTGACCCCGAGCGTACCATTTGTAACTCATGAGCATCTAGAAGTTTATAAGAAATATATAAACTAATTATAACAGCCTAGGATAACAAGGCCACCATAGATGTCTAAATAGAAACCCAAAAAAATATATACAAAGGACGACAAGGCCATCATGCTGACGTATACACATATGAAAGCCTCTAAAAAGAATACACTTGTAATGTGGTCAGGACAGGGTCCCAACCTACTAATCATCTCTGTAAGCATATTAATAATCTAGATCTGGTAACTCCAAATGAAATGGGGCTTACTAATCAAGTAATCTATTTGTCTCTTAAGACTTGCACGCATGAAATACAACGCCTATGGAAAAAAAGACATTAGTAAAAAATAATATACCGAACATGTAAGGCAACTGAATAATTGAAAGTTGAAATGGAACTGAAAGTACTGAGAGTCAATGACAATCTGAGTAAGTACCTACCTATTTCTGTCTTATCTGACACACCAATGCAATGCAATACATATATAGCTACCCGACCACTTACATGTCTCGATATGTATGTGAATTCCCAGCCACATGTAGGGCTCGATAAGTGTCTATCCGGCCATGTAGGCTCGGTAAGTGTCTACCCGACTATGTATGCTCGGTAAGTATCTACCCAACCATGTAGGCTCGTTAATTGTGTAACCTTCCATGTAGGCTCAATAAATGTCTACCTGACCATATGTGGCTCGGTAATACAGTGCAATGAATAACTATAAACATATAAATGTTTTTCTTCTTTCTCACTAAGTACGGAATATATGAATAACTATAAACATATAAATGAATTCCGGATAAGGGATTTTCGAGATGTCATTATAGACTATGTCTGCAAGATCTATACACACTCACCTAGTGAGGTATTAAGCTTTAAGTTATAAAGTACTCCAGACAAGGGTCAAATAATAGAATATGAGGGATGTCTCAATACGAGGCACAAGCTCGTTATAAACACTTCTATTATACATTTCTAGTGAGACTCATTTAGGTACAAAATCATACAATAGAAATAAAGGATAGCCATTACATACCTGTCACTAGATCGATAGCCCAAAAGCTCAATTTGTACCCGTTCTTCAATCTATTACAACAACAAGAATGATACTATCGTCAAATATATGAATGATTATCTTAATCATATATCGAAGTTAACTTATTTAACTTATTTTATAATGAAATGGGAAGCCCTTCCCCTATTTCTTTCACTATCCAAAAGCGATCAATAGTCATAAACAACCACTACAAGGTTACCAACAACTCAAACAACAATACACGAGCGACATGCTCGATTTACAATATCATACCACACTTTTCCCTCCTTCTAAGACATTGAACTCTATCAACAATACAACCATGATTCCTCTTTCAAAACTTACAAATTCTAGTCTCTTTAACTTGGCTACAACTAATATATGCCTAAACAAGGGAAGGAGAAGTGAAATCTTATCTCAAAACACCAAGAACAACCAAACCTAGGCTTACTTCACCTTGAATCTTCTCCAACACAAGCCCGGAATAAGAAAGGTGGTATAACAAGCACCACAGAATTCCCGGCGTTTGAGTTGTTTGTTTTACTTTTGGTTTTCACTCATTAATCATTGAGAATACTTTGGAAGTGTTTTGGTCGGAATATAGGGTCTGGCTGGGTCAAAAAATGAACCCAAATGAGCCTTGCACCGATCATTAAAGGTTTAAGAATCATCCACCGCCTAAGTGGGTCCCAAAGGGAGTTACTTGCATCGTTTTCTTAAAATATACATAACTTTATGTAGAGAGCTCCGATTAATGAATGGTTTGTGGCGTTGGAATTTACACTTGCTGAACCTTAATTTAGATAGGTTAACCAGGATGAATAGAATAGCGGGAATAATGTACCTCTGTCATAATCTTGCCCCATAGACCAGCTATATTTAGGCCACACAATCGACATCTATATTAGAGAACGTTGTCTCCCTTAAAGTCAAACATTGGTTTCTTTAGCCATGGAACTTTATCTTCCATTATTATTAACTCAGGATCCTCATATAGTCATTTCTTTAACCCTATAATCTGGGACGATGCAATTACATTTTTCACCACAATTCTACTATTATTGGAGTCCATAAGTTGAACTCCTAACTTGCTACCTGATAGAGCTCGTTGGCTAAATTTCTGTGTATTCATCCTTTAGGTAAGCCAAGCTACCCATAAATCTTATATTATGATGCCCTGAAAGTTGTCACCTCATTTTGTTGAATTTTCCTTTAAATTATATAAGGACTGAATCTGCATACCTCTTTCACTTTTACCACTAAGGGTAATACCACTAGGTTCTGAATGGTAACTTTGTTGTTATCTTAGTTCAATTCTCATTTACCACTTTCGTAGGATACTCTTCGACTATAGTCTAGCTTCTGAGTATTTTCCCTCTCAAGGAGGGCCATACTCAATTATATCATCTTGGCTCATCATTACTGACTTCTCAATCCCAAGGACTGTTACTCTATTTAAGAGGACTCCTGTATTTCTGTACTATCGTGACTCATCCTAGAGGATGCTTTTACTATTAATAGGGGAAATTTATTCCAAATTCAGCTACTTCTACTGGAGGTTCTTATGATTATAAATATTTCACTCTATATCTAAAATGCGTGCTCAATTATTGCCGATCCTAAGTCATGGGTCCGTAATTATTTGTTGGCTTTCCTTACCGCTCTTAAGTGTACATAATCTCATTTCCTTATTCATTTTGGATATGCTCATTACGAATGCATTAACTTTTCTTGGTATCCACTAATCTGAAGTTTATATACATAATCTCAAGTATTATTATGGGTTCAGATTTGGTTATTTATTCAACCAGCATAGAACAATAAGTTGTTGACATACTTTCTTGTTGAATACATACCCATATTCTGAAGGGACTGACATTATTGGTCAATCTTTTTCTTCTAGGTCGAACTTTAAACCACTATACTCGGAGTAAATTGATAAGATTCCCTAAATAAAACTCTAAGAAATTGAATCGGATGCGGAAATTAAAATGGATAGAAGATTAGATAAAAGAATAGTAATTCAAAGCAACCAATATTATATGAAAACAAAGACCTCAATGGAATTAAACTACTAAAGCAACCAACCTATAGAGTTTTATTGATTCCACTAGTGATAAATGCTCAAATGTGAATGAAGAATAAGGTCAAGAACAACCTCAACAATTACACTACAATTAAGCTAAACTATGGATAATCTATCAACTACAATACTAATCTCTCACAAGAGATTTTCATCATCAAACAAGCTAAGTGTAAAATAATACTAACGGTCCTATTTATATTACTACTTATTTACAAGATTGGACCAAAAGTGACCAAAGCCCCAATTTGAAAAAGTAGCCAAAATTGGAAAAGTTGACTCGCTGCTCCTTTCTGCCATCCGCAGTCCAGGACTGCAATCACAGAGACTAAAGTGCGGCCCGTACTATCTGTCACAGAATAATTCTGCATATTTTACATATCCTTTCTCAATTTCATCTTCATCTCATGCGATCCTCCAAATGTTGTACACTTATGTGTGCATCCCTTCAAGTCCTTCCAAGGTTCCCTTGTGTATCAACATTGTTTTAATAGCTCAGATTGACTCCGAGTGAAGGGTATTGAACTTGGAGTGGTCTCCAATAATGTATCATCCTTTCCTTCTTGAAAATGATTCATCGTCGAATCCCTAAGATCACCTACAACACAAGAAGATAAGTCACTCACATTGAAGACATTATGGACATTATAATAACTTGGTAAGTCCATCTTGTATGTGTTGTCATTGATATTATCAATGATTTTGAATGGACCATTCACCTCTTGGGAACAATTTACCTCTCCTCATTTGAGGGAATCTTTCCTTCCAAAAGTTAACCCACACCCAATCATCGGGTTGGAATTCCACATTCTTTATCCCATTGTTTTGCCTCTTGGCCACCTAGGTTTTGATCTTCTCTATGTTCTCCTTCACCTTAGCATGGATTTTCATCACCTCGGCCTCCATTTGCTTTTCATCTAAGCTCACAACAACATCACTAGGCAAAGGGTTAAGGTTAAAGGCACCAAAAGGATTAAAGCCATAAAAACTTCAATTGGAGTCATGCAAATAGAGGAATGAAGTGACCCATTGTAAGAAAATTCAATCAAAGGTATACAGTGTTGACACTTAATTTTTATCCTCCAATAATTTTATTTAATTATTCAAGATTCTCGAGTCACAGACAAAGTGAAATATATTTTTACAAGATAAAAATAATTTTACAAAATCATTCTGGAAATATTTTGTCACTTTATTTGACAATATATCATCTTGTATACTTATTGTATATCATATCTTATTATTTATCATTAATTGCAAATTTCAAAATTAAAGGAAAAGCTAATTGTTCAATTAAGTGCTTAAATTCTCAATTAAAAAATTATCAATATTTTATTCTGTCAAATTCAGGAATATGTTTAATTGAATAGGATATTTAGATTACATCTCAAATTCAAATCATTTCATATTTTCATGTGTATTTGGTGATCATTAGCATGCTTAGTTAAGTTTATTGACTATATGTGTTCATAAATTTCCTATAATTAGTTTAACTAAACTCAACGAGCATTATGATTTAGTTATGGTCATTTTAAATATGCTATCAGTGTTTGTTGTGATAATGAGAAGAAGATTTGAACATAGTATATAGTTATGGATATGTCTAATAAGATCATGAAGCATGTTTTGGTGGATTTATGAATAGTATAATGCTCCTTAACTATATATGGATAGCAGTATGGTGTTAGCACAAGTATGAAATGATTTACCTTTAATCAAAATGCATAGCTAGCAACCTGTGTGGTTAAAAAGTATGAACATTTGTTTCTTTAGTTACCTTCTATGTTTAGTATGAATCCATGTGTAATGAGCTCAATATGATTGAAATCTGTCTTAAGTTGATCCTAAGAGTAGGATTAGATGTTAAAATGGTTAAATAATCCATAACACTTCATGTTGGACCTATTTTGAGTTCCTAAATGTCATTCTAGAATCTGTTAGAAGCATATATAGGTTTAAAATCATTGAAAGTAGTTGTTAACTGATGATTATTAAGAATAAGTAACTTGGCTTGAACCATGTCACACCCAAGATTAAGTCTAAGTTAAAGATAAAATAATGGAACTAGGAACCTGTTTTAACTCACTATTCAAATCTTTATGCTACTTGAAGTTTAAATGAACTTAGTGAATGTAAGGTGCTCTGTTGGGTATCTGAAAGAAGCACAGTTCATGTTTTGTTAGGAAAATGTTAATTTGAAACTAGTTTAAACCCTACATAGGAGCTGCACCTATCTTAAATATTTTTAACTTGCTTGCATGTGCTCTTGTGTCAGTTTTCTTCTGGTATAAACTTAGTATGGCTCTAGCTTAGTTTTCTTGAGACTATGCTAGCTTTGTGTCATAAACTCTGTGGTCTATGTGCATTTTTTGGGTATTTTTGTTAAGTTTAGGACTTATGTGATGTCCATCTTGAATCATGAAATGTTAATATGTTGAATCTGTCCATCCTAAGGCCTTTGAGTCATAGTTTAAACTCATGAAAACCACTTGTATTTTGTATTAGGCTATGTCTGTGTGTATCTTGTTCCAAGTATGCTAGTCTAATATCATATACAACCATTCCCTGCCTCTTTTTGAACCTTGTAAAGTAGCCCTCTGTTCGCATTTTAGTCCAGGATAGTACACAAAGCATTTTAGGGCTTCTAACTGGTAGTTTCAACCTGAATACTCTTGCATGTCTACTGAATTTTGCTTTGCCTATACGAATCCTATTCCATGCTCAAAATTACATATTTAGGATGACAATAGCTCCCAGCTATGCCATGTCTGTGTATGTCAATTGAAAGTCTGTTGAATCAGATGCATGTATCATATTTCTGATTTAGATAAGCCCATGAATTCAAATAATGTTTTATGCTTACGTGCTTATGTGCTATGTGAATATTATTCCTTCCTACCATATACTCATGTTGGATTTGCTAGGATTAAATCATTTAGTTGAGCACTTAGTTAAAATGAGGCTTTAAAACCTTGAATGGTATATCATGTGGTGTCTGATGTTTGGCTTGTTTAATTAATGCTCAATTTAGTTTCATGATAATTTAACATGTGCACTTGATGATGTCTATTGTTAAGTGCTTTAGTAAGCATTTGCTTGATTGAGAATTGAACTGCATCGTTATCTGTCAAGCTAGAAGGATGAAAATAAAGAGACAAACATGCCTGCATTCCCTGTCTAACTTTGAAATCATATTCCTATGCTACTTTTAATCTTCCAATGACTAGGAATTTCTAAGTTATCAATATGGTGTGATTGTAGCTTAAGTATAGATTCATGTTTGGTATTGTTAGCTTTTTGCTAGTCTTGAATTTTGCCTAACTAGGCCAATGTTAACATGTTGTTTGTTTGAGCTGAATGGACTTTGCCTTCACTGTTTGAACTTAATGAATGTGATATGAGGTTTGTGACTTGATAAACTAGCCTAATAGGATGTGTAGAATCATACAAATGATTAAATAACTTTTGCTATCATGTTCTAAACATTGTAGTACTTTGTTGTATTGTTTAAGTTTGGCATCATGAAGTATACGAAATGATTTAAGGACCTGTGTGTGTTGTATATTGTGTATAACTCCATCTGTTGACCTCCATTTGTCTTCTTATATTTTTGCTTAAGATATATGCTTGATATACACCAGGATATACGGTCTGTATACCAAATGTTACGGTTCAGTTTTATGTAGAGACATAAAAGCTACTAAGAGGTTGTTAGTGTTCTAAGTTGGATAATTTAGTTATAGAGTCGCCACCTAATTTATAGCTAAATTAGGAAAATCGAGTCAAAAAAGTTTATTCAGAAAATCTATGAAAAAACTATTTAAACTAGAGTCGAGGTTAGAATTCTGGTGATCCCCCGGGGAAAATGTTAGACACCTCGGTATTAAGGATCCCTTGAATACGGTTGACCTTCGAATTCCATAACATATTTTTTGTTATAAATTGCTTAAAAGTCATTATTTCCCGCAAAAAAAATATTTAACATGTCATTCATTTAATTCAAACTCTAAAAGGGTTTTTAAAAACATAAGAGTTTAGGGATAATTTCATCAATTTACTTTCTGACTAAATTACACCCAATGAATAATTTGAATAGGGATAATTGCATCATTTATTCCTTATATGTTTATAATTCATTTGGAATGACATGTTAAAGTTTAAGAAAAAATACAAGTTATTTTGATGAAAGAAAGGCCACGAGCGTAAACTTCCAACACAACATGAGCCAAGAGATGACTTGAGAAGATGGCCAAAGATTGACATCCATCATATGGTGATATGCATAGAATGAAATATGGAGTGGAGTGAAACATTGGACGTGAAGACTCAAGAAGATGACATTAATTTTTGGCTTTCTTGTAGGTCTTGGTCAAGACCATTTTCTTTTAGCTTGTTTTTAATTCCTAGCTTAACTATTATCTCTCCTTAGAATATAATTAATAGGCCTTATAATAGGATGTGATGACTAGGCTAGGCCATGTGATAAGAAATGGTGATTAGGCCAAGAATCTTCTAGAAATAGAAGCTTCCAAACGTGCTCCAAGAAGGTAGTTCATGAACTAACTAGTTCATGCATTACTTTACATAGAAGACACAAAGAATGGCCTAGAAAACATAAAGAGGTGGCCGAATACCCCCCCCCCCTTCCCATTTGGATGAGAATCATGAACTAGTTCATGCACTTATCTTCATGGGTAACACAAAAGGGTGGTCTAGAAAACATTCATCCTTTTTCTCCAAGTTAAGCCGAACCCATTTTCTTTCACACTTGGCCGACTAGTCCATGTAGTTTGTCCATTGAGTTGTCTTCTAGAAGGGTCTAACTTTTAGTATAAATATGGCATGAACTTGATGTAAAAAGAGGTTGAAGATTTATGAAATATATTTGAGTTTTTACTCATTTGCTAAGTTATTCAACTTTTGTGTTGTTTATCTTAGTTGGTCCTTTTGTGGGCCATTAGTCCTTGTGTGGTCATAACCTCGATCCTTTGTGGGTCAAACCCTTAATGCAAGTTTAGCTAGAACTTTTGTGATCTAGTTGAACCCAAGTTAAGGTTTCCCTCAGTGTAAGTTGAAGTTGGAACTTTTGTGATCCAACCAAACCCAAGCCAAGGGCCTATCTGGTTACTATCATAAGGTCATCGGCCCCCCTCACTTGGTTTGTTCTCGAGCTTGTACTTAGCATTCTCGGTCAAATCCTTGTCCAATTGGCCTACTTCACTTGGTGTCAACCCAAGCATGTCTATCCTTGTCCATAGCAACATCGCGTCTCTATCCTTGTCCATTTCGGCCGACCCTCACTTGGTTTGTACCCGAGCTTGCACTTAGCAACGTCGTGTCCAATCCTTGTGCCAACCACCTGATTCTTCTCACCACCATACACCACAAAACTTCCCAAACCACTACACCAAAAGCCATTAACCGAAACCACCCTTACATACTTGTCCAATCCTGACAACACCAAACAGTCCGCAAAATACCTCTTACCGATAACCTCATTGTCTCGACCAGTTTACGTTACCTTGCCACCATCCAAACACCTAACCCCACCACCAATGTAACCCTTAACTCGTCTAGAACACCCACACAAAATGCCTTAACCCAATTCTACCCTAAACTACCCATCTACACCTCCAAACACCCACTGTCCGGAAAAAATTAAGAACCCGACAACCCCAACTTTGAGTCCATTTTTGTGTCCAACCAAACTTCAACCAACTCACCCTCAGTTTCCCCTCCTTATATACATCATATTCCTTATATGTTTTTCTTTAAAAATCTTTTTAAATCTTAGGAGTGTAATTCATTTGAAATTAAATGTTAAATTTTAAGGAAAAATACAAGTTATTTCCCATTTTTATGCTATTTTGAAGGTCAATTCATATTTCCACATTCCCAAATCACTTGCCCTAATTCCAAATTCTTCAAAGGATTCTATTTATTGTTTTCAAGAAAATAAAATTTTGTGTTAGGCCTGGTCCATAAAAACAATTCTAAATCTTCATAATCAGCCCGCAAAAATCTGTTTTTAGCAAATCACTTTTATAATCCAAGTTTTTGGCCCATTTTCTTTATGAAATAGTCAAAATCCTTTATCATTCTAACCTAGTTTGGTTAATTGTCCCATTTAAAAGAAGTAATTCAATTAATTTTGAAATCGATCCAACTTGTCCTTGAAGATTATTTCATGTTCCAAAAATGTACAAGTCTTTTTTTAATTCATTTGAAATCAGTTTCATGACAATTCTAAACTAAACGATGTACATATCATTTTTCCTATCTTAGGTCATAACTTTAATGATTCCAATAGTGTTAAGTATGTTTTTATACAAATATTATACAATATATATAAATACATTGGAATGCAAAAGAGACAAATTTAGGCTGGTGGGCCTATGGAAGTCCACCAGTTAGCTATTTTCACCCATAACTGGCCTTCAGCGTAGCTACAGTGAAATGAACTCGATGAAATAAGATTAATTGGGCCTTGGCCCAACTGACTGAGGAAGTGTAGAGCCCCAAATGGGCCCGTCCCAGTGCACATGGAATGAGAGAAGAAATAAGGGGAAAATGAGGATAAAAGTTAGAAGACATCTACACTTATCTTAATATAATACGAGTAATTTAAACTAAACACATATATGTCATACATTAATTAAAAGAAAAAAACATGTATTAGATGATAAAGCAGCCTAAGATCATGAGAACAAGTAATTAGGCACAACCCATACTTAAACAAATTTAAGAGAAATACAATAAACTGGGCTTGGCCCATTTAGAACTCATGAGCAACACACATAAGGGGTAGACAAGGGAGTTGGACTTGACCCATTCTTTAAAACCAGAGAAGGAGATATAAGAAGGTAATATGAATGGGTTAGGTCCAACAATCAATGACATATTGATATCCAAAGTGATATACATAGGGATATACTTGCCTTATATACTTGGTATACTGGGTATACATGATATACATAGGCTATATATACCCATATATACTCACCCTATCCTTTTCTAATCCCATAAAACAAAATAAAAAAGACTCAATCAAAGTCGTATAACATATGCATACATCCCCATTCCCAACTTAACTCTTCCCAGAACTTAGCACTTATAACTCAGCCAAATAGCAAATCAATAGCATGTAATCTTGGGACTTCTGAACATAAATTTACACACAAGTAGATTCTAGGGATAGGCAAAGTATGAGAGCCATCATGTTCATGCCAAATCAAGCAACATAAGCAATAAGATAGAAGGTTGAGACAGGTCTAATATGCCATGTCCAACTACAATAAGCTTCTCAGAATATTTTTACACAATACAAACAGGATATTAGCTTATTTTCCTAACCATTTACTAAGTCATTTACTTTCCTTATTTAGACTTAATCTCATTATTTGGGATAAGACAAACAAACAGTCACCACACAAAAGCAACAATTAGTTAAATTAAGATTAAATGACTTCTTATAGACTTACTAGAATGACAAGCTCATATGGAGACATAAGGCCACAAATACATAGGAGAAGACAAGGATGTTGGCTTTAGGTTTTTAACATCAACTCATTTCAGACTGTAGTGATATTCCTATGTTAAGTAAACAGAAGGTTATTCAACAAGAACTTCAAAATTTCTTTAAAAAAAGACATATCTTATCAGTGCATAACAACAACACAATTGAGGACACTTGACATTCTTTTCCTCTTTTAAGTTAGGCAGATCTAACCATATTGAAAATATTAACACATATATATTAAAGACAAGATAAGGTAGCACACAAGGATAAGGTGGTCAATAGATCAGTTTCAAACAAGGACCAAATAGACAAACAACATTCAAAGCAACTAGTTTAATTCTCATATAGGCACCCAGATTGAACATAATCATATCTAGGTTATTCACAGACTACACCTAGCCACTAACTTCATGATTTTAGAATGATACAAAGAGGAGGCTCCAAGGATAACAAGAACATCAAGTAAATGCATATGAGTCACCAAAATTCATATATCATGAACTAGACTGACCTCAACAAACTACATCAAAACTAAACTCAGATTGACAGAAATGGGCACAAGACACAAGTAGACAAGTTAGACAAAATAGTCAAACCAAATGTTGCTCTCATATCAGGCATTGAGCTTTCTTAATAGGAACGAGCTTATGCATGACATAAGAAAAGAATGGGCATGCTATTAGAACAAATACAAGATTGCTAATTTCACATGGATGAGAAGTACATTAGAGAGATTCAGATACCAAATTCTAATTGAAACAAAATGTCAGGTCAAGTGTCAAATTCTCAAGTTGAATAGTCTTAAAGAGTCAGACAAATATATGTATTGCAATCAATCTTCTATCTTTTTATGATGATTTATTATCTTAACTAATTTTGGTAGAAGCAGACATGACCACAAAGTCAAGTGAACAAGACAATTTAGACTCAATTGACATAAAGAGGTCCAATGGGCCTTTATGAACAACTCCTCAAGTTAGCATACAAAATTTGGCCGAATTCTACCATTCATTCTGATAACAACACATATTAGTTAGCATAATTCTTCAGAGCTTCTTGTTTCTTGCCTAGATATACATTTGGACTAGGTGGTTGGAGTTTTAAACATGCAGTGGTAACATGAACATATAGATGGATGTAATCAATCCCTTAATATGTTATCATGATACAATCCTAACCATTTTGAAATTCAAGAAAGAGCCTACCATCTATTCAAGATTAAACTAGATGCAAATAGACATATTTGTACACAATACATAAAGTTAAACAAATTGCATGATTTAAGAACTGAGCATATTGATAAGGCAAGGTCATATTGAGACATATGAAGGGTTGCCTTGTCTCATGATATGAGCAAGATTCTACAGAAGACACACACAAGTCATAAACACCTCAAACATGTTGTCATTCTTTAAGATTTAGGTTGACAGATACCCAATTAGGCTTAAACATGGTTTAGAGTTGTAAGTTAAAGGTCCCATAAGTCCTCTTAACTTAGATTGAATTCAAGATAGTGAAAATAATGAAAACATATTAACACATGATGAACACAGATAAACATTTAACAACATGTGAAGATGGGTATCCATGAACTCATTATATTTGTAAATGCCTCCCTAAAACTGTTTTGAGCATGTGTTTTGCTAATCTATGGGTATATTGGGGGTTTGGGATTGGTATATGACAATTTGCACATTTGCACATTTTAGCTAAACCAAATAGGATTATCATTACTTTTTCAGATGAAAACTGATCTCAGGCCCACATGCTAAGATTCATAGGCTTAAATAAACTTATCTCATGAATCATGTCAGGCAAAACCTATGATTTTTAACCAGATTCAAACTTAAAACTAGCCTAAACAGATCTTGAATGAGCCTTTAGAGCTTAACAATTCAACACATGGGTTTAACAATCCATTTAGCTATCTTGGATCCTATGTGTTATTCCTAAGTCCATGTTAATGTCAGATTCACCTTGTAATTTGTCCTAAATAGTCACTTAAAGATAAACTAACTAAGCATACTTCTTATTTTAAAATTATTTGGCACATAAAACATCAAAAAATTCATTTCCATATATCTCTATCAACATAAATCCTCTTATGCAGTAATGACACTTATTTAAAACTAAATGAAGTCATATTACTAAACTAAATTTTTTGATTAAATGTGTTTTAGTATGTAAGATAGAGATTTGTTACATCCCTCCCCCCGTATGCTAATTCGCGCCGGGAGTTAAGGCCATGGAAGCGTAAGGGCAGAAGTATGGTAAGAGTTCAAGTAGCACAACTATATTAGTCCCAAGGTTAAGGAGGTTCATAAGCATTATTTTAAGTATTGAAAGGTTTCGGGATCAAGCAAATCAAACAAATTTAGGTTACGTCAGAATTCGAGGAAAATTAGGCAGAATTTTGAATAGTATTTTGACCCAAATTTCAGGAGGTATATCTCCTAATATATAAGGAATGATGGGATGCATAAGCTATCTAAATTTAATTTTAGAGATTCTTATTTACAATGCAACAGACAGTTTGTACATCAGAGAAGTATTGTTCCCGGTACGGCCCATACAAAAATACAACTCACATTGAGTGGTGGGCCTAGTATATAAAGGTGCTAGGACGAATTTCTTTCATTTTTTTCTCATCCCCAAAAATATCCTCCTTCTCTATAAAACCTCTCTCTATAGGATATATACACCAACATATATCAAATCCAAGGGAATCTACACAAGTTGGGATCTCGGAAGGTTCACATACATTGCAAGATCATCGTCTTACTTCTTATTCTTGGAATTAAGGTGGAGATAAACTAAACCCATCTAGGATTCATGATTGTTTGAGGTAATTAAGGTAAGATCTCACCCCTTTCTATATGCAATTGGGTAAAATTGGCTTGCATGTAAGCATAAGGTTGGGAATTCATGAAATTATGACTAGGTTTTAATAATTGGCATTGTAGCTTGTTAGTTGTTTTAGAAAGGGGTTGCACGGGTATTGTTGTGGTAGATTGACATTGAGAATATGATTATCTTTAAATTGTTGTCGATAATGAACAAAAAAATTAAAGAATAACCTTATGGGACTATAAGCCGAGGTTGCCATTCGATGTAATGAATTACTTGTTGGAAATTGATGTATATGAACTTGTATTAGGTTGGATTGTTGATACTGTAATCACTATGGATCTGGAAAATATAAGAAATAATGTTGCCTGAATTATCATAGAATTCCTCGCCACTTAAATACGTAAATACCCAAATAGTGATAATTGGATTTGCTCTATGATTATAGGTCAAGATTGAGGTGTAACATGCAAGAGGATCATATTAAAGGTATGTAAGGCTTCACCTTCTTTCTTCATTGTTGACATGATCTGAAGTTAAACGTTATCAAATCGGATGTTCCATAAGAAACTCCTACTCTTAGAGGGTAAACATATGATTGCCCTTGATCATTGTTATTGTGCTTATACGTTACTTTTGAACTAGTTCTACGATCTTCATATGTCCCTTGTCGAAAGTGTTCCTAGAGCCCTGTTTTAGATCATTGGATTTGGTCCCTTGTCGAGATTAGTATCACTCTTCTTGTTAGTCTTTGTTATATGATTGGTTATGATTTCATGATGGATTGTAATGCTTGTTATAAATGAGTCCCATAACGATCGACAGAGGGTTAACAACACTATGTCACCTCGTCCTATTCTTATTGGTTCATGAGGTCATTCATGCATGATATATATATGTATCTATTTTATAATACCGATTCCTATTAAGGTCGGGTATGATAACACCGAGTCCTATTAAGGTCAAGTACAATAACACTGAGTCCTATTAAGGTCGGGTACGATAATATCAAGTCCTACTAAGGCCAGGTACAATATGATTATGACATTTCCGTAACGTGTGGCTATATATATATATATATATATATATATATATATATATATATATAAATGACTGGTTCTCGGTGATATTATGCATCACATATGCCCACAGTGGCTTCCCGTGGTCCATGTTGTCTATTTACTCTTCAATACTCTTATTGCTATTTTTTACTTATGTTTATATGCCTTACATATTCAGTACATTATTTTGTACTAACATCACTTATTGGACCACTGTGTTTTATGTCCGTAGGTTCCGACAGACGGATCAATGACCACCCACGTTAGGACCTCGGCTCAACAACGGTGTTGGAGCTCTCCACTTGTTCTGGAGGTGCTAGTCTGAGTTGGTATGGCATTATATGTATATAATTATGGGTATGGAGAGTCCATCACCCAACTTGATGGTGTCATGTACTCATTAGACGCTTGGAGACAGTTGTCCTGTGTATAGAAGTCATGTATGACCTTGCCGGCCTTTCAGATGGTTTGTTAGACAGATGATGGCCTTGCCGACCCTAGTTTACGTATATATATATATATATATATATATATATATATATATATATATAGATATAGAGAGATTTGTATCTCTTATATTCACATGATATAAGGTCATATTCCTTACGATTATTGATTAAAGGCCTTGTCGGCCCATATTCAGAGTTAGATAAGATGTGGTACGCTTAGGCCGTAAGGTATCGAGTCTTGGCCATACCCCCCAAGGTTGGCGTGTGACAATATTAACCATTAAACTCATTCATCACACCATTTTATGTAATCAGACTTCAGTAATCTCATTATTAAACTATCAGATGGTGATTAAAGTGACATTTATGCTTAACAACTTCAAAAATCAAACAAAATAGGTTTAATTAAAACATAACACATTGCAAATCACAGAAGTTAACTGGACATTAATGGAATAAACAAAAATCAAAAGGAGAGGGATATACCCTGTGTAGTGGTAGCCATGGTCGAGGTTAGGGCTTGATCTCCACTCCTCCAAATCGATCACACTCACACACAAAGAAAAATAAAAGTTTTAAGAACTGAAGGACCAAATTCGAAACTTTAGAATTCCACCAAAGGTCTTGGTATCCAATTTAATCAAACTTAATCCCAAACTTAGATCGAAAATCAAGTCTTTAATATAATTAAAAGCTCAGAAATTCAATCACTGACCATAACAATGAAGGGTTGGGTTCAATTTATAGAACCAGCAAAACCCTTTAAACTGGGGATGATATCAGTGTGGGAGAACATATTTGGGGGTGGGGGAACTCCCTCCAAAAGGTTCTCAACCAATCACAAACGAATATTGGGTCGGACCCGACCAATTTTAAATGGGATAGGGCCCAAAGAACGGATTTAAATAAATTTAAATGCAATGGTCAGATTTGCAAATGTGACCAGATTTTAAAAATAAGAAATAACCAAAATCATTTCTATTTTAATCAGATTAAATCAAAAGCATCAAATTGAGCCCCAATTTGACTTAATTTGGACATTTAAATATTAAAATCAAGAACAATCTTCTTAATTAAACATAAAGTGATTTGAAACTAAGATGTAACTTACTTATATTGTTTAATTAACAAATTTCCTAAATTTTCACGAAATAAAATATTGATTACTTTAAAATTGAGAACATAGACAAATTTACATAATTATCCTTACTTTAATCTTAAAAATTGCAATGAATGAGAAAAAAATGTAAAAATATTATATGATATACAATACATATACCCGAATGATATATTGTCCAATAAAGTGACAAAATATCTCCGGAATATTTCAAAAATCATTTTTGTCTTGTAAAAGTATATTTCACTCCGTCTGTGATTCGAAAATCTTGAATAATTAAATAAAATTCTTTAAGGGTAAAAATTAGGTGTCGACAACTGCCCCTTCATTGTTTAGGGAAGCAACGAACTTTAACAAACCTAATTTTTAGCCGACAAATTAAAAGGTACATCTCATTTTATGAACTTTTTGAAAATTATGGCCGGATTCTGGTCTCTGGGTTTCCTACATATCTCAGGCCGTATGAGAATTCAGGTCTCTTGTAGTTAGACTCAATTAAACTTCTAAAAAGCAATAAAAACAAAGGAAATTCTAGAACTAAAAAACAATTGGTTTGGAATGTGATCGATCATTGGATATTGCGTTCGCCTACATATTGATGGATATAAGGAGCAGGTTGGATGGGTATGTGATTCGGATGTTGAGGTAATTCGGTTTGACCCGAAAAGGAGTGGCAATATCGGGTTCTTAGGCCTTTCGGGTTGGGAGACAGTGTTATGTTTGAGGGTGATTTCGGGAGGAAGTAGGGGTATCGGGAATTGGAATTTCCGGAGGTTGTTCCGGGAGTGTTGTGGGAGGATGTGTGATCAGACTTTGGTGATTGAGTGATGGCAGCTTGGTGGAAAGGACCCGAGACAGTGAAGTACATGTAGGTCGCGGTAGATGGGACACTCGGTGGTGATTGGTTTAGTTGGGTGGCTGTTGTGTAATGCGGAGGCTGGTATTTTATGGAGATGTTTATGAGACATTGAGGGATGTACGGATGATGATTTTAAGGTGTATTTAGTGAGGTTTGGTTCCGAATTGTAGAGTACAACTCGAATAGGAGGGAGGGGATTTGGCTAAGTGTTGGCCTTTAGTGACTTCGGGTTGGATGTCTAGTAGAGGTGGTTGTTTTGTGAATTGTGAAAGATATGTCCAATGATAGAGAAATGGGGAGTTAATTACCCAAACGACACCAAGGAGTTGGTGATCAATGCCACAAGGTCGAGATCGGGGTTTGCTATTTGCAATGCCTGTGAACGAGCCAAGTGAGGGTGATATACGCCCTTGTTGCTCCCAAGGCTTAGACTACGTTGGTTCACACAAGTACCAACTGTCTTTTACCACCAAGGGTGTTCTTTAAGCCTGGGTAGAGACTAGGTCACACAAGTCCTAATCTATACTTGCACCGAAGAAGATTTGATCCACACAAGGATCGGCAAGCTTCAACACACAAGTTGAAAACTTAAATTTATATTTTATATAACTTCAAAAACTGATCTTTACATTCATCTTAAGAGTCCTAATTATAGTAAGGTGAGGACCACTCTAGAAAGAAATTGGAGGGACACAAGTTACACTACTCGACCAAATGGGAACATGGAAGATGACTTGTTGTCTTGGAGCAAACGTTGAGGCCAGCATTGGTGAAGGCATGTGAAAGGAACTTGGTTTAGTTTTGAGACTTGGTAAAACATCATCCTCTTCACATCTACATTGCATTGGCCGAGATGGCTCTTGTGATTTCAAGATCTCATCACCTTGGAGACTTCATCTTGTCTTGGCTATTCGACCACCCTTCAAATTACCCATAACCGATTCTATCTTATCTTTGAAAGGTTCTTGTCCGTGCCATCTTGTCAGCCATGTCATTGTTTGTCCTTGCCATGTTGGCTTCTCGATCAAAGTCTCCCTTGTCCTTGCCAATTTGGCATTGTCTCTTCTCGGCTTCCTCATTCCTCTTTCAAGTGATAATCGTATCCTAAATCAACCTAAGAGTTTTACCATTCTTAAGATATCCTAATAATACTACTAAGTAAAGAAAACATAAATAAATAGTGCAAGGTCTCGGCTAAGACCACAAATAAGGCTGAATAAACTTATACTATAAGACCGTCAAGTTATAGAATCTAACCCACCCCATATTCCATATAATTATTGTCCTTTCACCGATGATCCATGACCCCATATCTTCACCATCGATCCTTTGAATATGATCTTAACAAAAGGAGTTAAGTTCGGTCCCTTATTTCCATTAATCTCCCCTTCTTGGGAGGAATTTTCCCTCAAATTCGAAGGGTTCAAACACTTGGGTCCTTTAGCATTGCTCGTGATGTTCAAAGGTTTTTCCTTGCTCAATATTTCTCGGAGGTTTGCTAGTATCTTGAAAGGTCCCTCATTTAAGTAAAGCTTCCTATTTAACCAAGGTATTGTCTTCCCAAGTATTAAGTTGGACACCCGTCCTCTTTTCTTGGTTGTGATCCACGTGTTGCCTATCTTGGCCCAAATCATCATTAAGAACTTGTATGGTGGTAGTCGGGGCAGCACACAACTTACCTCTTCGGCTAAGATCTATGTAGTCACCACGTAGGTCCTTGAAGCTTCCTCTATGCTCAATTTTTCCTTGGATCTTTACCGATAGAAAATCCCCTTTTAAGTTGAGTCTTGAGATTCATCCCACATTCAACCTTGGCTGCGGAGAGATGCATTTCATAATGAGGTGGTAGACCAAGTGATTGAGAATGCATACCTCATATTCTTCCTCTTTCCTTGAAGTTAATACGATACTTGGTAATTCGCAACCAAGGTGCCCTCGGTCATTGTTCTTCTTTTCTTGCCCTTTGTACTCTTCTGTTTGCCGAAGAGACAATGAACCTCTTGAAAATAAATCAAGAGAGTGTTCATTATCCTTTGTTATGATTCCGGATGTATTGTCCCTAAGAAATTCCATTTCATCATCCTCCCATGTGTAATCTAGCTCATATAGTGGATTGGTAAAGATGGTACCGCTCATTTCTTCAAGTTGATATAGCGGATTTTAAAAGACATACCATTTTTTAGCTACTACTTCATGATCATTGGAGGGAACAAGGTTTTCTTGAATGCTCTTCTCGATGATTGC
The DNA here is from genome assembly GCA_034509755.1 of Anisodus tanguticus. Lineage (NCBI taxonomy): Eukaryota > Viridiplantae > Streptophyta > Magnoliopsida > Solanales > Solanaceae > Anisodus > Anisodus tanguticus. Next base: position 15,880,250 of record CM067548.1, on the reverse strand, counting down.
CCTCGATTTATCATTGGTTAGGGAAAGGTCTTCCGAGAGTATCATAATTGCTAGGCTCGTCTGTTAGTTCCTTCAAAGCTTCTTCCGAGATGATGTCTTCTTTATAGGCCGAGACATTGGTGTTGCTCCCCTTCTTTGACCCATCTTTATCTTCTCGGGCCTCAGCTCTAGGTTGCCATTTTTGGGCCAATTCGATCTTTATTTCAATCACTTTTCTTGGTGATAAGGGAATGAGATGGAAGTCCTTACCATCCTTTTGGAATGCGTAAGTGTTATGTTCACCATCATGCATGGTCCTCCAGTCATATTGCCATGGCCTACCGAGTAAAATGTGGCATGCGTCCATCGGGAGGGAATCGCACCAAATCTCGTCTTCATATCTACCAATTCGGAACTTGACAAGGGTCTGGGTGGAAATTTTTAATCCATTGGCTTGATTTACCCATCGGAGATTATATGGTTTAACATGTGCGCGTGTTGGCAATTGTAACTTGTTTACTACCCAATGGGCCACCATATTTGCGCAACTGCCGCCGTAAATTATAATGCTACAAACCTTGTCTTGGACCTTACACCGTGTGTAGAAAATTTGTTCTTTTTGGTTCTCGTCAAGTTCTTCCACTTGTTCACTAAGCACATATTGATGTAATAGACTAACACCTTCATCCGCAAGAGTTTCATCTTCTTCTTGATCCTCTTCCTTCTCAGTTTCTTCCACAATGAAAGCGTTTCCACTTTCTTTATATTCCTCGAGAGTCATGGTTCTTTGGTTGGAACATTCTCTAGCAAAATGTCCAAGCCCTTGGCACTTGAAACATCTTTTACCTCCTTTCTCTCCATCATTTACATTTCCTACCTTCCCTTTATCCTTGTTTGCGTCTTCTCTCTTAAGTAAAGGATTGATGTAGGAAGTGGTAGCCTTATTTTTTGCAAGGGCAGGTTTTGAGTAAGGTCTTGGAGTGACTTTCATTTGTTGCCTCTCAAACTTTTGTGCTAAATGGCACACATCCTCAAAAGTAGAGTACATGGATACTTCTACCCTGTCTTGAATTGCCGTGTTTAAGCCACCGATGAATCGGGCAATCTGTTGTGGTTTTTTTTCCTTAAGGTTACATAACATGGTTACCTTTTCAAACTCCCTTATGTACTCCTCGACCTTAAGAACACCTTGTTGAAGCTTGGTGAGTTTAAGGTATAGTTCTTGTTTGTAATCACGTGGCAAGAACTTTCTCTTTAGGTGCTTCTTCAACTTGTCCCAAGAATCAATGTTGGACCTATTATGTTTTTTCCAGCTTGCCTTTACGTTTTCATACCATACCGAAGCAAAGGATTTGAGCTTCAATGTGGCAATTTTGTAGCATTGATGATCATCATACCCCTTGAACTCAAAGAGTCTCTCAATGGTCCTTAACCATTCCAAGAATTCTTCGGGGTCTAAGTTTCCTTCAAAATTCAGGAGGTCGAACCGTAAGGTGTGGTCGCCTTTCCTTTGCATCCTCATATCTTCTTGGACATCATCTTCAGCGGGTATGGGGTTGTGCTAAGCAACCTCTTCCCCGGATTCTACATCCTCAATGTTAGCACGGTTGCAAATTCTTTTCTTATTTGGTCCGCGACAATTTCCATTACGTTCCTCTTTAGCTCTTCACTCATTTGATCCATAGCGTTAAAGCGTGAGACGGGATGTCCGTGCTTTGATACCAATCTAATGGATATAAGGAGCGGGTTGTATATGTGTGTGATTCGGATGTGGAGGTGATTCGGGTTGTCCCAAAAATGAGTGTCAATATCGGGTTCTTAGGCTTCTCGGGTTAGGGAGACAATGTTGTGTTTGAGGGTGATTTTGGGAGAAAGTAGAGGAAAGTGGGACTTTCCGTTTCAGGAGGTTGTTCCGGGAGTGTTTTGGGAGGATGTGGTGATCGGACATTGGTGATTGAGTGATGGCAGGTTGGAGGAAAGGACCCGAGATAGTGAAGTACCGGTAGGTCGCGGTAGATGGGACACTCGGTGGTGATTGGTTTAGATGGGTGGCTGTGGTGTAATGCAGATGCTGGTATTTTGTGGAGATGTTTATGAGACGTTTAGGGATGTACGGATGATGAGTTTAAGGTGTATTGAATGAGGCTTGGTTTAGAATTGTAGAGTATAACTCGAGTATGAAGGAGGAGATTTGGCTAAGTGTTGGCCTTTAGTGGCTTCAGGCTGGAAGTCAAGTAGAGATGGTTGTTTTGTGAATTGTGAAGGATATTCCCAAGTATAGAGGAATGGGGAGTTAATTGCTCGAACCGACACCAAGGATTTGGTGATCAATGCCACAAGGTCGAGACCGGGGTTTGCTATTTGCAATGCTCGTGAACAAGCCAAGTGTTGCTCCCAAGACTTAGACTAGGTTGGTTCACAAAAGTACCAACTGTCGTTTGACATTTGCTCGAAGCACGAGGTGACATTCACTCAAAGCACGAGCCGATAGTATCACAGGTGGCATTAGCTTAACATCTTTTGCATAAATGGGCAAACGGTGTCACGTGTGACATTTTCTCAAACCACCAGCCAACGATGTCGAAGATGACATTCGCACAAAGCACGAGTCAACTGTGTCACAGGTGGCATTCACTCAACATCTTTTGCACCAATTGACCAACAGTGTCGCAGGTGACATTCTCCCAAAGCACGAGCCGATAGTGTCACATGTGGCATTAGCTCAATATCTTTTGCACAAATGGGCCATCGCTGTCCTAGCTGACATTCTCTCAAAGCACGAGCCAATGATTTCATAGGAGATATTAGCTCAAAGCACATGCCAATGGTGTCACATGCGGCATTCACTCAACATCTTTTGTACAAATGGGCCAACAATGTCGTAGGTAACATTCGCTCAAAGAACAAGGTGTCATTCACTCAAAGATCGACCCAATGGTGTCATAGGTGGATTCGCTAAACATATATTGCACAAATGGGAAAACAGTGTCGCAAGTGACATTCGCTCGAAGCATGAGCCAATAATGTTGTAGGTGACATTCGCTCAAAGAACGCGCCAACAGTGCCATAGGTGGCATTCACTCAACATCCTTTGCACAAAAGGGCTAACGGTGTCACAGGTGACATTCGCTCAAAGCACGAGACAATGATGTCATATGTGACATTCGCTCAAAGCATGATCCAACAGTGCCACATAAGGCATTCACTCAACATTTTTTGCAAAAATAGGCTAACAATGTCGCATGTGACATCTGCTCAAAACACTAGCCAACGATGTCATAGGTGACATTCTCTCAAAGCAAGAGCCAATGATATCGAACGTGACATTCACTTAAAGAATAATCTAACGGTGTCATTCGCTCAACATATTTTGCACAAATGGGCCAACAGTATCGCATGTGACATCTGCTCAAAGAACTAGCCAACGATGTCATATGTGACATTCTCACAAAGCATGAGACAAAGGTGTCACATGTAACATTCGCTTAACATCTTTTGCACAAATAGGCTAACAGTGTCGCAGATGACATTCGCTCGAAGCACGAGGTGGAATTCTCTCAAAGCACGCGACAACGGTGTCACTAGTGGCATTCACTCAATATCTTTTGCACAAATGGGCCAACAATGTCAAAGATGACATTTGCTCAACATCTTTTGCACAAAATAGATGATCAGTGTCGCAGTTGACATTCTCTCAAATCACGAACCAATGATGTCATTGGTGATATTCTCTCAAAATATGAGCCAACGGTGTCATAGGTGCCATTCACTCAATATCTTTTGAACAAATGGGCCAACAGTCTCGCAGGTGACATTCGCTCAAAGCACAAGCCGATAATATCGCATGTGGCATTAGCTTAACATGTTTTGCATAAATGGGCCAACGGTGTCACATGTGACATTTGATCAAAGCACCAGCCAATAATGTCAAAGATGACATTCGCACAAAGCACGAGTCAACGGTGTCATAAGTAGCATTCACTAAACATCTTTTGCAACAATTGACCAACAGTGTCGTAGGTCACATTCTCCCAAAAGCACGAGCCGATGGTGTCGCATGTGGCATTCGCTTAATATATTTTGCACAAATGGGCCATCGGTGTCCTTGCTGACATTCTCTCAAAGCACGAGCCAATAATTTTATAGGGGATATTAGCTCAAAGCACATGCCAATGGTGTCACATGTGACATTCACTCAACATATTTTTCACAAATGGGCCAACAGTGTCGTAGGTGACATTCGCTAAAAGAACAAGGTGACATTCACTCAAAGAACGAACCAATGATGTCATAGGTGATATTCGCTCAAAACATGATCCAACGTGTCACAGGTGTCATTCACTCAATAGTCTTTGAACAAATGGGCCAACAGTCTCGCAGGTGACATTCGCTCGAAGCACGAGGTTACATTCGCTCAAAGCACGAGCCGATAGTATCGCAGGTGGAATTAGCTTAACATCGTTTGCATAAATGGGCCAACGTTGTCACATGTGACATTTTCTCAAAGCACCAGCCAACGATGTCGAAGATGACATTCGTACAAAGCATGAGTCAACGATGTCACAAGTGGTATTAACTCAACATCTTTAGCACTAATTGACCAACAGTGCCGCAGGTGACATTCTCCCAAAGTACGAGCCGATGGTGTCGCATGTGGTAATCGCTCAATATCTTTTGCACAAATGGGCCATCAGTGTCCTAGCTGACATTCTCTCAAAGCACGAGCCAATGATTTCATAGGAGATATTAGCTCAAAGAACATGCCAATGGTGTCACAAGTGGCATTCACTCAACATCTTTTGCACAAATGGGCCAACAGTGTCGTAGGTGAAATTCGCTCAAAGAACAAGGTGACATTCGCTCAAAGCACGAGCTGATGGTGTCATAGGTGGATTCTCTCAACTTATTTTGCACAAATGGGCAAACTGTGTCGCAGGTGACATTCGCTCGAAGCACGAGGCAATAATATTGTAGGTGACCTCCGCACAATGCATGCGCCAACTGTGCCATTGGTGGCATTCACTCAACATCCTTTGCAAAAAAGGACTAACGGTGTCACTGTTGACATTCGCTCAAAGCACGAGACAATGATGTCATATGCGACATTCGTTAATAGTACGACTCTACAGTGCCACAAGTGGTATTCACTCAATATTTTTTGCACAAATAGGCTAAAAGTGTTGCCCGTGACATCAGCTCAAAGAACTAGCCAACGATATCATAGGTGATATTCTCTCAAAGCATGAGACAATGATGTTACAGGTGGTATTCGCTTAATATCTTTTGCACTAATGGGTCATCGGTGTTATAGCTAACATTCTCTCAAAGCACGTGCCAATGATGTCGTAGGTGATATTCACTCAAAGAATGAGCCAACGGTGTCATAGGTGGTATTCACTCAATAACTCTTCCACAAATGGGACAACAGTGTCGCAGGAGACATTCACTCAATGCATGAGGTGACATTCTCTCAAAGCATGAGCCGATGGTGTCGCTGGTGGAATTCACTCAACACCTTTTGCACAAATGGGCCAGTAGTGTCGCATGTGACATTCTCTCAAAGCACGAGCCAATGATATCGAATGTGACATTCACTCAAAGCACGATCCGATGGTGTTGCGGGTGTCATTCACTCAACATCATTTGTACAAATGGGCTAATAGTGTCACATATGACATCTGCTCAAAGAACTAAGCAACGATGTCATAGGTGACATTCTCTCAAACCATGAGACAACGATGTCACATGTGAAATTCGCTTAACATCCTTTGCACAAACGGAGCAACAGTGTCGCAAATGACATTCACTCGAAGAACGAGGTGACATTCGTCCAAAGCACAAGCCGATGGTTTCGCAGGTGGCATTAGCTCAACAACATTTGTACAAATGGGTCGATAGTGTCGCATGTGACATTCTCTCAAAGCTCGAGCCAATGATATTGAAGGTGACATTAACTCAAAGCATGATCTGATGGTGTCGCGTGTGTCATTCACTCAATATCTTTTGCACAAATGGGCCATCGGTGTCCTAGCTGACATTCTCTCAAAGCTTGAGCCAATGATTTCATAGGAGATATTAGCTCAAAACACATACCAATGGTGTCACATGTGGCATTCACTCAATATCTTTTGTACAAATGGGCTAATAGTGTCGTAGCTGACATTCGCTCAAAGCACGAGCCGATGGTTCCATAGGTGGATTCGCTTAACATATTTTGCACAAATGGGCAAACAGTGTCGCATCTGACATTCGCTTGAAGCACGGGCCAATAATATTGTAGGTGACATTCGCTTAAAGCACGCGCCAACTGTGTCATTGGTGGAATTCGCTCAACATCCTTTGCCCAAAAGGGCTAAAGGTGTCACAGGTGATAATCGCTCAAAGCATGAGACAATGATGTCATATGTGACATTCGCTCAAAGCACGACCTAACAGTGCCACATTTGGCATTCACTAAATATTTTTTGCACAAATAGTCTAACAATGTCGCATGTGACATTAATTCAAAGCACTAGCCAACGATGTCATTGGACGATATCATGGGTGACATTCTATAAAAGAATGATACAATGGTATAGAACGTGACATTCACTTAAAGAACAATCCAATGGTGTCATTCCCTCAACATCTTTTGCACAAATGGGCCAACAGTGTCGCATGTCACATCTGCTCAAAGAACTAGCCAACGATGTCATAGGTGACATTCTCTCAAAGCATGAGACAACGGTGTCACATGTGGCATTTGCTTAACATCTTCTGCACAAATAGGCCAACAGTGTCGCAGATTACATTCGCTCGAAGCACGAGTTGGCATTCTCTCAAAGCATGAGACAATGGTGTAACATGTGGCATTCTCTCAACATCTTTTACACAAATGGGCCATCGGTGTCCTAGCTGACATTCTTTCAAAGCATGAGCCAATGATTTCATAGGAGATATTAGCTCAAAGCACATGCCAATGGTGTCACATGTGGCACTCACTCTACACCTTTTGCACAAATGGGTCAACAGTGTCGTATGTGACATTCGCTCAAAGAAGAAGGTGACATTCCCTCAAAGCATGAACCGATGGTATCATAGGTAGATTTGCTCATCATATTTTTCTCAAATGGGCAAACAGTGTCGCAGGTGACATTCACTCGAAGAATGGGCCAATAATGTTGTAGGTGACATTCGCTCAAAGCACGCGCCAACTGTGTCATTGGTGGCATTCACTCAACTTCCTTTGCACTAAAGGGAAAATGTCACCATAGGTGACATTCACTCAAAGTACGAGATAATGATATCATATGTGACATTCACTCATAGCACGACCCAACAGTGCCACATGTGGCATTCACTCAACATTTTTGGACAAATAGGCTACCAATGTTATATGTGACATCAACTCAAAGCACTAGCCAACGATGTCATAGGTGACATTCTCTCAAAGAACGACCCAATGATATCGATGGTGACATTCACTCAAAGCACGATCCGATGGTGTTGCGGGTGTTATTCGCTCAACATCTTTTGCAAAATTGGGCCAACAGTGTCGCATGTGACATCTGCTAAAAGAACTAGGCAATGATGTTATATATGACATTCTCTCAAATCATGAGACAACGGTTTCACATGTGGCATTCGCTTAACATCTTTTGCACAAATGGGCTAACAGTGTCGCAGATGACATTCACTCGAAGCACGAGGTGGAATTCTCTTAAAGCACGAGACAACAGTGTCACTAGTGGCATTCACTCAACATCTTTTGCCCAAAATAGATGATTAGTGTCGTAGTTGACATTATCTCAAAGCACGAACCATTGATGTCATAGGTGATATTCTCCTAAAATATGAGCCAACGGTGTCACTGGTGGCATTGACTCAATATCTTTTGAACAAATGGGCCAACAGTCTCGCAGGTGACATTCGCTCGAAGCACCAGGTGATATTTGTTCAAAGCACGAGCCGATAGTATCGCAAGTGGCATTAGCTTAACATATTTTGCATAAATGGGCCAACAGTGTCACATATGACATTTTCTCAAAGAACCAGCCAACGATGTTGAAGATGACATTCGCACAAAGCACGAGACAATGGTGTCACAGGTGGCATTCACTCAATATCTTTTGCACCAATTGACCAACAGTGTCGCAGGTCACATTCTCCCAAAGCACGATCCGATGGTGTCGCATGTGGCATTCGATCAATATCTTTTGCACAAATGGGCCATCGGTGTCCTAACTGACATTCTCTCAAAGCATGAGCCAATGATTTCATAGGAGATATTAGCTCATAGCACATGTCAATGGTGTCACATATGGCATTCACTTAACATTTTTTGCACAAATGGGCCAACAATGTCGTAGGTGACATTCGCTCAAAGCATGAGCCGATGGTGTCATAGGTGAATTCACTCAATATATTTTGCACAAATGGGCAAACTATGTCGCAGGTGATATTCGCTCGAAGCACGAGCCACTAATGATGTAGGTGAAATTCGCTCAAAGCACGTGCCAACTGTGTCATTGGTGGCATCCGCTCAATATCCTTTGCAAAAAAGGGCTAACGGTGTCACAGATGACATTTTCTCAAAGCACAAGACAATAATGTGATATGTGACATTCGCTTAAAGCACGACCCTACAGTGCCACAGGTGGCATTCACTCAATATTTTTTGCACAAATAGGCTAACAGTGTCGTGTGTGACATCAGCTCAAAGAACTAGCCAACGATATCATAGCTGACATTCTCTCAAAGCACGAGCCAATGATATCGAATGTGACATTCACTCGAAGCACGATCCGATGGTGTTGTAGGTGTCATTCGCTCATCATATTTTGCACAAATGAACCAATAGTGTCGCATGTGACTCCTGCTCAAAGAATTAGCCAACGATCTCATAGGTGACATTCTCTCAAAGCATGAGACAACGGTGTTACAAGTGGCATTCGCTCAAAATCTTTTGCACAAATGGGTCATCGGTGTCATAGGTAACATTCTCTCAAAGCACATCCCAATGATGTCGTAGGTGATTTCACTCAAAGCACGAGCCAGCGGTGTCAAAGGTAGCATTCACTTAATAACTCTTTCACAAATGGGTCAACAGTGTCGCATGTGACATTCACTCAATGCATGAGGTGACATTCACTCAAAGCATGAGCCGATGGTATCGTAGGTGGTATTCGCTCAACACCTTTGCACAAATGGGAAAATAGTATCGCATGTGACATTCTATCAAAGCACGAGCCAATGATATCAAAGGTGATATTCACTAAAAGCACGATCCGATGGTGTCGCGGGTGTCATTCACTCAACATCTTTTGCACAAATGGGCCAACAGTGTCGCGTATGACATCTGCTCAAAGAACTAACCAACAGTGTCGCGGGTGTCATTCACTTAACATCCTTTGCACAAATGAGCCAACAACGTCACTGATGACATTCACTCGAAGCACGAGGTAACATTTGCCCAAAGAACAAGTCGATGGTCTCACAAGTGGAATTCACTCAATAATTTTTGCATAAATGGGCCAACAGTGTAAAAAGATGACATTTGCTCAAAGAACGAGGTGACATTCATCCAAAGCACAAGCTGATGGTTTCGCAGATGGCATTCACTTAACAACTTTTGCACAAACGGGACAATAGTGTCGCATGTGACATTCTCTCAAAGTACGACCCAATGATATCGAAGGTGATATTCAATCAAATCACGTTCGATGGTGTCACGGGTGTCATGCACTCAACATCTTTTGCACAAATGGGCTAACAGTATAGCATGTGACATCTTCTCAAAGAACTAGCCAACGATGTCATAGGTTACATTCTCTCAAAGCATGAGACAATGGTTCACATGTGGCATTCATATAACATTTTTGCACAAATGGGCCAACAGTATCGCAAATGACATTCGCTCGATGCACGAGGTGACATTTGCCTAAAGCACAAGCCGATGGTCTCACAAGTGGAATTCACTCGACATCATTTCCACAAATAGGCCAACAATGTCAAATATAACATTTGCTCAAAGAATGAGGTAACATTCATCAACAGCACAAGCCGATGGTGTCGTAGGTGGCATTCGCTGAACAGCTTTTGCACAAATGGGCCAATAGTGTCGCATGTGACATTCTCTCAAAGCACAAGCCAATGATATCGAAGCTGACTTTCACGAAAAGCATGATTCGATGGTGACACGAGTGTCATTCGCTCAACATCTTTTGCACAAATGAGCTAACAGTGTCGCATGTAACATCTGCTCAAAGAACTAGCCAACGATGTTATATGTGACATTCTCTCAATGCTCATGACAATGGTGTCACATATGGCATTCGCTTAACATCCTTTGCACAAATGGGCCAACAACGTCGCAGATGATATTTGCTCGAAGCACGAGATGACATTTGCCCAAAGCAAAAGCCGATGGTCTCACAAGTGGAATTCACTCAACATATTTTGCACAAATGGGACAACAATGTCAAAGATGACATTTGTTCAAAGAAGGAGGTGACATTCGTCCAAAGCACAGGCCGATGGTGTCGCAAGTGGCATTCGCTCAACAGCTTTTGCACAAATGGGCCAATAGTGTCACATGTGACATTCTCTCAAAGCACGAGACAATGATATCGAAGGTGAGATTCACTCAAAGCACATACCGATGGTATCACGGTTGTCATGCGCTCAACATCTTTTACACAAATGGGTAACAGTGTCGCATGTGACATCTGCTCAAATAACTAGCCAACAATATCATAGGTGACATTCTCTCAATTCATGAGACAATGGAATCACATGTGGCAATCACTTAACATCTTTTCCACAAATGGGCCAATAACGTCGCATATGACATTCACTCGAAGCACGAGGTAATATTTGCCCAAAGCACAAGTCAATGGTCTCACAAGTAGAATTCACTCAACAATTTTTGCACAAATGGGCCAACAGTGTAAAAAGATGATATTTACTCAATGAACAAGGTGATATTCATCCAAAGCACAAGCTAATGGTTTCGCAGGTGGCATTCGCTAAAAACGTTTGCACAAACGGGCTAATAGTATCGCATGTGACATTCTCTCAAAGTACGAGCCAATGATATTGAAGGTGATATTCACTCAAATCACGTTCGATGGTGTCACAGGTGTTATTCGTTCAACATCTTTTGCACAAATACGCTAACAGTATCGCATGTGACATCTTCTCAAAGAACTAGCCAACAATGTCATAGGTGACATTCTCTCAACCCATGAGACAATGGTGTCACATGTGACATTCACTTAACATCTTTTGCACAAATGAGATAACAGTGTCGCAGATGACATTCGCTCGAAGCACGAGGTGGAATTCTCTCAAAGAACGAGACAACAGTGTCACTAGTGGCATTTACTCAACATCTTTTGCACAAATGAGCGAACATGTCAAATATGACATTTGCTCAACATCTTTTGCACAAAATAGATGATCAGTGACACAGTTGACATTCTCTCAAAGCACGAACCAATGATGTCATAGGTGATATTCTCTCAAAATATGAGCCAACGGTGTCACAGGTGGCATTCACTCAATATCTTTTGAACAAATGGGGCAACAATGTCAAAGATGACATTTGCTGAAAGAACAAGGTGATATTCATCCAAAGCACAAGTCGATGGTGTCGTAGGTGACATTCACTTAATAACTTTTGCACAAATGGGCCAATAGTGTCGCATGTGACATTCTCTCAAAGCACGAGCCAATGATATCGAATGTGATATTCACTCAAAGCACGTTCGATGGTGTCACGGGTGTCATGCGCTCAACATCTTTTGCACAAATGGGCTAACAGTATCGCATGCGGCATCTTCTCAAAGAACTTGCCAATGATGTCATAGGTGACATTCTCTCAAAGCATGAGACAATGGTGTCACATGTGGCATTCACTTAACATCTTTTTCACAAATGGGCCAACAGTATCGCAGATGCTATTCGCTCGATGCACGAGGTGACATTTGCCCAAAGCACAAGCCGATGGTCTCACAAGTGGAATTCACTCTACATCATTACCACAAATAGGCCAACAATGTCAAATATAACATTTGCTCAAAGAATGAGGTAACATTCATCAAAAGCACAAGCCGATGGTGTCGTAGGTGGCATTCACTGAATAGCTTTTGCACAAATGGGCCAATAGTGTCGCATGTGACATTCTCTCAAAGCACAAGCCAATGATATCAAATGAGCTAACAGTGTCGACATCTTGAGTCGCATGTGACATTCTCTCAAAGCTTGAGCCAATGATTTCATAGGAGATATTAGCTCAAAACACATGCCAATGGTGTCACATGTGGCATTCACTCAATATCTTTTGTACAAATGGGCTAATAGTGTCGTAGCTGACATTCGCTCAAAGCACGAGCCGATGGTTCCATAGGTGGATTCGCTTAACATATTTTGCACAAATGGGCAAACAGTGTCGCATGTGACATTCGCTTGAAGCACGGGCCAATAATATTGTAGGTGACATTCGCTTAAAGCACGCGCCAACTGTGTCATTGGTGGAATTCGCTCAACATCCTTTGCCCAAAAAGGCTAAAGGTGTCACAGGTGATAATCGCTCAAAGCATGAGACAATGATGTCATATGTGACATTCGCTCAAAGCACGACCTAACAGTGCCACATTTGGCATTCACTAAATATTTTTTGCACAAATAGTCTAACAATGTCACATGTGACATTAATTCAAAGCACTAGCCAACGATGTCATTGGACGATATCATGGGTGACATTCTATAAAAGAATGATACAATGGTATAGAACGTGACATTCACTTAAAGAACAATCCAATGGTGTCATTCGCTCAACATCTTTTGCACAAATGAGCTAACAGTGTCGCATGTAACATCTGCTCAAAGAACTAGCCAACGATGTTATATGTGACATTCTCTCAAAGCTCATGACAACGGTGTCACATATCGCATTCGCTTAACATCCTTTGCACAAATGGGCCAACAACGTCGAAGATGATATTTGCAACGTCGTATATGATATTTGCTCGAAGCACGAGATGACATTTGCCCAAAGCAAAAGCCAATAGTCTCACAAGTGGAATTCACTCAACATATTTTGCACAAATGGGCCAACAATGTCAAAGATGACATTTGTTCAAAGAAGGAGGTGACATTCGTCCAAAGCACAGGCCGATGGTGTCGCAGGTGGCATTCGCTCAACAGCTATTGCACAAATGGGCCAATAGTGTCGCATGTGACATTCTATCAAAGCACGAGGCAATGATATCGAAGGTGAAATTCACTCAAAGAACATTCCGATGGTATCACGGTTGTCATGCGCTCAACATCTTTTACACAAATGGGTAACAGTGTCGCATGTGACATCTGCTCAAAGAACTAGCCAACAATGTCATAGGTGACATTCTCTCAATTCAAGAGACAATGGTGTCACATGTGGCATTCGCTTAACATCTTTTGCACAAATGGGCCAACAATGTCGCAAATAGCATTCGCTAGAAGCACGAGGTGACATTTACCAAAAACACAAGAAGATGGTCTCACAAGTGGAATTCACTCAACCTCTTTATCACAAATGGGCCAACAGTGTCAAGGATGACATTTGCTCAAAGAACGAGGTGACATTCATCCAAAGCATAAGTCGATGGTGTCGCAGGTGGCATTCGCTCAACTGCTTTTGCATAAATGATCCAATAGTGTTGCATGTGACATTCTCTCAAAGCACGAGCCAATGATATTGAAGGTGACATTCACTCAAAGCATGTTCCGATGGTGTCACGGGTGTCATTCACTCAACATCTTTTGCACAAATGGGCCAACAATATCGCATGTGACATCTTCTCAAAGAACTAGCCAATGATGTCATAGGTGACATTCTCTCAAAGCATGAGACAATGGTGTCACATGTGGCATTCGCTTAACATTCTTTGCACAAATGGGCCAACAGTGTCGCATATAATATTCGCTCGATACACGAGGTGACATTTGCCCACAGCACAAGACGATGGTCTCACAAGTGGAATTCACTCAATATCTTTTTCACAAATGGGCCAACAGTGTCAAAGATTACATTTGCTCAAAGAACGAGGTGGCATTCGTCCAAAGCACAAGCCGATGGTGTCGCAGGTGGCATTCGCTCAACTGCTTTTGCACAAATGAGCCAATAGTGTCGCATGTTACATCTGCTCAAAGAAGTAGCCAACGATGTTATAGGTGACATTCTCTTAAAGCTCATGACAATGGCGTCACATGTGGCATTCACTTAATATCCTTTGCACAAATGGGTCATCAACGTCGCATATGACATTTGCTCGAAGCACGAGGTGACATTTTCCCAAAGCACAAGCTAATGGTCTCACAAGTGGAATTCACTCAACATCCTTTGCACAAATAGGCTATCAATGTCGAAGATGTCATTTGCTAAAAGAACAAGGTGGCATTCGTCCAAAGCACAAGCCGATGGTGTCGCAGGTGGCATTCGCTCAACTGTTTTTGTACAAATGAGCCAATAGTGTCGCATGTGACATTTTCTCAAAGCACGAGCCAATGATATTGAAGGTGATATACACTCAAAGCACGTTCGATGGTGTCACGAGTGTCTTGCGCTCAACATCTTTTGCATAAATGGGCTAACAGTATCGCATATGACATCTTCTCAAAGAACTAGCCAACGATATCATAGGTGACATTCTCTCAAAGCATGAGACAATGGTGTCACATGTGGCATTCGCTTGACATCATTTGCACAAATAGGCCAACAGTATCGGAGATGACATTTCGCTCGATGCACGAGGTGACATTTGCCCAAAGCACCAGTCCATGGTCTCACAAGTGGAATTCACAAAACATCTTTTCCACAAATAGGCCAACATTCTCAAATATGACATTTGCTCAAAGAATGAGGTTACATTCATCAAAATCACAAGCCGATGGTGTTGCAGGTGGTATTCGCTGAACAACTTTTGCATAAATGGGTCAATGGTGTCGCAGGTGGCTTCACTCAACATCTTTGGCACAAATAGGCTAATAGTGTCTCATGTGACATTCTGTCAAAGCACGAGCCAATAATATCGAAGGTGACATTCACTCTGAGCACGTTCCGATGGTGTCACGAGTGTTATGCACTCAACATCTTTTGCACAAATGGGCTAACAATATCATATGTGACATATTCTCAAATAACTAACCAACGTTGTCATAGGTGACATTCTCTCAAAGCATGAGACAATGGTGTCACATATGGCATTCGCTTAACACCATTTGCACAAATGGGCTAACAGTATCGCAGATGACATTCGCTCGATGCACGAGATGACATTCGCTCGATGCACGAGATGACATTTGCCCAAAGCACAAGCCGATGATCTCACAAGTGGAATTCACTCAACCTCTTTATCACAAATGGGCCAACAGTGTCAAAAATGACATTTGCTCAAAGAACGAGGTGACATTCATCCAAAGCATAAGTCGATGGTGTCGCAGGTGGCATTCGCTCAACTGCTTTTGCACAAATGAGCTAATAGTGTCGCATGTGACATTCTCTCAAAGCACGAGCCAATGATATTGAAGGTGATATTCACTCAAAGCATGTTCCGATGGTGTCACGGGTGTCCTGCGCTCATCATCTTTTGCAGAAATGGGCTAACAGTATCGCATATGACATCTTCTCAAAGAACTAGACAATGATGTCATAGGTGACATTCTCTCAAAGCATGAGACAATGGTGTCATATGTGGCATTCGCTTAACATCTTTTGCACAAATGGGCCAACAGTATCGGAGATGACATTTCTCTCGATGCACGAGGTGACATTTGCCCAAAGCACAAGTCCATGGTCTCACAAGTGGAATTCACTCAACATCTTTTCACAAATAGGCCAACAATGTCAAATATGACATTTGCTCAAAGAATGAGGTGACATTAATCAAAATCACAAGCCGATGGTGTTGCAGGTGGTATTCGCTGAACAACTTTTGCATAAATGGGCCAATGGTGTCGCAGGTGGCTTTACTCAACATCTTTGGCTCAAATAGGATTATAGTGTCGCATGTGACATTCTGTCAAAGCACGAGCCAATAATATCGAAGGTGACATACACTCAAAGCATGTTCCGATGGTGTCACGGGTGTCATTCGCTCAACATCTTTTGCACAAATGGGCCAACAATATCGCATGTGACATCTTCTCAAAGAACTAGCCAATGATGTCATAGGTGACATTCTCTCAAAGCATGAGACAATGGTGTCACATGTGGCATTCGCTTAACATTCTTTGCACAAATGGGCCAACAGTGTCGCATATGATATTCGCTCGATACACGAGGTGACATTTGCCCACAGCAAAAGACGATGGTCTCACAAGTGGAATTCACTCAATATCTTTTTCACATATGGGCCAACAGTGTCAAAGATTACATTTGCTCAAAGAACGAGGTGACATTCGTCCAAAGCACAAGCCGATGGTGTCGCAGGTGGCATTCGCTCAACTGCTTTTGCACAAATGAGCCAATAGTATCGCATGTTACATCTGCTCAAAGAACTAGCCAACGATGTTATAGGTGACATTCTCTTAAAGCTCATGAAAATGGCGTCACCTGTGGCATTCACTTATATCCTTTGCACAAATGGGTCATCAGCGTCGCATATGACATTTGCTCGAAGCACGAGGTGATATTTTCCCAAAGCACAAGCTGATGGTCTCACAAGTGGAATTCACTCAACATCTTTTGCACAAATAGGCCAACAATGTCGAAGATGTCATTTGCTAAAAGAACGAGGTGGCATTCGTCTAAAGCACAAGCCGATGGTGTCGCAGGTTGCATTCGCTCAACTGCTTTTGCACAAATGAGCCAATAGTGTCGCATGTGACATTCTCTCAAAGCATGAGCCAATGATATTGAAGGTGATATTCACTCAAAGCATGTTCCGATGGTGTCACGGGTGTCTTGCGCTCAACATCTTTTGCATAAATGGGCTAACAGTATCGCATATGACATCTTCTCAAAGAACTAGCCAACGATGTCATAGGTGACATTCTCTCAAAGCATGAGACAATGGTGTCACATGTGGCATTCACTTAACATCCTTTTCACAAATGGGCCAACAGTATCGGAGATGACATTTCGCTCGATGCACGAGGTGACATTTGCCCAAAGCACAAGTCCATGGTCTCACAAGTGGAATTCACTCAACATCTTTTCCACAAATAGGCCAACAATGTCAAATATGACATTTGCTCAAAGAATGAGGTGACATTCATCAAAAGCACAAGCCGATGGTGTTGCAGGTGGTATTCGCTGAACAACTTTTGCATAAATGGGCCAATGGTGTCGCATGTGACATTCTGTCAAAGCACGAGCCAATAATATCAAAGGTGACATTCACTCAAAGCACGTTCGATGGTGTCACGAGTGTGATGCACTCAACATCTTTTGCACAAATGGGCTAACAATATCACATGTGACATATTCTCAAAGAATTAACCAACGATGTCATAGGTGACATTCTCTCAAAGCATGAGACAATGGTGTCATATGTGGCATTCGCTTAACACCATTTGCACAAATGGGCTAACAGTATCGCATATGACATTCGCTCGATGCACGAGATGACATTTGCCGAGAAGACATTTGCCCAAAGTGATGGTCTCACAAGTGGAATTCACTCAACCTCTTTATCACAAATGGGCCAACAGTGTCAAAGATGACATTTGCTCAAAGAACAAGGTGACATTCATCCAAAGCATAAGTCGATGGTGTCGCAGGTGGCATTCGCTCAACTGCTTTTGCACAAATGAACCAATAGTGTCGCATTTGACATTCTCTCAAAGAACGTGCCAATGATATTGAAGGTGATATACACTCAAAGCACGTTCCGATGGTGTCACGAGTGTCTGCGCTCAACATCTTTTGCATAAATGGGCTAACAGTATCGCATATGACATTCGCTCGATGCACGAGATGACATTTGCCCAAAGCACAACCGATGGTCTCACAAGTGGAATTCACTCAACCTCTTTATCACAAATGGGCCAACAGTGTCAAAGATGACATTTGCTCAAAGAATGAGGTGGCATTCGTCCAAAGCACAAGCCGATGGTGTCGCAGGTGGCATTCGCTCAACTCGCTTTTGAACAAATGAGCCAATAGTGTTGCATGTTACATCTGCTCAAAGAACTAGCCAACGATGTTATAGGTGACATTCTCTTAAAGCTCATGACAATGGCGTCACCTGTGGCATTCACTTATATCCTTTGCACAAATGGGTCATCAGCGTCGCATATGACATTTGCTCGAAGCACGAGGTGATATTTTCGCAAGGCACAAGCTGATGGTCTCACAAGTGGAATTCACTCAACATCTTTTGCACAAATAGGCCAACAATGTCGAAGATGTCATTTGCTAAAAGAATGAGGTGGCATTCGCTCAACTGCTTTTGCACAAATGAGCCAATAGTGTCGCATGTGACATTCTCTCAAAGCACGAGCCAATGATATTGAAGGTGATATTCACTCAAAGCATGTTCCGATGGTGTCACGGGTGTCTTGCGCTCAACATCTTTTGCATAAATGGGCTAACAGTATCGCATATGACATCTTCTCAAAGAACTAGCCAACGATGTCATAGGTGACATTCTCTCAAAGTATGAGACAATGGTGTCACATGTGGCATTCGCTTAACATCCTTTGCACAAATGGGCCAACAGTATCGTAGATGACATTTCGCTCGATGCACGAGGTGACATTTACCCAAAGCACAAGCCGTTGGTTTCACAAGTGGAATTCACTCAACATCTTTTGCACAAATGGGCCAACAGTGTCAAAGATGACATTTGCTAAAAAGAACGAGGTGACATTCATCAAAAGCACAAGCCGATGGTGTTGCAGGTGGTATTCGCTGAATAAGTTTTGCATAAATGGGCCAATGGTGTCGCATGTGACATTTGTCAAAGCACGAGCCAATAATATCAAAGGTGACATTCACTCAAAGCACGTTCGATGGTGTCACGAATGGGCTCAACAGTGTCGCATGTGACAATGCTCAATGAACTAACCAATGATGTCATAGGTGACATTTTCTAAATTCATGAGACAATTGTGTCACATGTGGCATTCGCTTAACATCCTTTGCACAAATGGGCCAATAATGTCGCTAATAGCATTCGCTCGAAGCACGTGGTGACATTTGCCTAAAACATAAGCCGATAGTGTCACAAGTGGAATTCACTCAACATCTTTTACACAAATGGGCCAACATTTGATGTCAAAGATGACATTTGCTCAAAGAATGAGGTGATATTCATCCAAAGCACAACTCGATGGTTTCGCAGGTGGAATTTGCTCAGAAACTTTTGCATAAATGGGCAAATAGTGTCGCATGTGACATTCTCTCAAAGCGCAAGCCGATGATATCGAATGTGACATTCACTCAAAGCACGATTCGATGGTGTCGCGGGTGTCATTCGCTTAGTAACTTTTGCACAAATGGCCGAAACGGTGTCGCATGTGACATCTACTCAAAGAACTAGCCAATGATGTTACAAGTGACATTCTCTCAAAGCTCATGACAACGGTGTCACACGTGGCAATCACTTAACATCCTTTGCACAAATGGGCCAACAACGTTGCATATTACATTTTCTCGAAGCATGAGGTGACATTTTCCCAAAGCACAAGCCGATGGTCTCACAATTGGAATTCACTCAACATCTTTTCCACAAATGGGCCAACAGTCTCAAAGATGACATTTGCTAAAAAGAACGAGGTGACATTCATCAAAAGCACAAGCCGATGGTGTTGCAGGTGGTATTCGCTGAATAAGTTTTGCATAAATGGGCCAATGGTGTCGCATGTGACATTCTGTCAAAGCACGAGCCAATAATATCAAAGGTGACATTCACTCAAAGCACGTTCTGATGGTGTCACGAATGGGCCAACAGTGTCGCATGTGACATCTGCTCAATGAACTAACCAATGATGTCATAGGTGACATTTTCTAAATTCATGAGACAATTGTGTCACATGTGGCATTCGCTTAACATCCTTTGCACAAATGGGCCAATAATGTCGCTAATAGCATTCGCTCGAAGCACGTGGTGACATTTGCCTAAAACATAAGCCGATAGTGTCACAAGTGGAATTCACTCAACATCTTTTACACAAATGGGCCAACAGTGTCAAAGATGACATTTGCTCAAAGAATGAGGTGATATTCATCCAAAGCACAACTCGATGGTTTCGCAGGTGGAATTTGCTCAACAATTTTTGCATAAATGGGCAAATAGTGTCGCATGTGACATTCTCTCAAAGCGCAAGCCGATGATATCGAATGTGACATTCACTCAAAGCACGATTCGATGGTGTCGCGGGTGTCATTCGCTTAGTAACTTTTGCACAAATGGCCAACGGTGTCGCATGTGACATCTACTCAAAGAACTAGCCAATGATGTTACAAGTGACATTCTCTCAAAGCTCATGACAACGGTGTCACACGTGGCAATCACTTAACATCCTTTGCACAAATGGGCCAACAACGTTGCATATTACATTTTCTCGAAGCATGAGGTGACATTTTCCCAAAGCACAAGCCGATGGTCTCACAATTGGAATTCACTCAACATCTTTTCCACAAATGGGCCAACAGTCTCAAAGATGACATTTGCCAAAAGAACGAGGTGACATTCATCCAAAGCATAAGTCGATGGTGTCGCAGGTGGCATTCACTCAATATCTTTTGAACAAACGGGCCAATAGTGTCGTATGTGACATAATCTCAAAGCACGAGCAAATGATATCGAAGGTGACACTCACTCAAAGCACGTTTCGATGGTGTCGCGGGTGTCATTCGCTCAACATCTTTTGCACAAATGGGCCAAAAGTATGGCATGTGACATCTTCTCAAAGAACTAGCCAATGATGTCATAGGTGACATTCTCTGAAAGCATGAGACAATGGTGTCACATATGGGATTCGCTTAATATCCTTTGCACAAATAAGCCAACAGTGTCGCAGATGAAATTCGCTCGATGCACGAGGTGACATTTGCCTAAAAGCATAAGCCGATGGTCTCACAAATGGAATTCACTCAACATATTTTCCACAAATGGGCCAACAGTCTCAAAGATGACATTTTCTCAAAGAACGAGGTGACATTCATCCAAAGCACAAGCCGATGGTGTCGCAGGTGGCAATCGCTCAACAGCTTTTTCACAAATGGTCAAATAGTGTCACATGTGACATTCTCTTTAAAAGCACAAGCCAATGATATCGAAGGTGACATTTACTCAAAGCACGATACGATGGTGAGGCAGGTGTCATTCGCTCAACAACTTTTGCACAAATGGGCCAATAGTGTCGCATGTGACATTCTCTCAAAGAACTAGCCAATGATGTTATAGGTGACATTCTCTCAATGGTCATGACAACGGTGTCACATATGGCATTTGTTTAACATCCTTTGCACAAATGGGCTAACATTATCGCAGATGACATTTGCTCGACGCACGAGATGACGTTTGCCCAAAGAAAAAGCCAATGGTCTCACAAGTGGAATTCACTCAACATTTTTTGCACAAATGCGCCAACAATGTCAAAGATGACATTTGCTCAAAGAACGAGGTGACATTCATCCGAAGAACAAGCCGATGGTGTCGCAAGTGGCATCACTCAACAACTTTTGCACAAATGGGCCAATAGTGTTGCATATGACATTCTCTCAAAGCACAAGCCAATGATATCGAATGAGACTTTCACTAAAAGCATGATTCGATGGTGACACATGTGTCATTCGCTCAACATCTTTTGCACAAATGGACCAATAGTGACGCATGTGACATCTGCTCGAAGAACTAGCCAACAATATAATAGGTGACATTCTCTCAAAGCGCATGACAACGGTGTCACATATGCCATAAGCTTAACATCCTTTGCACAAATAGGCCAACATCATCGCGGATGATATTTGCTCGAAGCACGAGGTGATATTTACCCAAAGTATAAGTCGATGGTCTCACAAGTGGAATTCACTCAACATCTTTTGTACAAATGGGTCAGCAGTGTCAAAGATGACATTTGCTCAAAGAATGAGGTAATATTCGTCTAAAGCACAAGTCGATGGTGTCGCAGGTGGCATTCACTCAATAGCTTTTCACAAATTGGCCAATAGTGTTGTATGTGACATTCTCTCAAATCACGAGCCAATGATATCGAAGGTGATATTCACTCAAAGCACGTTCCGATGTTATCACGGGTGTCATGCGCTCAACAACTTTTGCACAAATGGGCCAACAGTATCACATGTGACATCTGCTCAATGAACTAGCCAATTATGTCATAGGTGACATTCTATCAAAGCATGAGACAATGGCAACATGTGGCATTCGCTTAACATCCTTTGCACAAATAGGTCAATAATGTCACCAAATAGCATTCGCTCGAAGCACGAGGTGACATTTACCCAAAACACAAGCCGATAGTCTCATAAGTGGAATTCACTCAACATCTTTTCCACAAATGGGCCAACTGTCTCAAAGATGACATTTGCTCAAAGAACGAGGTGACATTCATCCAAAGCACAAGTCGATGGTGTCGCAGGTGGCATTCGCTCAACATCTTTGGCACAAATGGGCCAATAGTGTCGCATGTGACATCTTCTCAAAGAACTAGCCAATTATGTCATAGGTGACATTCTATCAAAGCATGAGACAATGGCAACATGTGGCATTCGCTTAACATCCTTTGCACAAATGGGCCAACAGTGTCGCAGATGATATTCGCTCAATGCACGAGGTGACATTTGCCCAAAGCACAAGCCGATGGTCTCACAAGTGGAATTCACTCAACATCTTTTCAACAAATAGTCCAACAGTGTCAAAGATGACATTCGCTCAAAAAACAAGGTGACATTCGTCCAAAGCACAAGCCAATGATGTCGTAGGTGGCATTTGCTCAACAACTTTTGCACAAATGGGCCAACAGTGTCGCATGTGACATTCTCTCAAAGCACGAGCCAATGATATCGAAGGTGACATTCACTCAAAGCATGATTCGATGGTGTCACCGGTGTCATTCGCTCAATATATTTTGCACAAATGGTCCAACAATAACGCTTATGACATCTTCTCACAGAACTAGACTACAATGTTATAGGTGATATTCTCTCAAAGCTCATGACAACGGTGTCACATGTGGCATTTGCTTAACATCATTTGCACAAATGGGCCAACATCGTCGCATATGATATTTGCTTGAAGCACGAGGTGACATTTTCCCAAAGCATAAGCCGATTGTCTCACATGTGGAATTCACTCAACATTTTTTGCACAAACGGGCCAATAGTGTCAAATTTGACATTTGCTCAAAGAACTAGGTAACATTCGTCCAAAGCACAAGCTGATGGTGTCGCAGATGGCATTCGCTCACCATATTTTGCACAAATGGGCCAATAGTATCGCATGTGACATTTTCTCCACGCACAAGAAAATGATATCGAAGGTGACATTCACTCAAAGCATGTTCCGATGGTGTCACGGGTGTCACTCGCTCAATATCTTTTGCACAAATGGGCCAACAATATCGCATGTGACATTTTCTCATAGAACTAGCCAATGATGTCATAGGTGACATTCTCTCAAAGCATGAGACAATGGTGTCACATGTGGCATTCGCTTAACATCCTTTGCACAAATGGGTTAACAAAGTGTCGCAGATGATATTCGCTCGATACACGAGGTGACACTTTCCCACAGTACAAGACGATGGTCTCACAAGTGGAATTTACTCAACATCTGTTTCACAAATGGGCCAACAGTGTCAAAGATTACATTTTCTCAAAGAATGAGGTTACATTCATCCAAAGCACAAGCCGATGGTGTCGTAGGTGGCATTCACTCAACATCTGTTGCACAAACGGGCCAATAGTATCGCATGTGACATTCTCTCAAAGCACGAGCCAATGATATCGAAGGTGACATTCACTCAAAGTACGTTTCGATGGTGTCGCAAGTGTCATTCGCTCAACATCTTTTGCACAAATGGGCCAACAGTATCACATGTGACATCTTCTCAAAGAACTAGCCAATGATGTCATAGGTGACATTCTCTCAAAGCATGAGACAATAGTGTCATATGTGGTATTCGTTTATCATCCTTTGCACAAATGGGCCAAGAATGTGTCGCATATGATATTCGCTCGATGCACAAGGTGACATTTGCCCAAAGCACAAGCCGATGGTCTCACAAGGGGAATTCACTCAACATCTTTTCAACAAATAGGCCAACAGTGTCAAAGATGACATTTTCTCAAAGAATGAGGTGACATTCGTCCAAAGCACAAGCCGATGGGGTCGCAGGTGGCATTCACTCAACAAGTTTTGCATAAATTGGCCAACAGTGTCGCATATGACATTCTCTCAAAGCACGAGCCAATGATATCGAAGGTGACATTCACTCAAAGCATGATCTGATGGTGTCGCGGGTGTCATGTGCTCAACATATTTTGCACAAATGGGCCAATAGTGTCGTACATAGAATTCGCTCGAAGCATGAGGTGACATTTCCCTAAAACACAAGTTGAAAATCTCACAAGTGGAATTCACTCAACATCTTTTTTACAAATAGTCCAACAGTGTCAAAGAAGATATTTGCTCAAAGAATGAGGTGACATTCATCCAAAGCATAAGCTGATGGTGTCGCAGGTGGCATTCGCTCAACATCTTTTGCACAAATGGGCCAATAGTGTCGCATATGACATTCTCTCAAAGCACGAGCCAATAATATCAAATGTGATATTCACTCAAAGCACGATACGATGTTATCACAGGCACATGCGCTCAACATCTTTTGCACAAATGGGCCAACAGTGTCGCATGTGACATCTGCTCAATGAACTAACCAACGATGTCATAGGTGACATTTTCTAAATTCATGAGACAATTATGTCACATGTGGCATTCGCTTAACATCCTTTGCACAAATGGGCCAATAATGTCGCTAATAGCATTCGCTCGAAGCACGAGGTGATATTTTCCCAAAACACAAGCCGTTAGTCTCACAAGTGGAAATCACTCAACATCTTTTTCACAAATGGGTCAACAGTGTCAAATGAGACATTTGCTCAAAGAACGAGGTGACATTCGTCTAAAGCACAAGCCGATGGTGTCGCAGGTGGTATTCGCTCAATAACTTTTGCATAAATAGGCAAATAGTATCGCATGCGACATTCTCTAAAAGCACATGCCAATGATATCGAACGTGATATTCACTAAAAGAATGATCCGATGGTGTCGCGGGTGTCATTCACTCAACATCTTTTGCATAAATGGGTCAACTGTGTCACATGTGACATCTGCTTAAAGAATGAGCCAACGATATTATAGGTGACATTCTTTCAAACCGCATGACAACTGTGTCACATGTGGCATTCGCTTAACAGCCTTTGCTCAAATGGGCCAACAACATCGCGTATGAGATTTGCTCGAAGCATGGGGTGACATTTTCCCAAAGCACAAGCCGAAGGTCACACAAGTGGAATTCACTTAACATATTTTGTATAAATGAACCAATAGTGTCAAAGATGTCATTTTCTCAAAGAACGAGGTGACATTCATCCAAAGCACAAGCCGATGGTGGCGCATGTGGCATTTGCTCAAAGTCTTTTGCACAAATGTCCCAATAGTATCGCATGTGACATTCTCTCAAAGCACGAGCTAATAATATCAAATGTGACATTTACTCAAAGCACGTTCCGATGGAGTCACGGGTGTCATTCGCTAAACATCTTTTGCACAAATGGGCCAACAGTATCGCGTATGACATCTTCTCAAAGAACTAACCAATAATGTCATATGTGACATTCTCTCAAAGCATGAGACAACGGTGTCACATATGGCATTCGCTTAACATCCTTTGCACAAATGGGCCAACAGTGGTGCAGATGACCTTCAGTTCGATGCACGAGGTGACATTTGCCCAAAGCACAAGTCGATGGTCTCACAAGTGGAATTCACTCATTATATTTAGCACATATAGGCCAACAGTGTCAAAGATGACATTTGCTCTAAAAATGAGATGATATTTATCTAAAGCATAAGCCGATGGTGTCGTAGGTGGCATTTGCTAAACATCTTTTGCACAAATAGGCTAATAGTGTCGCATGTGAAATACTCTCAAAGCACAAGCCAATGATATCGAATGTGACTTCACTCAAAGTACGATCCAATTGTGTCGCGGGTGTCATTCGCTCAACATCTTTAGCATAAATGGGCCAACGGTGTTGTATGTGACATCTGCTCAAAGAACTAGCCACGATGTTATATGTGACATTCTCTCAAAGCTCATGACAATGGTGTCACATGTGGCATTCACTTAACATCTTTGCACAAAAGGGCCAACAACCTCACATATGACATTTGCTCGAAGCACGAGGTGACATTTGCCCAAAGCACATGCCGATGGTCTCACAAGTGGAATTCACTCAACATCTTTTGCACAAATGGGCCAACAGCGTCAAATATGACATTTGCTCAAAAAATTAGGTGACATTCGTGCAAAGCACAAGCCAATGGTGTCGAAGGTGGCATTCGCTCAACATCTTTTGCACAAATGGGTTAATAGTGTCGCATGTGACATTTGCTCAAAGAACTAGCTAATGAGGTGACATTCTCCTAAAGCTCATGACAACGGTGTCACATGTGTTATTTGCTTAATATCCTTTGCACAAATGGGCCAACAATATAATAGGTGACGTCAAAGCGCATGACAACGGTGTCACATATGCCATAAGCTTAACATGATATTTGCTCGAAGCACGAGGTGACATTTGCCCAAAGCACAAGCCGATGGTCTCACAAGTGGAATTCACTCAACATCTTTTACACAAAAGGGCCAACAGTTTCAAAGATGACATTTGCTCAAAGTACGAGGTGACATTCATCCAAAGCACAAACCGATGGTGTCGCAGGTGGTATTCGATCAATAGCTTTTGCACAAATGGGACAATAGTGTCTCATGTGAAATTCTCTCAAAGCACGAGCCAATGATATCAAAGGTGATATTCACTTAAAGCACGTTCCGATGGTGTCACGGGTGTCATTCGGTCAACATCTTTTGCACAATTGGGCCAACAGTGTCGCATGTGACATCTGGTCAAAGAACTAGCCAACGATGTTAGAGGTGACATTCTCTCAAAGCTCATCACAATGGTGTCACATATGGTATTCGCTTAACATTATTTGCACAAATGGGCCAACATCGTCGCATATTACATTTGCTCGAAGCACGAGGTGATATTTTCCCAAAGCACAAGCCGATTGTCTCACAAGTGGAATTCACTCAACATCTTTTGCATAAATGTGCCAACAGTGTTAAAGATTACATTTGCTCGAAGAACGAGGTGACATTCGTCCAAAGCACAAGCCGATGGTGTCGCAGGTGGTATTCGCTCAATTGCTTTTGCACAAATAGGATAATAGAATCGCATGTAAAATACTCTCAAAGTACGAGCCAATGATATCGATGGTGATATTCACTCAAAGCACGTTCTGATGGCGTCACGGGTGTCAATCGGTCAACATCTTTTGCACAAATGGGCCAACAGTGTCTCATATGACATCTGCTCAAAGAACTAGCCAACGATGATATAGGTGACATTCTCACAAAGCTCATGACAACTGTGTCACATGTGGCGTTCGCTTAAAATCTTTTGCACAAATGGGCCAATAGCGTCGCATATGACATTTGCTCGAAGCACGAGGTTACATTTACCCAAAGCACAAGTCGATGGTCTCACAAGTGGAATTCACTCAACATCATTTTCACAAATGGGCCAACAGTGTCAAAGATGACATTGCTCAATGAAGGCGGTGACATTTATCCAAAGCACAAGCCGATGGTGTCGCAGGTAGTATTTGCTCAACAACTTTTGCATAAATGGGCAAATAGTGTCGCATGTGACATTCTCTCAAAGCACAAGCCAATGATATCGAAGGTGACATTTACTCAAAGCACGATCCGATGGTGTCGCGGGTGTCATTCGCTCAACATCTTTTGCATAAATGGGCCAACAGTGTCGCATGTGACATCTACTCAAAGAACTAGCCAATGATGTTATAAGTGACATTCTCTCACAGCTCATGACAACGGTATCACACGTGGCAATCACTTAACATTCTTTGCAAAAATGGGACAATAACGTCGCACATTACATTTGCTCGAAGCATGAGGTGACATTTGCCCAAAGCACAAGCCGATGGTCTCACAATTGGAATTCACTCAACATCTTTTCCACAAATGGGCCAACAGTCTTAAAGATGACATTTGCTCAAAGAACGAGGTGACATTCATCCAAAGCACAAGTCGATGGTGTCACAGGTGGCATTCACTCAACATCTTTGGCACAAATGGGCCAATAGTGTCACATATGACATTCTCTCAAAGCACGAGCCAATGATATCGAAGGTGACATTCACTCAAGGCGCGTTCTGATGGTGTCACAAGTGTCATTCGCTCAACATCTTTTGCATAAATGGGCCAACAGTATCGTATGTGACATCTTCTCAAAGAACTAGCCAATTATGTCGTAGGTGACATTCTCTTAAAGCATGACACAATGGCAACATGTGGCATTCGCTTAACATCTTTTGCATAAATGGGCCAATAGTGTCGCAGATGACATTCGTTCGAATCACGTGGTGACATTTCCCCAAAGCACAAGCCGATGTTCTCACAAGTGGAATTCACTCAACATATTTTGCACAAGTAGGCCAATAGTGTCAATGATGACATTTGCTCAAAGAACGAGGTGACATTCATCGAAAGCACAAGTCGTTGGTGTCGCAGCTGGCATTCGCTCAATAGCTTTTGCATAAATGGGCTAATAGTGTCGCATGTGACATTATCTCAAAGAACGAGCCAATGATATCAAGGTGATATTCACTTAAAGCTCGTTCCGATGGTGTCATGGGTGTCATTCGCACAATATCTTTTGTACAAATGGGCAAACAGTGTCGCACGTGACATATGCTCAAAGAACTAGCCAATGATTTTATAGGTGACATTCTCTCCAAGCTCATGACAATTGTGTCACATGTGGCATTCGCTTAAAATCTTGTGCGCAAATGGGCCAACAGCGTCGCAGATGACATATGCTCGAAGCACGAGGTGACATTTACCCAATTCACAAGTCGATGGTCTCACAAATGGAATTCACTCAACATCTTTTGCACAAATGGGCCAACAGTGTCAAAGATAATATTTGTTCAAAGAACGAGGTGACATTCGTCCAAAGCACAAGCCGATGGTGCCGCAGCTGGCATTCGCTCAATAGTTTTTGCACAAATAGGCCAATAGTGTCGCATGTGACATTCTTGCAAAGCACGAGCCAATGATATCAAGGTAATATTCACTCAAAGCACATTCCGATGGTGTCACGGGTGTCATTCGCTCAACATATTTTGTACAAATAGGCCAACAGTGTCGCATGAGACATCTGCTCAAAGAACTAGCCAACGATGTTAGAGGTGACATTCTCTCAAAGCTCATGACAATGGTGTCACATGTGACATTCGCTTAACATCTTTTGAACAAATGGGCCAACAGTGTCGCAGATGACATTCGCTCGTAGCACGAGGTGACATTTGCCCAAAGCACAAGCCGTTGGTCTCACAAGTGGAATTCATTCAACATATTTTGAACAAATAGGCCAACAGCGTTAAAGATGACATTTGCTCAAAGAACGAGGTGATAATCATCCAAAGCACAAGCTGATGGTGCCGCAGCTGGCATTCGATCTATAGCTTTTGCACAAATGGGCCAATAGTGTCGCATGTGACATTCTCGCAAAGCACGAGCCAATGATATCAATGTGATATTCACTCAAAGCACATTCTGATGGTGTCACGGGTGTGTTTCGCTCAATATCTTTTATACAAATGGGCTAACAGTGTCGCATGTGACATGCTCAAAGAACGCTAATGATGTTATAGGTGGCATTCTCTCAAAGCTCATGACAACGGTGTCACATGTGGCATTCGCTTAAAATCTTTTGCACAAATGGGCCAACAACGTCGCAGATAATATTTACTCGAAGCACGTGATGACATTTACACAAAGCACAAGCCGATGGTCTCACAAGTGGAATTCACTCAACATCTATTGCACAAATGGGCAACAGTGTCAAAGATGACATTTGCTCAAAGAACAAGGTGACATTTGTCAAAAGCATAAGCCGATAGTGTCGCAGGTGGCATTCGCTCAACAACTTTTGCAGAAATGTGCAAATAGTATCGTATGTGACATTCCCTCAAAGCACAAGCCAATGATATCGAAGGTGACATTCACTCAAAGTGCGATCCGATGGTGTCAAGGGTGTCATTCGGTCAATATTTTTTGCACAAATAGGCCAACAGTGTCTCATGTGACCTATGCTTAAAGAACTAGCCAACGATGTTATAGGCGACATTCTCTCAAAGATCATGACAACGGTGTAACATGTGGCATTCGCTTAACATATTTTGTATAAATGAGCCAACAATGTAGCAGATGATATTCCCTCGAAGCACAAGGTGACATTTGCCCAAAGCACAAACCGATGGTCTCACAAGTGGAATTCACTCAACATCTTTTGCACAAATGTGCCAACAGTTACAAAGATGACATTTGCTCAAACAACGATGTGATATTCATCCAGAGCACAAGCCAATAGTGTCGTAGGTGGCATTCGCTCAACAACGTTTGCACAAATGTGCAAATAGTATCGTATGTGACATTCCCTCAAAGTACAAGCCAATGATATGGAAGGTGACATTCACTCAAAGCACGATTCGATGGTGTCGCGGGTGTCATTTGATCAACATCTTTTGCACAAATGGGCCAACAGCGTTGCATGTGACATTTGCTCAAAGAACTGGCCAATGATGTTAGAGGTGACATTCTCTCAAAGCTCATGACAATGGTGTCACATGTGGCATTCGCTTAACATCTTTTGCACAAATGGGCCAACAGTGTCGCATATGACATTCGCTCGAAGCACGAGGTAACATTTGCCCAAAGCACAAGCCGATGGTCTCACAATTGGAATTCACTCAACATATTTTGCATAAATAGGCCAACAGTGTAGAAGATTACATTAGCTCAAAGAACGAGGTGACATTAGTCCATAGCACAAGCCGATAGTGTCGTAGGTGGTATTCGCTCAATAGCTTTTGCACAAGTGGGACAATAGTGTCACACGTGAAATTCTCTCAAAGCACGAGCCAATGATATCGAAGATGATATTCACTCAAAGCATGTTCCGATGGTGTCACGAGTATCATTCGATCAACATATTTTGCATAAATGGGCCAACAGTATCGCATGTGACATATGCTCAAAGAACTAGACAATGATGTTATAGGTGAGATTCTCTCAAAGCTCATGACAACGGTGTCACATGTGGCATTCGCTTAACATCATTTGCGCAAATAGGCCAACAGCGTCGCATATGACATTTGCTCGAAGCACGAGATGACATTTGCCCAAAGCACAAGCCGATGGTCTTACAAGTGGAATTCACTCAAAATATTTTGCACAAATAAGCCAACATTGTCAAAGATGACATTTGCTCAAAGAACGAGTTGACATTCGTCCAAAGAATAAGCCGATGGTGCCGCAACTGGCATTCGATCAACAACTTTTGCACATATGGGCCAATATTGTCGAATGTGACATTCTCTCAAAGCACAAGTCAATGATATCGAAAGTGACATTCACTCAAAGCACGATCGATGGTGTCGCAGGTTGTCATTTGCTCAACATCTTTAGCATAAATGGGCTAATAGTGTCTCATGTGACATCTGCTCAAAGCCTAGACAACGATGTTATAGGTGACATTCTCTCAAAGCTCATGACAATGGTGTCATATGAGGCATTTGCTTAACATCTTTTGAATAATTGGGCCAACAGTGTCGCAGATGACATTCGCTCGAAGCACGAGGTGGCATTTGCCCAGAGCACAAGCGGATGGTCTAACAAGTTGAATTTATTCAACATATTTTGCACAAATAGGCCAACAGTGTCAAAGATGACATTTGCTCAAAGAACGAGGTGACATTCGTCCAAAGCACAAGCTGATAGTGCCGCAGCTGGCATTTGCTCAACAGCTTTTGCACAAATGGGCCAATAGTATTGCAGGTGACATTCTCTCAAAGGACGAGCCAATAATATCAAGGTGATATTCACTCAAAGCATGTTTCGATGGTGTCACGAATGTCATTCGCTCAACATCTTTTGCACAAATGGGCCAACAGTGTCGCATGTGACATCTGCTCAAAGACCTAGCCAACGATGTTATGGGTGACATTCTCTCAAAGCTTATGACAATGGTGTCATATGAGGCATTCGCTTAACATCTTTTGAACAAATGGGCCAACAGTGTCGCAGATGACATTCGCTCGAAGCACGAGGTGACATTTGCCCAGAGCACAAGCTGATGGTCTCACAAGTTGAATTCACTCAACATATTTTGCACAAACAAGCCAACAGTGTTAAAGATGACATTTGCTCAAAGAACGAGTTGACATTCGTCCGAAGCACAAGCCGATGGTGCCGCAACTGGCATTTGCTCAACAACTTTTGCACAAATAGGCTAATAGTGTCGCATGTGACATTCTCTCAAAGAACGAGCCAATGATATCAAGGTGATATTCACTCAAAGCACGTTCCGATAGTGTCACGGGTGTCATTCGCTCAGCATCTTTTGCACAAATAGGCCAACAATGTCGCATGTGACATATGCTCAAAGAACTAGCCAATGATGTTATAGATGACATTCTCTCATAGCTCATGACAACGGTGTCACATGTGGCATTCGCTTAACATCCTTTTGCATAAATAGGCCAACAACGTCGCAGATGACATTTGCTCGAAGCATGAGGTGACATTTACCAAAAGCACAAGCCAATTATTTCACAAGTGGAATTCATTCAATATCTTTTGCACAAATGGGCCAACAGTATCAAAAATGACATCTTCTCAAGAACGAGGTGACATTCATCCAAAGCACAAGCCGATGGTGTCGCAGGTGACATTCGCTCAACGACTTTTTCACAAATAGGCAAATAGTATCTCATGTGACATTCTCTCAAAGCACAAGCCAATGATATCGAAGGTGACATTCACTCATAGCACGATCCGATGCGGTCACAGGATGTCATTTGCTCAACATCTTTTGCACAAATGGGCCAACAATGTCGCATGTGACAACTGCTCAAGGACCTAGCCAACGATGTTATAGGTGACATTCTCTCAAAGCTCATGACAATGGTGTCATATGAGGCATTCGCTTAACATCTTTTGAACAAATGGGCCAACAATGTCGCAGATGACATTCGCTCGAAGCACGAGGTGACATTTGCCCAGAGCACAAGCCGATGGTCTCATAAGTTGAATTCACTCAACATATTTTGCACAAATTGGCCAACAGTGTCAAAGATGACATTTGCTCAAAGAGCGAGTTAACATTTGCCCAAAGCACAACCCGATGGTGCCGCGGTGGCATTCGCTCAACAACTTTTGCACAAATAGGGCCAATAGTGTCGCATGTGACATTCTCTCAAAGAATGAGCCAATGATGTCAATTATATCAAGGTGATATTCACTCAAAGCACGTTCCGATAGTGTCACGGTGTCATTCGCTTAGCATCTTTTGCACAAATGGGCCAACATTGTCGCATATGACATATGCTCAAAGAACTAGCCAATGATGTTATAGATGACATTCTCTCATAGCTCATGACAACGGTGTCACATGTGGCATTCGCTTAACATCCTTTTGCATAAATAGGCCAACAACATCGCAGATGACATTTGCTCGAAGCATGAGGTGACATTTACCCAAAGCACAAGCCTATTGTTTCAGAAGTGGAATTCATTCAATATCTTTAGCACAAATGGGCCAACAGTATCAAAGATGACATTTTCTCAAAGAACGAGTGAA
Source organism: Anisodus tanguticus (assembly GCA_034509755.1). Classification (NCBI taxonomy): domain Eukaryota; kingdom Viridiplantae; phylum Streptophyta; class Magnoliopsida; order Solanales; family Solanaceae; genus Anisodus; species Anisodus tanguticus. The sequence goes on along the minus strand of CM067548.1, from coordinate 15,846,322 downwards.
CATTCGTTCAAAGCACAAGCTGATGGTGCTGCAGCTGGCATTCGCTCAACAGCTTTTGCACAAATGGGCAAATAGTATTGCAAGTGACATTCTCTCAAAGGACGAGCCAATAATATCAAGGTGATATTCACTCAAAGCATGTTCCGATGGTGTCACGGATGTCATTCGCTCAACATCTTTTGCATAAATGGGCCAACAGTGTCGCGTGTGACATGCTCAAAGAACTAGCCAATGATGTTATAGGTGACATTCTCTCAAAGCTCATGACAACGGTGTCACATTTGGTATTCGCTTAACATTCTTTGCACAAATAGGCCAATAGCGTCGCAGATGATATTTGCTCGAAACACAAGGTGACATTTACCCAAAGCGCAAGCCGATGGTCTCACAAGTGGAATTCACTCAACATCTTTTGCACAAATGGGCCAATAGAGTTAAAGATGACATTTGCTCATAGAACGAGGTAACATTCGTCCAAAGCACAAGCCGATGGTGTCACAAGTGGCATTCGTTCAACAAATTTTTCACAAATGGGCAAATAGTGTTATATATGACATTCTCTCAAAGCACAAGCCAATGATATCGAAGGTGACATTCACTCAAAGAACGATCCGATGGTGTCGTAGGTTGTCATTTGCATAACATCTTTTGCATAAATGGGCCAACAGTGTCGCATGTGACATCTGCTCAAAGGCCTAACCAACGATGTTATAGGTGACATTCTCTCAAAGCTCATGACAATGGTGTCATATGAGGCATTCGCTTAACATCTTTTGAACAAATGGGCCAACAGTGTCGCAGTTGACATTTGCTCGAAGCACGAGGTGACATTTTCCCAAAGCACAAGCCGATGGTCTCACAAGATGAATTCACTCAACATATTTTGCACAAATAGGCTAACAGTGTCAAATATGACATTTGCTCAAAGAACGAGTTGACATTCGTCCTAAGCACAAGCCGATGGTGCCGCAGCTGGCATTCGCTCAACAATATTTGCTAAAATAGGCCAATAGTGTCGAATGTAACATTCTCTCAAACAACGATCCAATTATATCAAGGTGATATTCACTCAAAGCACGTTCCGATAGTGTCACGGGTGTAATTCGCTCAGCATCTTCTGCACAAATGGTCCAACAGTGTCGTATGTGACATATGCTCAAAGAACTAGACAATAAAGTTATAGGTGACATTCTCTCAAAGCTCATGACAACAGTGTCACATATGGCATTCGCTTAACATCCTTTTGAATAAATAGGCCAACAACGTCGCATATGACATTTTCTCGAAGCATGAGGTGACATTTACCCAAAGCACAAGCCAATTTTTTCACAAGTGGAATTCATTCAATATCTTTTGCACAAATGGGCCAACAGTATCAAAAATGACATTTTCTCAAGAACGAGGTGATATTCGTCCAAAGCACAAGCCGATGGTGTCGCAGGTGACATTCGCTCAATGACTTTTTCACAAATGGACAAATAGCATCGCATGTGACATTCTCTCAAAGAACAAGCCAATGATATCGAAGGTGACATTCACTCAAAGCACGATCCGATGCTGTCGCAGGTTGTCATTTGCTCAACATCTTTTGCACAAATGGGCCAACAGTGTCGCATGTGACATCTGCTCAAGGACCTAGCCAACGATGTTATAGGTGACATTCTCTCAAAGCTCATGACAATGGTGTCATATGAGGCATTCGCTTAACATCTTTTGAACAAATGGGCCAACAGTGTCGCAGATGACATTCACTCGAAGCACGAGGTGACAATTGCCTAGAGCACAAGCCGATGGTCTCACAAGTTGAATACACTCAACATATTTTGCACAAATAAACCAACAGTGTCAAAGATGACATTTGCCCAAAGAAGGAGTTGACATTCGTCCGAAGCACAAAGCCGATGGTGCCGCAGCTGGCATTTGCTTAACAACTTTTGCACAAATAGGCCAATAGTGTCGCATGTGACATTCTCTCAAAGAAAGAGCCAATGATATCAAGGTGATATTCACTCAAAGCACGTTCCGATAGTGTCACGGGTGTCATTCGCTCAGCATCTTTTGCATAAATGAGCCAACAGTGTCGCATGTGACATATGCTCAAAGAACTAGCCAATGATGTTATAGATGACATTCTCTCAAAGCTCATGACAATGGTGTCACATGTGGCATTCGCTTAACATCCTTTTGCATAAATAGGCCAACAGCGTCGCAGATGACATTTGCTCGAAGCAAGAGGTGACATTTACCCAAGGCACAAGCCGATTGTCTCACAAGTGGAATTCATTCAATATTTTTTGCACAAATGGGCCAACATGATCAAAGATGACATTTTCTCAAAGAACGAGTGAACATTCGTCCAAAGCACAAGTGATGGTGAATTCACTCAACATCTTTTGCACAAATGGGCCAATAGAGTTAAAGATGACATTTGCTCAAAGAAGCATTCGTCGGTCACAATCGGGCAAATAGTGTTGGCATTCGCTCAACGATGGTGTCACAGGTTGTTTTGCACATATGGGCAAATAGTAGCAACGATGTTATTGGTGACTTTCTCTCAAAGCTCATGACAATGGTGGTGACATTCTCTCAAAGGACGAGCCAATGATATCAAGGTAATATTCACTCAAAGCACGATCCGATGTGATATTGTCGTAGGTTGTCATTTGATCAACATCTTTTGCATAAATGGGCCAACATAAATAGGCCAATAAGCATATGTCGCATGTGACAACAAGTCGATCAAAGACCTAGCCAACGATGTTATGGGTGACATTCTCTCAAAGCTTATGACAATGGTGTCATATGAGGCATTCGCTTTACATCTTTTTTGAACAAATGGGCGATGTTATAGGTGACATTCTCTCAAAGTCAACAAAGTGTCGCAGATGACATTCGCTCGAAGCACGAGGTGACATTTGCCCAGAGCACAAGCCGATGGTCTCACAAGTTGAATTCACTCAACATATTTTGCACAAATAGCCAACAGTGTGAAAGATGACATTTGCTCAAAGAACGAGTTGATATTCATCTGAAGCACAAGCCGATGGTGCCGCAGCTGATATTCGCTCATCAACTTTTGCACAAATAGTCCAATAGTGTCGCATGTGACATTCTTTCAAAGAACGAGCCAATGATATCAATGATATCAAGGTGATATTCACTCAAAGCACGTTCCGATAGTGTCACAGGTGTCACTCGCTCAGCATCTTTTGCACAAATGGGCCAACAGTGTCGCATATGACATATGCTCAAAGAACTAGCCAATGATGTTATAGATGACATTCTCTCATAGCTCATGACAATGGTGTCACATATGGCATTCGCTTAACATCCTTTTGCATAAATAGGCCAACAGCATCGCAGATGACATTTGCTCGAAGCACAAGGTGACATTTACCCAAAGCACAAGCCGATGGTCTCACAAGTGGAATTCACTCAACATCTTTTGCACAGATGGGCCAATAGAGTTAAAGATGACATTTGCTCAAAGAACGAGGTAACATTCGTTCAAAGCACAAGTCGATGGTGTCGCTGTTGGCATTCGTTCAACAAATTTTTCACAAATGGGCAAATAGTATTGCATATGACATTCTCTCAAAGCACAAGCCAATGATATCGAAGGTGACATTCACACAAAGCACGATCCGATGGTGTCGCAGGTTGTCATTTGCTCAACATCTTTTGCATAAATGGGCCAACAGTGTCGCATGTGACATCTGCTCAAAGACCTAACCAACGATGTTATTGGTGACTTTCTCTCAAAGCTATTGACAATGGTGTCATATGAGGCATTCGCTTAACATCTTTTGAACAAATGGGCCAACAGTGTCGCAGTTGATATTTGCTCGAAGCACGAGGTGACATTTGCCCAAAGCACAAGCCGATGGTATCACAAGTTGAATTCACTAAACATATTTTGCATAAATAGGCCAACAGTGTCAAATATGACATTTGCTCAAAGAACGAGTTGACATTCGCCCAAAGCACAAGCCGATGGTGCCGCAGGTGGCATTTGCTCAACAACTTTTGCACAAATAAGCTAATAGTGTCGCATGTGACATTCTCTCAAAGAACGAGCCAATTATATCAAGGTGATATTCACTCAAAGCACGTTCCGATAGTGTCACGGGTGTCATTCGCTCAGCATTTTTTGAGCAAATGGGCCAACAATGTCGCATGTGACATATGCTCAAAGAACTAGCCAATGATGTTATAGGTGACATTCTCTCAAAGCTCATGACAACGGTGTCACATGTGGCATTCGCTTAACATCCTTTTGCATAAATAGGCCAATACGTCGCAGATGACATTTGCTCGAAGCATGAGGTGCATTTACCCAAAGCACAAGTCGATTGTCTTACAAGTGGAATTCATTCAATATCTTTTGCACAAATGGGCCAACAGTATCAAAAATGACATCTTCTCAAGAACGAGGTGACATTCGTCCAAAGCACAAGCCGATGGTGTAGCAGGTGACATTCGCTCAACGACTTTTTCACAAATGGGCAAATAGTATCTCATGTGACATTCTCTCAAAGCACAAGCCAATGATATCGAAGGTGACATTCACTCAAAGCACTATCCAATGCTGTCGCAGGTTGTCATTTGCTCAACATCTTTTGCACAAATGGGCCAACAGTGTCGCATGTGACAACTGCTCAAGGACCTAGCCAACGATGTTATAGGTGACATTCTCTCAAAGCTCATGACAATGGTGTCATATGAGGCATTCGCTTAACATCTTTGGAACAAATGGGCCAACAGTGTCGCAGATGACATTCGCTCGAAGCACGAGGTGACATTTGCCCGAGCACAAGCCAATGGTCTCACAAGTTGAATTCACTCAACATATTTTGCACAAATAGGCCAACAAAGTGTGAAAGATGACATTTGCTCAAAGAATGAGTTGACATTCGTCCGAAGCACAAGCCGATGGTGCCGCAGCTGACATTCGCTCATCAACTTTTGCACAAATAGGCCAATAGTGTCGCATATGACATTCTCTCAAAGAACGAGCAAATGATATCAATTATATCAAGGTGATATTCACTCAAAGCACGTTCCGATAGTGTGTCACAGGTGTCATTCGCTCAGCATCTTTTGCACAAATGGGCCAACAGTGTCGCATATGACATATGCTCAAAGAACTAGCCAATGATGTTATAGATGACATTCTCTCATAGCTCATGACAACGGTGTCACATGTGGTATTCGCTTAACATCCTTTTGCATAAATAGACCAACAGCGTCGCAGATGACATTTGCTCGAAGCATGAGGTGAAATTTACCCAAAGCACAAGCCGATTGTCTCACAAGTGGAATTCATTCAATATCTTTTGCACAAATGGGCCAACAGTATCAAAGATGACATTTTCTCAAAGAACGAGTGAACATTCGTCCAAAGCACAAGCCGATCATGCGCGCAACTGGCATTTGCTCAACAGCTTTTGCACAAATGGGCCAATAGTATTCGCATGTGACATTCTCTCAAAGGACGAGCCAAGGATATGAAGGTGATATTCACTCAAAGCATGTTCCGATAGTGTCACGGATGTCATTCGCTCAACATCTTTTGCACAAATGGGCCAACAAGAGTGTCGCATCTGACATATGCTCAAAGAACTAGCCAATGATGTTATAGATGACATTCTCTCATAGCTCATGACAATGGTGTCACATGTGGCATTCGCTTAACATCATTTTGCATAAATAGGCCAATAGCGTCGCATATGACATTTGCTCGAAGCATGAGGTGACATTTACCCAAAGCACAAGCCGATGGTCTCACAAGTGGAATTCACTCAACATCTTTTGCACAAATGGGCCAATAGAGTTAAAGATGACATTTGCTCAAAGAACGAGGTAACATTCGTCCAAAGCACAAGTCGATGGTGTCACAGTTGGCATTCGTTCAACAAATTTTTCACAAATGGGCAAATAGTGTTGCATATGACATTCTCTCAAAGCACAATCCAATGATATCGAAGGTGACATTCACACAAAGCACGATCTGATGGTGTCGCAGGTTGTCATTTGCTCAACATCTTTTGCATAAATGGGCCAACAGTGTCGCATGTGACATCTGCTCAAAGACCTATCCAACGATGTTATTGGTGACTTTCTTTCAAAGCTCATGACAATGGTGTCATATGAGGCATTCGCTTAACATCTTTTGAACAAATGGGCCAACAGTGTCGCAGTTGACATTTGCTCGAAGCACGAGGTGACATTTGCCTAAAGCACAAGCCGATGGTCTCACAAGTTGAATTCACTAAACTTATTTTGCATAAATAGGCCAACAGTGTCAAGTATGACATTTGCTCAAAGAACGAGTTGACATTCGCCCAAAGCACAACCCGATGGTGCCGCAGCTGGCATTCGCTCAACAACTTTTGCACAAATAAGCCAATAGTGTCGCATGTGACATTCTCTCAAAGAATGAGCCAATTATATCAAGGTGATATTCACTCAAAGCACGTTCCGATAGTGTCACGGGTGTCATTCGCTTAGCATCTTCTGCACAAATGGGCCAACAATGTCGCATGTGACATATGCTCAAAGAACTAGCCAATGATGTTATAGGTGACATTCTCTCAAAGCTCATGACAACGGTGTCACATGTGGCATTCGCTTAACATCCTTTTGCATAAATAGGCCAATAGCATCGCATATGACATTTGCTCAAAGCATGAGGTGACATTTACCCAAAGCACAAGTCGATTGTCTTACAAGTGGAATTCATTCAATATCTTTTGCACAAATAGGCCAACAGTATCAAAAATGACATCTTCTCAAGAACGAGGTGACATTCGTCCAAAGCACAAGCCGATGGTGTCGCAGGTGACATTCGCTCAGCGACTTTTTCACAAATGGGCAAATAGTATCTCATGTGACATTCTCTCAAAGCACAAGCCAATGATATCGAATGTGACATTCACTCAAAGCACGATCCGATGCTGTCGTAGGTTGTCATTTGCTCAACATCTTTTGCACAAATGGGCCAACAATGTCGCATGTGATAACTGCTCATGGACCTAGCCAACGATGTTATAGGTGACATTCTCTCAAAGCTCATGACAATGGTGTCATATGAGGCATTCGCTTAACATCTTTGGAACAAATGGGCCAACAGTGTCGCAGATGACATTCGCTCGAAGCACGAGGTGACATTTGCCCAGAGCACAAGCCAATGGTCTCACAAGTTGAATTCACTCAACATATTTTGCACAAATAGGCCAACAGTGTGAAAGATGACATTTGCTCAAAGAATGAGTTGACATTCGTCCGAAGCACAAGCCGATGGTGCCGCAGCTGACATTCGCTCATCAACTTTTGCACAAATAGGCCAATAGTGTCGCATGTGACATTCTCTCAAAGAACGAGCAAATGATATCAATTATATCAAGGTGATATTCACTCAAAGCACGTTCCGATAGTGTGTCACAGGTGTCATTCGCTCAGCATTTTTTGCACAAATGGGCCAACAGTGTCGCATATGACATATGCTCAAAGAACTAGCCAATGATGTTATAGATGACATTCTCTCATAGCTCATGACAACGGTGTCACATGTGGTATTCGCTTAACATCCTTTTGCATAAATAGACCAACAGCGTCGCAGATGACATTTGCTCGAAGCATGAGGTGAAATTTACCCAAAGCACAAGCCGATTGTTTCACAAGTGGAATTCATTCAATATCTTTTGCACAAATGGGCCAACAGTATCAAAGATGACATTTTCTCAAAGAACGAGTGAACATTCGTCCAAAGCACAAACTGATCGTGCCGCAGCTGGCATTCGCTCAATAGCTTTTGCACAAATGGGCCAATAGTATTGCAGGTGACATTCTCTCAAAGGACGAGCCAATGATATCAAGGTGATATTCACTCAAAGCATGTTTCGATAGTGTCACCGATGTCATTCGCTCAATATTTTTTGCACAAATGGGCCAACAGTGTCGCATGTGACATGCTCAAAGAACTAGCCAACGATGTTATAGGTGACATTCTCTCAAAGCTCATGACAACGGTGTCACATGTGGCGTTCGCTTAACATACTTTGTATAAATAGGACAATAGCGTCGCAGATGATATTTGCTCGAAGCACAAGGTGACATTTACCCAAAGTACAAGCCGATGGTCTCACAAGTGGAATTCACTCAACATCATTTGCACAAATGGGCCAATAGAGTCAAATATGACATTTGCTCAAAGAACGAGGTGACATTCGTCCAAAGCACAAGCCGATGGTGTCGCATATGGCATTCGTTCAACAAATTTTTCACAAATGAGCAAATAGTATCGCATATGACATTCTCTCAAAGCACAAGCCAAGGATATCGAAGGTGACATTCACTCAAAGCACGATGCGATGGTGTCGCAGGTTGTCATTTGCTCAACATCTTTTGCATAAATGGGCCAACAGTATCGCATGTGACATCTGCTCAAAGTCTTAACCAACGATGTTATAGGTTACATTCTTGCAAAGCTCGTGACAATGGTGTGATATGAGGCATTCACTTAACATCTTTTGAACAAATGGGCCAACAGTGTCGCAGTTGACATTTGGGCGAAGCACGAGGTGACATTTTCCCAAAGCACAAGCCGATGGTCTCACAAGTTGAATTCACTCAACATATTTTGCACAAATAGGCCAACAGTGTCAAAGATGACATTCGCTCAAAGAACGAGTTGACATTCGTCCAAAGCACAAGTCGATAGTGCCGCAATTGGCATTCTCTCAACAACTTTTGTACAAATAGGCCAATAGTGTCGCATGTGACATTCTCTCAAAGAATGAGCCAATGATAACAAGGTGATATTCCCTCAAAGCACATTCCGATAGTGTCACGGGTGTCATTTCCTCCGCATCTTCTACACAAATGGGCTAACGGTGTTGCATGTGACATATGCTCAAAGAACTAGCCAATGATGTTATAGGTGACATTCTCTCAAAGATCATGATAACGGTATCACAAGTGGCATTCACTTAACATCCTTTTGCATAAATAAGCCAACAGCGTCGCAGATGACATTTGCTCGAAGCATGAGGTGACATTTACCCAAAGCACAAGTCGATTGTCTTACAAGTGGAATTCATTCAATATCTTTTACAAAAATGGGCCAACAGTATCAAAAATGACATCTTCTCAAGAACGAGGTGACATTCGTCCAAAGCACAAGCCGATGGTGTCGCAGGTGACATTCGCTCAACGACTTTTTCACAAATGGTTAAATAGTATCTCATGTGACATTCTCTCAAAGCATAAGCCAATGATATCGAAGGTGACATTCACTCAAAGCACGATCCGATGCTGTCGCAGGTTGTCATTTGCTCAACATTTTTTGCACAAATGGGCCAACGATGTCGCATGTGACAAGCGCTCAACGACCTAGCCAACGATGTTATAGGTGACATTCTCTCAAAGCTCATGACAATGGTGTCATATGAGGCATTCACTTAACATCTTTTGAACAAATGGGCCAACAGTGTCGCAGATGACATTCGCTCGAAGCAAGAGGTGATATTTGCCCAGAGCACAAGCCGATGGTCTCACAAGTTGAATTCACTCAACATATTTTGCACAAATAGGACAACAGTGTCAAAGATGACATTTGCTCAAAGAACGAGTTGACATTAGTCCGAAGCACAAGTCGATGGTGCCGCAGCTGACATTCGCTCATCAACTTTTGCACAAATAGGCCAATAGTGTCGCATGTGACATTCTCTCAAAGAATGAGCCAATGATATTAATGATATCAAGGTGATATTCATTCAAAGCACATTCCGATAGTGTCACAGGTGTCATTCGCTCAGCATCTTTTGCACAAATGGGCCAACAGTGTCGCATATGACATATGCTCAAAGAACTAGCCAATGATGTTATAGATGACATTCTCTCATAGCTCATGACAACGGTGTCACATGTGGTATTCGCTTAACATCCTTTTGCATAAATAGACCAACTGCGTCGTAGATGACATTTGCTCGAAGCATGAGGTGAAATTTACCCAAATCACAAGCCGATTGTCTCACAAGTGGAATTCATTCAATATCTTTTGCACAAATGGGCCAACAGTATCAAAGATGACATTTTCTCAAAGAACGAGTGAACATTCGTCCATAGCACAAACTGATCGTGTCGCAGCTGGCATTCGCTCAATAGCTTTTGCACAAATGGTCCAATAGTATTGCAGGTGACATTCTCTCAAAGGACGAGCCAATGATATCAAGGTGACATTCACTCAAATCATGTTCCGATAGTGTCACCGATGTCATTCGCTCAACATCTTTTGCACAAATGGGCCAACAGTGTCGCATGTGACATGCTCAAAGAACTAGCCAATGATGTTATAGGTGACATTCTCTCAAAGCTCATGACAACGGTGTCACATGTGGCGTTTGATTAACATCCTTTGTACAAATAGGCTAATAGCGTCACAGATGATATTTGCTCGAAGCACAAGGTGACATTTACCTAAAGCACAAGCCGATGGTCTCACAAGTTGAATTCACTCAACATCATTTGCACAAATGGGCCAATAGAGTCAAATATGACATTTGCTCAAAGAACGAGGTGACATTCGTCCAAAGCACAAGCCGATGGTGTCGCATATGGCATTCGTTCAACAAATTTTTCACAAATGGGCAAATAGTATCGCATATGACATTCTCTCAAAGCACAAGCCAAGGATATCGAAGGTGACATTCACTCAAAGTACGATCCGATGGTGTCGCAAGTTGTCATTTGCTCAACATCTTTTGCATAAATGGGCCAACAGTATCGCATGTGACATCTACTCAAAGTCTTAACCAACGATGTTATAGGTTACATTCTCTAGCAAAGCTCATGACAATGGTGTCATATGAGGCATTCGCTTAACATCTTTTGAACAAATGGGCCAAGAGTGTCGCAGTTGACATTTGGGCGAAGCACGAGGTGACATTTTTTCAAAGCACAAGCCGATGGTCTCACAAGTTGAATTCACTCAACATATTTTGCACAAATAGGCCAACAGTGTCAAAGATGACATTCGCTCAAAGAACGAGTTGACATTCGTCCAAAGCACAAGTCGATGGTGCCGCAATTGGCATTCGCTCAACAACTTTTGTACAAATAGGCCAATAGTGTCGCATGTGACATTCTCTCAAAGAATGAGCCAATTATAACAACGTGATATTCCCTCAAAGCACATTCCGATAGTGTCATGGGTGTCATTTCCTCAGCATCTTCTACACAAATGGGCCCACGGTGTTGCATGTGACATATGCTTAAAGAACTAGCCAATGATGTTATAGGTGACATTCTCTCAAAGATCATGATAACGGTATCACAAGTGGCATTCACTTAACATCCTTTTGCATAAATAAGCCAACAAAGCGTCGCATGAGATGACATTTGCTCGAAGCATGAGGTGACATTTACCCAAAGCACAAGTCGATTGTCTCACAAATGGAATTCATTCAATATTTTTTGCACAAATGGGCCAACAGTATCAAAAATGACATTTTCTCTAGAACGAGGTGACATTCGTCCAAAGCACAAGCCGATGGTGTCGCAGGTGACATTCGCTCAATGAATTTTTCACAAATGGGAAAATAGTATCGCATGTGACATTCTCTCAAAGCACAAGCCAATGATATCGAAGGTGACATTCACTTAAAGCACGATCCGATGGTGACACGGGTATCATTCGGTCAATATCTTTTGCATAAATGGGCCAGCAGTGTCGCATGTGACATCTGCTCAAAGAACTAGCCCACGATATTATTGGTGACATTCTCTCAAAGCTCATGACAATGGTGTCATATTAGGCATTCAATTAATATCTTTTGTACTAATAGGCCAATAGTGTCGCAGATGACATTCTCTCGAAGCACGAGGTGACATTTGCCCAAAGCACAAGCCGATGTTCTCACATGTGGAATTCACCCAACATATTTTGCACAAATAGGCCAACAATGTCAAAGATGACATTTGCTTAAATAATGAGTTGACATTCGTCCAAAGCACAAGCCGATGGTGCCGCAGTTGGCATTCGCTCAATAGCTTTTGCAGAAATAGGCCAATAGTGTCACATGTGATATTATCTCAAAGCACGAGCCAATGATAGCAAGGTGATATTCACTCAAAGCACGTTCCGATGGTGTCACGGGTGTCATTCTCTCAACATCTTTTGCACAAATGGGCCAACAGTGTCGCATGTGACATATGCTCAAAGAACTAGCCAATGATGTTATAGGTGACATTCTCTTAAAGCTCATTACAACGGTGTCACATGTGGCATTCGCTTAACATCCTTTGCATAAATGGGCCAACAGCGTCGTAGTTGACATTTGCTCGAAGCACGAGGTGACATTTACCCAAAGCACAAACCGATGGTCTCATAAGTGGAATTCACTCAACATCTTTTGCACAAATGGGCCAATAGAGTTAAAGATGACATTTGCTCAAAGAACGAGGTAACATTCGTCCAAAGCACAAGCCGATGGTGTCGCATGTGGCATTCGTTCAACAAATTTTTCACAAATGGGCAAATAGTATCGCATATGACATTCTCTCAAAGCACAAGCCAATGATATCGAAGGTGACATTCACACAAAGCACTATCCGATGGTGTCGCTGGTTGTCATTTGCTCAACATCTTTTGCATAAATGGGCCAACAGTTTCGCATGTGTCATCTGCTCAAAGACCTAGCCAATGACGTTATTAGTGACATTCTCTCAAAGCTCATGACAATGGTGTCATATGAGGCATTCGCTTAACATCTTTTGAACAAATGGGCCAACAGTGTCGCAGTTGACATTTGCTCGAAGCACGAGGTGACATTTGCCCAGAGCACAAGCCGATGGTCTCACAAGTTGAATTCACTCAACATATTTTGCATAAATAGGCCAACAGTGTCAAATATGAAATTTGCTTAAAGAACGAGTTGACATTCGTCCAAAGCACAAGCCGATGGTGCCACAGCTGGCATTCGCTCAACAACTTTTGCACAAATAAGCCAATAGTGTCGCATGTGACATTCTCTCAAGGAACGAGCCAATTATATCAAGGTGATATTCACTCAAAGCACGTTCCGATAGTATCACGGGTGTCATTCGCTCAGCATCTTCTGCACAAATGGGCCAACAATATCGCATGTGAAATATGCTCAAAGAACTAGCCAATGATGTTATAGGTGACATTCTCTCAAAACTCATGACAACGGTGTCACATGTGGCGTTCACTTAACATCCTTTTGCATAAATAGGCCAATAGCGTCGCAGATGACATTTGCTCGAAGCATGAGGTGACATTTACCCAAAGCACAAGTCGATTGTCTCACAAGTGGAATTCATTCAATATCTTTTGCACAAATGGGCCAACAGTATCAAAACTGACATTTTCTCAAGAACGAGGTGACATTCGTCCAAAGCACAAGCCGATGGTGTCGCAGGTTACATTCGCTCAGCGACTTTTTCACAAATGGGCAAATAGTATCTCATGTGACATTCTCTCAAAGCACAAGCCAATGATATCGAATGTGACATTCACTCAAAGCACGATCCGATGCTGTCGTAGGTTGTCATTTGATCAACATCTTTTGCATAAATGGGCCAACAGTGTCGCATGTGACATCTGCTCAAAGTCCTAGCCAATGATGTTTTAGGTGACATTCTCTCAAAGATCATGACAATGGTGTCATATGAGGCATTCGCTTAACATCTTTTGAACAAATGGGCCAACAGTGTCGCAGTTGACATTTGCTCGAAGCACGAGGTGACATTTGCCCAAAGCACAAGTCGATGGTCTCACAAGTTGAATTCACTCAACATATTTTGCATAAATAGTCCAACAGTGTCAAAGATGACATTTGCTCAAAGAACGAGTAGACATTCGTCCGAAGCACAAGCCGATGGTGCCGCAGCTGACATTCGCTCATCAACTTTTGCACAAATAGGCCAATAGTGTCTGCATGTGACATTCTCTCAAAGAACGAGCCAATGATATCAAGGTGATATTCACTCAAAGCACGTTCCGAGAGAGTCACAGGTGTCATTCGCTCAGCATCTTTTGCACAAATGGGCCAACAGTGTCGCATGTCACATATTCTCAAAGAACTAGCCAATGATGTTATAGATGACATTCTCTCAATGCTCATGAGAACGGTGTCATATGTGGCATTCGCTTAACATCCTTTTGCATAAATAGGCCAACAGCGTCGCAGATGACATTTGCTCGAAGCATGAGGTGACATTTACCCAAAGCACAAGTCGATTGTCTCACAAGTGGAATTCATTCAATATCTTTTGCACAAATGGGCCAACAGTATCAAAAATGACATTTTCTCAAGAACGAGGTGACATTCGTCCAAAGCACAAGCCGATGGTGTCGCTGGTGACATTCGCTCAATGACTTTTTCACAAATGGGCAAATAGTATCCCATGTGACATTCTCTTAAAGCACAAGCCAATGATATCGAAGGTGACATTCACTCAAAGCACGATCCGATGCTGTCGCAGGTTGTCATTTGCTCAACATCTTTTGCACAAATGGGCCAATAGTGTCGCATATGACATCTGCTCAAGGACCTAGCCAACGATGTTATAGGTGACATTGTCTCAAAGCTCATGACAATGGTGTCATATGAGGCATTCGCTTAACATCTTTTGAACAAATGGGCCAATAGTGTCGCAGTTGACATTTGCTCGAAGCACGAGATGACATTTGCCCAAAGCACAAGCCGATGGTCTCACAAGTTGAATTCACTCAACATATTTTGCATAAATAGGCCAACAGTGTCAAAGATGACATTTGCTCAAAGAACGAGTTGACATTCGTCCGAAGCACAAGCCGACGGTGCCGCAGCTGACATTCGCTCATCAACTTTTGCACAAATAGGTCAATAGTGTCGCATGTGACATTCTCTCAAAGAACGAGCCAATGATATCAAGGTGATATTCACTCAAAGCACGTTCCGATAGTGTCACAGGTGTCATTCGCTCAGCATCTTTTGCACAAATTGGCCAACAGTGTCGCATGTGACATATGCTCAAAGAACTAGCCAATGATGTTATAGATGACATTCTCTCAAAGCTCATGACAACGGTGTCATATGTGGCATTCGCTTAACATCCTTTTGCATAAATAGGCCAACAGCGTCGCAGATGACATTTGCTCGAAGCATGAGGTGACATTTATCCAAAGCACAAGTCGATTGTCTCACAAGTGGAATTCATTCAATATCTTTTGCACATATGGGCCAACATTATCAAAAATGACATTTTCTCAAGAACGAGGTGACATTCGTCCAAAGCACAAGCCGATGGTGTCGCTGGTGACATTCGCTCAATGACTTTTTCCCAAATGGGTAAATAGTATCCCATGTGACATTCTCTTAAAGCACAAGCCAATGATATCGAAGGTGACATTCACTCAAAGCACGATCCGATGGTAACACGGGTTGTCATTTGCTCAACATCTTTTGCAAAAATGGGCCAATAGTGTCGCATGTGACATCTTCTCAAGGACCTAGCCAACGATGTTATAGGTGACATTCTCTCAAAGCTCATGACGATGGTGTCATATGAGGCATTCGCTTAACATCTTTTGAACAAATGGGCCAACAGTGTCGCAGTTGACATTTACTCGAAGCACGAGGTGACATTTGCGCAAAGCACATGCCGATTGTCTCACAAGTTGAATTCACTCAACATATTTTGCATAAATAGGCCAATAGTGTCAAATATGACATTTGTTCAAAGAATGAGTTGACATTCGTCCGAAGCACAAGCCGATGGTGCCGCAGCTGACATTCGCTCATCAACTTTTGCACAAATAGGCCAATAGTATCGCATGTGACATTCTCTCAAAGAACGAGCCAATGATATCAAGGTAATATTCACTCAAAGCACGTTCCGATAGTGTCACAGGTGTCATTCGCTCAGCATCTTTTGCACAAATGGGCCAACAGTGTCGCATGTGACATATGCTCAAAGAACTAGCCAATGATGTTATAGATGACATTCTCTCAAAGCTCATGACAACGGTGTCATATGTGGCATTCGCTTAACATCCTTTTGCATAAATAAGCCAACAGCGTCGCAGATGACATTTGCTCAATGCATGAGGTGAAATTTACCCAAAGCACAAGCCGATTGTCTCACAAGTGGAATTCATTCAATATCTTTTGCACAAATGGGCCAACAGTATCAAATATGACATTTTCTCAAAGAACGAGTCAACATTCATCCAAAGCACAAGCTCATGGTGCCGCAGCTGGCATTCGCTCAACCGTTTTTGCACAAATAGGCCAATATTATTGCAGGTGACATTCTCTCAAAGAACGAGCCGATGATATGAAGGTGATATTCACTCAAAGCATGTTCCGATAGTGTCACGGATGTCATTCGCTCAACATTTTTTGCACAAATGGGCCAACAGTGTCGCATGTGACATGCTCAAAGAACTAGCCAATGATGTTATAGATGACATTCTCTCAAAGATCATGACAACGGTGTCACATGTGGCGTTCGCTTAACATACTTTGTACAAATAGGCCAATAGCGTCGCAGATGATATTTGCTCGAAGCACAAGGTGACATTTACCCAAAGCACAAGCCCATGGTCTCACAAGTGGAATTCACTCAACATCATTTGCACAAATGGGCTAATAGAGTCAAATATGACATTTGCTCAAAGAACGAGGTGACATTCGTTCAAAGCACAAGTCGATAGTGTGGCATGTGGCATTCTTTCAACAAATTTTTCACAAATGGGCAAATAGTATCGCATATGACATTCTCTCAAAGCACAAGCCAAGGATATCGAAGGTGACATTCACTCAAAGCACGATCCGATGGTGTCGCAGGTTGTCATTTGCTCAACATCTTTTGCATAAATGGGACAATAGTGTCGCATGTGACATCTGCTCAAAGACCTAGCCAACGATGTTATAGGTGACATTCTCTCAAAGCTCATGACAATGGTGTCATATGAGGCATTCGCTTAACATCTTTTGAACAAATGGGCCAACAGTGTCGCAGTTGACATTTGCTCCAAGCACGAGGTTACATTTGCCCAAAGCACAAGCCGATGGTCTCACAAGTTGAATTCACTCAACATATTTTGCATAAATAGGCCAACAGTGTCAAAGATGACATTTGCTCAAAGAACGAGTTGACATTCGTCCAAAGCATAATTCGATGGTGCCGCAGCTGACATTCGCTCATCAACTTTTGCACAAATAGGCCAATAGTGTCGCATGTGACATTCTCTCAAAGAATGAGCCAATGATATCAAGGTGATATTCACTCAAAGCACGTTCCGATAGTGTCACAGGTGTCATTCGCTCAGCATCTTTTGCACAAATGGGCCAACAGTGTCGCATGTGACATATGCTCAAAGAACTAGCCAATGATGTTATAGATGACATTCTCTCAAAGCTCATGACAACGGTGTCATATGTGGCATTCGCTTCACATCCTTTTGCATAAATAGGCCAACGAGCATCGCGAGATGATATTTGCTCGAAGCATGAGGTGAAATTTACTCAAAGCACAAGTCGATTGTCTCACAAGTGGAATTCATTCAATATCTTTTGCACAAATGGGCCAACAAAGTATCAAAGTTGACATTTTCTCAAAGAACGAGGTGACATTCGTCCAAAGCACAAGTCGATAGTGTCGCATGTGGAATTCGTTCAACAAATTTTTCACAAATGGGCAAATAGCATCGCATATGACATTCTCTCAAAGCACAAGCCAAGGATATCGAAGGTGACATTCACTCAAAGCACGATCCGATGGTGTCGCAGATTGTCATTTGCTCAACATCTTTTGCATAAATGGGACAATAGTGTCGCATGTGACATCTGCTCAAAGACCTAGCCAACGATGTTATAGGTGACATTCTCTCAAAGCTCATGACAATGGTGTCATATGAGGCATTCGCTTAACATCTTTTGAACAAATGGGCCAACGAGTGTCGCAGTTGACATTTGCTCGAAGCACGAGGTGACATTTGCCCAAAGCACAAGCCGATGGTCTCACAAGTTGAATTCACTTAACATATTTTGCATAAATAGGCCAACAGTGTCAAAGATGACATTTGCTCAAAGAACGAGTTGACATTCGTCCGAAGCACAAGCCGATGGTGCCGCAGCTGACATTCGCTCATCAACTTTTGCACAAATAGGCCAATAGTGTCACATGTGACATTCTCTCAAAGAACGAGCAAATGATATCAAGGTGATATTCACTCAAACCACGTTCCGATAGTGTCACAGGTGTCATTCGCTCAGCATATTTTGCACAAATGGGCCAACAGTGTCGCATGTGACATATGCTCAAAGAACTAACCAATGATGTTATAGATGACATTCTCTCAAAGCTCATGACAACGGTGTCATATATGGCATTCGCTTAACATCCTTTTGCATAAATAGGCCAACGGCGTCGCATGAGATGACATTTGCTCGAAGCATGAGGTGACATTTACCCAAAGCACAAGCCGATGGTCTCACAAGTGGAATTAACTCAACATCATTTGCACAAATGGGCCAATAGAGTCAAATATGACATTTGCTCAAAGAACGAGGTGACATTCGTCCAAAGCACAAGCCGATGGTGTCGCATGTGGCATTCGTTCAACAAAATTTTCACAAATGGGCAAATAGTATCTCATATGACATTCTCTCAAAGCACAAGCCAAGGATATCGAAGGTGACATTCACTCAAAGCTCGATCCGATGGTGTCGCAGGTTGTCATTTGCTCAACATCTTTTGCTTAAATGGGCCAACAGTGTCGCATGTGACATCTGCTCAAAGACCTAGCCAACGATGTTATAGGTGACATTCTCTCAAAGCGCATGGCAATGGTGTCATATAAGTCATTCCCTTAACATCTTTTGAACAAATGGGCCAACAGTGTCGCAGTTGACATTTGCTCGAAGAACGAGGTTACATTTGCCCAAAGCACAAGCCGATGGTCTCACAAGTTGAATTCACCCAACATATTTTGCATAAATAGGCCAACAATGTCAAAGGTGACATTTGCTCAAAGAACGAGTTGACATTCGTCCGAAGCACAAGCCGATGGTGCCGCAGCTGACATTCGCTCATCAACTTTTGCACAAATAGGTCAATAGTGCCGAATGTGACATTCTCTCAAAGAACGAGCCAATGATATCAAGGTGATTTTCACTCAAAGCACGTTCCGATAGTGTCACAGGTGTCATTCGCTCAGCATGTTTTGCACAAATGAGCCAACAGTTTCGCATGTGACATATGCTCAAAGAACTAACCAATGATGTTATAGATGACATTCTCTCAAAGCTCATGACAACGGTGTCATATATGGCATTCGCTTAACATCCTTTTGCATAAATAGGCCAACAGCGTCGCAGATGACATTTGCTCGAAGCATGAGGTGACATTTACCCAAAGCACAAGCCGATGGTCTCACAAGTGGAATTAACTCAACATCATTTGCACAAATGGGCCAATAGAGTCAAATATGACATTTGCTCAAAGAACGAGGTGACATTCGTCCAAAGCACAAGCCGATGGTGTCGCATGTGGCATTCGTTCAACAAAATTTTCACAAATGGGCAAATAGTATCTCATATGACATTCTCTCAAAGCACAAGCCAAGGATATCGAAGGTGACATTCACTCAAAGCACGATCCGATGGTGTCGCGGTTGTCATTTGCTCAACATCTTTTGCTTAAATGGGCCAACGAGTGTCGCATGTGACATCGCTCAAAGACCTAGCCAACGATGTTATAGGTGACATTCTCTCAAAGCTCATGACAATGGTGTCATATAAGTCATTCCCTTAACATCATTTGAACAAATGGGCCAACAAAGTGTCGCGATTGACATTTGCTCGAAGAACGAGGTTACATTTGCCCAAAGCACAAGCCGATGGTCTCACAAGTTGAATTCACCCAACATATTTTGCATAAATAGGCCAACAATGTCAAAGATGACATTTGCTCAAAGAACGAGTTGACATTCGTCCGAAGCACAAGCCGATGGTGCCGTAGCTGACATTCGCTCATCAACTTTTGCACAAATAGGTCAATAGTGCCGAATGTGACATTCTCTCAAAGAACGAGCCAATGATATCAAGGTGATTTTCACTCAAAGCACGTTCCGATAGTGTCACAGGTGTCATTCACTCAGCATCTTTTACACAAATGGGCCAACAGTTTCGCATGTGACATATGCTCAAAGAACTAACCAATGATGTTATAGATGACATTCTCTCATAGCTCGTGACAACGGTGTCATATATGGCATTCGCTTAACATCCTTTTGCATAAATAGGCCAAATAGCGTCGCAGATGACATTTGCTCGAAGCATGAGGTGACATTAACCCAAAGCACAAGCCGATGGTCTCACAAGTGGAATTAACTCAACATCATTTGCACAAATGGGCCAATAGAGTCAAATATGACATTTGCTCAAAGAACGAGGTGACATTCGTCCAAAGCACAAGCCGATGGTGTCGCATGTGGCATTCGTTCAACAAAATTTTCACAAATGGGCAAATAGTATCTCATATGACATTTTCTCAAAGCACAAGCCAAGGATATCGAAGGTGACATTCACTCAAAGCACGATCCGATGGTGTCGCAGGTTGTCATTTGCTCAACATCTTTTGCTTAAATGGGCCAACAGTGTCGCATGTGACATCTGCTCAAAGACCTAGCCAACGATGTTATAGGTGACATTCTCTCAAAGCTCATGACAATGGTGTCATATAAGTCATTCCCTTAACATCTTTTGAACAAATGGGCCAACAGTGTCGCAGTTGACATTTGCTCGAAGAACGAGGTTACATTTGCCCAAAGCACAAGCCGATGGTCTCACAAGTTGAATTCACCCAACATATTTTGCATAAATAGGCCAACAATGTCAAAGATGACATTTGCTCAAAGAACGAGTTGACATTCGTCCGAAGCACAAGTCGATGGTGCCGTAGCTGACATTCGCTCATCAACTTTTGCACAAATAGGTCAATAGTGCCGAATGTGACATTCTCTCAAAGAACGAGCCAATGATATCAAGGTGATTTTCACTCAAAGCACGTTCCGATAGTGTCACAGGTGTCATTCACTCAGCATCTTTTGCACAAATGGGCCAACAGTTTCGCATGTGATATATGCTCAAAGAACTAACCAATGATGTTATAGATGACATTCTCTCATAGCTCATGACAACGGTGTCATATATGGCATTCGCTTAACATCCTTTTGCATAAATAGGCCAACAGCGTCGCAGATGACATTTGCTCGTAGCATGAGGTGACATTTACCCAAAGCACAAGCCGATGGTCTCACAAGTGGAATTAACTCAACATCATTTGCACAAATGGGCCAATAGAGTCAAATATGACATTTGCTCAAAGAACGAGGTGACATTCGTCCAAAGCACAAGCCGATGGTGTCGCATGTGGCATTCGTTCAACAAAATTTTCACAAATGGGCAAATAGTATCTCATATGACATTTTCTCAAAGCACAAGCCAAGGATATCGAAGGTGACATTCACTCAAAGCACGATCCGATGGTGTCGCAGGTTGTCATTTGCTCAATATCTTTTGCTTAAATGGGCCAACAGTGTCGCATGTGACATCTGCTCAAAGACCTAGCCAACGATGTTATAGGTGACATTCTCTCAAAGCTCATGACAATGGTGTCATATAAGTCATTCGCTCAACATCTTTTGAACAAATGGGCCAACAGTGTCGCAGTTGACATTTGCTCGAAGAACGAGGTTACATTTGCCCAAAGCATAAGCCGATGGTCTCACAAGTTGAATTCACCCAACATATTTTGCATAAATAGGCCAACAATGTCAAAGATGACATTTGCTCAAAGAACG
Source organism: Anisodus tanguticus (assembly GCA_034509755.1). Taxonomy (NCBI): domain Eukaryota; kingdom Viridiplantae; phylum Streptophyta; class Magnoliopsida; order Solanales; family Solanaceae; genus Anisodus; species Anisodus tanguticus. Next base: position 15,824,445 of record CM067548.1, on the reverse strand, counting down.
AGTTGACATTCGTCCGAAGCACAAGCCGATGGTGCCGCAGCTGACATTCGCTTATCAACTTTTGCACAAATAGGTCAATAGTGCCGAATGTGACATTCTCTCAAAGAACGAGCCAATGATATCAAGGTGATATTCACTCAAAGCACGTTCCGATAGTGTCACAGGTGTCATTCGCTCAGCATCTTTTGCACAAATGGGCCAACAGTGTCGCATGTGACATATGCTCAAAGAACTAGCCAATGATTTTATAGGTGACATTCTCTCAAGGCTCATGACAACGGTGTCACATATGGCATTCGCTTAACATACTTTGTACAAATAGGCCAATAGCGTCGCAGATGATATTTGCTCGAAGCACAAGGTGACATTTACCCAAAGCACAAGCCGATGGTCTCACAAGTGGAATTCACTCAACATCATTTGCACAAATGGATCAATAGAGTCAAATATGACATTTGCTCAAAGAACGAGGTGACATTCGTCCAAAGTACAAGTCGATAGTGTGGCATGTGGCATTCGTCCAACAATTGTTTCACAAATGGGCAAATAGTATCGCATATGACATTCTCTCAAAGCACAAGCCAAGGATATCGAAGGTGACATTCACTCAAAGCACGATTCGATGGTGTCGCGGGTTGTCATTTGCTGAACATCATTTGCATAAATGGGCCAATAGTGTCGCATGTGACATCTCGCTCAAAGACCTAGCCAACGATGTTATAGGTGACATTCTCTCAAAGCTCATGACAATGGTGTCATATGAGGCATTCGCTTAACATCTTTTGAACAAATAGGCCAACAGTGTCGCAGTTGACATTTGCTCGAAGCACGAGGTGACATTTGGCCAAAGCACTTGCCGATGGTCTCACAAGTTGAATTCACTCAACATATTTTGCATAAATAGGCCAACAGTGTCAAAGATGACATTTGCTCAAAGAACGAGTTGACATTCGTCCGAAGCACAAGCCGATAGTGCCGCAGCTGACATTCGCTCATCAACTTTTGCACAAATAGGACAATAGTGTCGCACGTGACATTCTCTCAAAGAATGAGTCAATTATATCAAGGTGATATTCACTCAAAGCACATTCCGATAGTGTCACAGGTGTCATTCGCTCAGCATTTTTTGCACAAATGGGCCAACAATGTCGCATGTGACATATGCTCAAAGAACTAGATAATGATGTTATAGATGACATTCTCTCAAAGCTCATGACAACGGTGTCATATGTGGCATTCGCTTAACATCCTTTTGCATAAATAGGCCAACAGCGTCGCAGATGACATTTGCTCGAAGCATGAGGTGACATTTACCCGAAGCACAAGTCGATTGTCTCACAAGTGGAATTCATTCAATATCTTTTGCACAAATGGGCCAACAGTATCAAAAATGACATTTTCTCAAGAACGAGGTGACATTCGTCCAAAGCATAAGCCGATGGTGTCGCTGGTGACATTCGCTCAATGACTTTTTCACAAATGGGCAAATAGTATCCCATGTGACATTCTCTTAAAGCATAAGCCAATGATATCGAAGGTGACATTCACTCAAAGAACGATCCGATGATGTCGCAGGTTGTCATTTGCTCAACATCTTTTGCATAAATGGGCCAACAGTGTCACATGTGACATCTGCTCAAAGACCTAGCCAATGATGTTATAGGTGACATTCTCTCAAAGCTCATGACAATGGTGTCATATGAGGCATTCGCTTAACATCTTTTGAACAAATAGGCCAACAGTGTCGCAGTTGACATTTTCTCGAAGCACGAGGTGACATTTGGCCAAAGCACAAGCCGATGGTCTCACAAGTTGAATTCACTCAACATATTTTGCATAAATAGGCCAACAGTGTCAAAGATGACATTTGCTCAAAGAACGAGTTGACATTCGTCCGAAGCACAAGCCGATGGTGCCGCAGCTGACATTCGCTCATAAACTTTTGCACAAATAGGCCAATAGTGTCGCATGTGACATTCTCTCAAAGAACGAGTCAATGATATCAAGGTGATATTCACTCAAAGCACGTTCCGATAGTGTCACAGGTGTCATTCGCTCAGCATCTTTTGCACAAATGGGCCAACAATGTCGCATGTGACATATGCTCAAAGAACTAGATAATGATGTTATAGATGACATTCTCTCAAAGCTCATGACAACGGTGTCATATGTGGCATTCGCTTAACATCCTTTTGCATAAATAGGCCAACAGCGTCGCAGATGACATTTGCTCGAAGCATGAGGTGACATTTACCCGAAGCACAAGTCGATTGTCTCACAAGTGGAATTCATTCAATATCTTTTGCACAAATGGGCCAACAGTATCAAAAATGACATTTTCTCAAGAACGAGGTGACATTCGTCCAAAGCATAAGCCGATGGTGTCGCTGGTGACATTCGCTCAATGACTTTTTCACAAATGGGAAAATAGTATCCCATGTGACATTCTCTTAAAGCATAAGCCAATGATATCGAAGGTGACATTCACTCAAAGAACGATCCGATGATGTCGCAGGTTGTCATTTGCTCAACATCTTTTGCATAAATGGGCCAACAGTGTCGCATGTGACATCTGCTCAAAGTCCTAGCCAATGATGTTATAGGTGACATTCTCTCAAAGCTCATGACAATGGTGTCATATGAGGCATTCGCTTAACATCTTTTGAACAAATGGGCCAACAGTGTCGCAGTTAACATTTGCTCGAAACACGAGGTGACATTTCCCCAAAGCACAAGCCGATGGTCTCACAAGTTGAATTCACTCAACATATTTTGCACAAATAGGCCAACAGTGTCAAAGATGACATTTGCTCAAAGAACGAGTTGACATTCGTCCGAAGTACAAGCCGATGGTGCCGCAGCTGACATTCGCTCATCAACTTTTGCATAAATAGGCGAATAGTGTCGCATGTGACATTCTCTCAAAGAATGAGCCAATGATATCAAGGTGATATTCACTCAAAGCACGTTCCGATAGTGTCACAGGTGTCATTCGCTCAGCATCTTTTGCACAAATGGGCCAACAGTGTCGCATGTGACATATGCTCAAAGAACTAGCCAATGATGTTATAGATGACATTCTCTCAAAGCTCATGACAACGGTGTCATATGTGGCAATCGCTTAACATCCTTTTGCATAAATAGGCCAACAAAGACGTCGCAGATGACATTTGCTCGAAGCATGAGGTGAAATTTACCCAAAGCACAAGTCGATTGTTTCACAAGTGGAATTCATTCAATATCTTTTGCACAAATGGGCCAACAGTATCAAAGTTGACATTTTCTCAAACAACGAGTGAACATTCGTCCAAAGCACAAGCTCATGGTGCCGCAGCTGGCATTCGCTCAACATCTTTTGCACAAATAGGCCAATAGTATTGCAGGTGACATTCTCTCAAAGGACGAGCAAATGATATCAAGGTGATATTCACTCAAAGCATGTTCCGATGGTGTCACGGATGTCATTCGCTCAACATTTTTTGCACAAATGGGCCAACAGTGTCGCATGTGACATGCTCAAAGAACTAGCCAATGATGTTATAGATGACATTCTCTCAAAGCTCATGACAACGGTGTCACATGTGGCGTTCGCTTAACATACTTTGTACAAATAGGCCAATAGCGTCGCAGATGATATTTGCTCGAAGCACAAGGTGACATTTACCCAAAGCACAAGCCGATGTTCTCACAAGTGGAATTCACTCAACATCATTTGCACAAATGGGCTAATAGAGTCAAATATGACATTTGCTCAAAGAACGAGGTGACATTCGTCTAAAGCACAAGTCGATAGTGTGGCATGTGGCATTCGTTCAACAAATTTTTCACAAATGGGCAAATAGTATCACATATGACATTCTCTCAAAGCACAAGCCAAGGATATCGAAGGTGACATTCACTCAAAGCACGATCCGATAGTGTCGCAGGTTGTCATTTGCTCAACATCTTTTGCATAAATGGGACAATAGTGTCGCATGTGACATCTGCTCAAAGACCTAGCCAACGATGTTATAGGTGACATTCTCTCAAAGCTCATGACAATGGTTTCATATGAGGCATTCGCTTAACATCTTTTGAACAAATGGGCCAACAGTTTCGCAGTTGACATTTGCTCGAAGCACGAGGTTACATTTGCCCAAAGCACAAGCCGATGGTCTCACAAGTTGAATTCACTCAACATATTTTGCATAAATAAGCCAACAGTGTCAAAGATGACATTTGATCAAAGAATGAGTTGACATTCGTCCAAAGCACAAGCCGATGGTGCCGCGGTGACATTCGCTCATCAACTTTTGCACAAATGGCCAATAGTGTCGCATGTGACATTCTCTCAAAGATCGAGCCAATGATATCAAGGTGATATTCACTCAAAGCACGTTCCGATAGGGTCACGGTGTCATTCGCTCAGCATCTTTTGCACAAATGGGCCAACAGTGTCGCATGTTACATATGCTCAAAGAACTAGCCAATGATGTTATAGATGACATTCTCTCAAAGCTCATGACAACGGTGTCATATGTGGCATTCACTTAACATCCTTTTGCATAAATAGGCCAACAGCATCGCAGATGACATTTGCTCGAAGCATTAGGTGAAATTTACCCAAAGCACAAGCTGATTGTCTCACAAGTGGAATTCATTCAATATCTCTTTGCATAAATGGGCCAACAGTATCAAAGTTGACATTTTTTCAAAGAACGAGTGAACATTCGTCCAAAGCACAAGCTCAAGGTGCCGCAGCTGGCATTCGCTCAACATCTTTTGCACAAATAGGCCAATAGTATTGCAGGTGACATTCTCTCAAAGGACAAGCCAATGATATCAAGGTGATATTCACTCAAAGCATGTTCCGATGGTGTCACGGATGTCATTCGCTTAACATCTTTTGCACAAATGGGCCAACAGTGTCGCATGTGACATGCTCAAAGAACTATCCAATGATGTTATAAACGACATATTCTCAAACCTCATGACAACGGTTTCACATGTGGCGTTCTCTTAACATACTTTGTACAAATAGGCCAATAGCGTCGCGGATGATATTTGCTCGAAGCACAAGGTGACATTTACCCAAAGCACAAGCCCATGGTCTCACAAGTGGAATTCACTCAACATCATTTGCACAAATGGGCTAATAGAGTCAAATATGATATTTGCTCAAAGAACGAGGTGACATTCGTCAAAGCACAAGTCGATAGTGTGGCATGTGGCATTCTTTCAACAAATTTTTCACAAATGGGCAAATAGTATCGCATATGACATTCTCTCAAAGCACAAGCCAAGGATATCGAAGGTGACATTCACTCAAAGCACGATCCGATGGTGTCGCAGTTGTCATTTGCTCAACATCTTTTGCATAAATGGGACAATAGTGTCGCATGTGACATCGCTCAAAGACCTAGCCAACGATGTTATAGGTGACATTCTCTCAAAGCTCATGACAATGGTGTCATATGAGGCATTCGCTTAACATCTTTTGAACAAATGGGCCAACAAAGTGTCGCGAGTTGACATTTGCTCCAAGCACGAGGTTACATTTGCCCAAAGCACAAGCCGATGGTCTCACAAGTTGAATTCACTCAACATATTTTGCATAAATAGGCCAACAAAGTGTCAAAGATGACATTTGCTCAAAGAACGAGTTGACATTCGTCCAAAGCATAATTCGATGGTGCCGCAGTGACATTCGCTCATCAACTTTTGCACAAATAGGCCAATAGTTCGCATGTGACATTCTCTCAAAGAATGAGCCAATGATATCAAGGTGATATTCACTCAAAGCACGTTCCGATAGTGTCACAGGTGTCATTCGCTCAGCATCTTTTGCACAAATGGGCCAACAGTGTCGCATGTGACATATGCTCAAAGAACTAGCCAATGATGTTATAGATGACATTCTCTCAAAGCTCATGACAACGGTGTCATATGTGGCATTCGCTTAACATCCTTTTGCATAAATAGGCCAACAGCATCGCAGATGATATTTGCTCGAAGCATGAGGTGAAATTTACTCAAAGCACAAGCTGATTGTCTCACAAGTGGAATTCATTCAATATCTTTTGCACAAATGGGCCAACAGTATCAAAGTTGACATTTTCTCAAAGAACGAGGGAACATTCGTCCAAAGCACAAGCTCATGGTGCCGCAGCTGGCATTCGCTCAACATCTTTTGCAAATATGCCAATAGTATTGCAGGTGACATTCTCTCAAAGGACGAGCCAATGATATCAAGGTGATATTCACTCATGGCATGTTCCGATGGTGTCTCGAATGTCATTCGCTCAACATCTTTTGCACAAATGGGCCAACAGTGTCGCATGTCACATCTGTTCAAAGACCTAGCCAACGATGTTATAGGTGACATTCTCTCAAAGCTCATGACAATGGTGTCATATGAGGCATTCGCTTAACATCTTTTGAACAAATGGGCTAACAGTGTCGCAGTTGACATTTGTTCGAAGCACGAGGTTACATTTGCCCAAAGCACAAGCCGATGATCTCACAAGTTGAATTCACTTAACATATTTTGCACAAATAGGCCAACAGTGTTAAAGATGATATTAGCTCAAAGAACAAGTTGACATTCGTCCAAAGCACAAGTCGATGGTGCCGCAACTGGCATTCGCTCAACAACATTTGCACAAATAAGCCAATAATGTCGCATGTGATATTCTCTCAAAGAACGAGCCAATGATATCAAGGTGATATTCACTCAAAGCACGTTCCGATAGTGTCAAGGGTGTCATTCGCTCAACATCTTCTGCACAAATGGGCTAACAGTGTCGCATGTGACATGCTCAAACAACTAGCCAATGATGTTATAGGTGACATTCTCTCAAACCTCATGACAACGGTGTCACAAGTGGCATTCACTTAACTTCCTTTTGCATAAATAGGCCAACAACGTCGCAGATGATATTTGCTCGAAGCATGAGGTGACATTTACCCAAAGCACAAGCCGATTGTCTCACAAGTGGAATTCATTCAATATCTTTTGCACAAATGGGCCAACAGTATCAAAAATGACATTTTCTCAAGAATGAGGTGACATTCGTCCAAAGCACAAGCCAATGGTGTCACAGGTGACATTCGGTCAACGACTTTTTCACAAATGGGCAAATAGTATCGCATGTGACATTCTCTCAATGCACAAGCCAATGATATCGAAGGTGACATTCACTCAAAGCACGATCCGATGGTGACACGGGTATCATTCGGTCAACATCTTTTGCACAAATGGACCAACAGTATCGCATGTGACATCAGCTCAAAGAACTAGCCAATGATATTATTGGTGTCATTCTCTCAAAGCTCATGACAATGGTGTCATATTAGGCATTCACTTAATATCTTTTGAACAAATGGGCCAACAGTGTCGCAGATGACATTTGCTCGAAGCTCGAGGTGACATTTGCCCAAAGCACAAGCCGATGTTCTCACAAGTAGAATTCACCCAACTTATTTTGCAAAAATAGGCCAACAATGTCAAAGATAACATTTGCTCAAAGAACGAGTTGACATTCGTCCAAAGCACAAGCCGATGGTGCCGCAGCTGGCCTTCGCTCAATAGCTTTTGCACAAATAGGCCAATAGTGTCGCATGTGACATTCTCTCAAAGAACGAGCCAATGATATCAAGGCGATATTCACTCAAAGCGTATTCCGATAGTGTCACGGGTGTCATTCACTCAGCATCTTCTGCACAAATAGGCCAACAGTGTCGCATGTGACATATGCTCAAACAACTACCCAATGATGTTATAGGTGACATTCTCTCAAACCTCATGACAACGGTGTCACAAGTGGCATTCACTTAACATCCTTTTGCATAAATAGGCCAACGGCGTCGCAGATGATATTTACTCGAAGCATGAGGTGACATTTACCCAAAGCACAAGCCGATTGTCTCACAAGTGGAATTCATTCAATATCTTTTGCACAAATGGGCCAACAGTATCAAAAATGACATTTTCTCAAGAACGAGGTGACATTCGTCCAAAGCAGAAGCCAATGGTGTCACAGGTAACATTCGCTCAACGATTTTTTCACAAATGGGCAAATAGTATCGCATATGACATTCTCTCAATGCACAAGCCAATGATATCGAAGGTGACATTCACTCAAAGCACGATCCGATGGTGACACGGGTATCATTCGGTCAACATCTTTTGCACAAATGAACCAACAGTGTCGCATGTGACATCTGCTCAAAGAACTAGCCAATGATATTATTGGTGACATTCTCTCAAAGCTCATGACAATGGTGTCATATTAGGCATTCGCTTAATATCCTTTGAACAAATGGGCCAACGGTTGTCGCATGAGATGACATTCGCTCGAAGCACGAGGTGACATTTGCCCAAAGCACAAGCCGATGTTCTCACAAGTGGAATTCACCCATTATATTTTGCACAAATAGGCGAACAATGTCAAAGATGACATTTGCTCAAAGAGCGAGTTGACATTCGTCCAAAGCACAAGCCGATGGTGCCGCAGCTGGCATTCGCTAAATATCTTTTGCACAAATAGGCCAATAGTGTCACATGTGACATTATCTCAAAGAATGAGCCAATGATAGCAAGGTGATATTCACTCAAAGCACATTCCGATAGTGTCACGGGTGTAATTCGCTCAGCATCTTCTGCACAAATGGGCCAACAGTGTCGCATGTGACATATGCTCAAAGAACTAGACAATGATGTTATAGGTGACATTCTCTCATAGCTCATGACAACGGTGTCACATGTGGCATTCTCTTTACATCCTTTGCACAAATGGGCCAACAGCGTCGCGCAGATGACATTTGTTCGAAGCACGAGGTAACTTTTACCCAAAGCACAAAACGATTGTCTCACATGTGGAATTCACTCAATATCTTTTGCACAAATGGGCCAACAATATCAAAGATTACATTTTCTCAAAGAACGAGGTGACATTCCTCTAAATCACAAGCCGATAGTGTCGCAGGTGACATTCGCTCAACAACTTTTTCACAAATGGGCAAATAGTATCATATGTGACAGTCTCTCAAAGCACAAGCCAATGATATCGAAGGTGACATTCACTCAAAGCAAGATCCGATGGTGTCGCAGGTTGTCATTTGCTCAACATCTTTTGCACAAATGGGCCAACTGTGTCGCATATGACATCTGCTCAAAGAACTAGCCCACGATGTTATAGGTGACATTCTCTCAAAGCTCATGATAATGGTGTCATATGAGGCATTCACTTAACATCTTTTGAACAAATGGGCCCACCAATGTCACTGATGATATTCGCTCAAAGCACGAGGTGACATTTGCCCAAAGCACAAGACGATGTTCTCACAAGTGGAATTCACCCAACATATTTTGCACAAATAGGCCAACAATGTCAAAGATGACATTTGCTCAAAGAACGAGTTGACATTCGTCCAAAGCACAAGCCGATGGTGCCGCAGCTGGCATTCGCTAAATATCTTTTGCACAAATAGGTCAATAGTGTCTCATTTGATATTTTCTCAAAGTACGAGCCAAAGATATCAAGGTGATATTCACTCAAAGCACGTTCCGATGGTTTCACGGGTGTCATTCTCTCAATTTCTTTAGCACAAATGGGCCAACAGTGTCGCATATGACATATGCTCAAAGAACTAGCCAATGATGTTATAAGTGACATTCTCTAATGACAACGGTGTAACATTTGGCATTCGCTTAACATCCTTTGCACAAATGGGCCAACAACGTCGCAGATTATATTTGCTCGAAGCACGAGGTGACATTTACCAAAAGCACAAGCCGATGGACTCACAAGTTGAATTCACTCAACATCTTTTGCACAAATGGGCCAACAGTGTCAAAGATGACATTTTCTCAAAGAACGAGGTGACATTTGTCCATGGCACAAGCCGATGGTGTCGCAGGTGGCATTCGCTCAATAATTTTTGCACAAATAGACAAATAGTGTCGCATGTGACATTCTCAAATCATGATGCAATGGTGTCGCGGGTGTCATTCGCTCAACATCTTTTGTACGAATGGGCCAACAATATCGCATGTGACATCTGCTCAAACAACTAGCCAACGATGTTTTGGGTGACATTCTCTCAAAGCTCATGACAATGGTGTCACATGTGGCATTCGCTTAACATCGTTTGCACAAATGAGCCAACAGTGTCGCAGATGACATTCGCTCAAAGCACGAGGACATTTGCCCAAAGAACAAGCCGATTGTCTCACAAGTGGAATTCACTCAACATATTTTGCACAAATAGGACAACAATGTCAAAGATGACATTTGCTCAAAGAAAGAGGTGACATTCATCCAAAGCATAAGCCGATGGTGCTGCAGGTGTCATTCGCTCAACAGCTTTTGCATAAATGGGCCAATGGTGTTGCATGTGACATTCTCTCAAAGCACGAGCCAATGATATCGAGGTTATATTTACTCAAAGCACGTTCCGATAGTGTCACGGGTGTCATTCGCTCAGCATCTTTTGCATAAAAAGGCCAACAGTGTGGCATGTGACATATGCTCAAAGAACTAGCCAATGATGTTATAGGTGACATTCTCTCAAAGCTCATGACAACGGTGTCACATGTGGCATTCGCTTAACATCCTTTGCACAAATGGGCCAACAGCGTCACATATGACATTTGTTCGAAGCACGAGATGACATTTACCCAAAGCACAATCCGATTGTCTCACAAGTGTAATTCACTCAATATCTTTTGCATAAATGGGCCAACAGTATCAAAGATGACATTTTCTCAAAGAATGAGGTGACATTCGTCCAAAGCACAAGCCGATGGTGTCACAGGTGACATTCGCACAATTGCTTTTTCACAAATGGGCAAAAAGTATCGAATGTGACATTCTCTTGAAGCACAAGCCAATGATATCAAAGGTGACATTCACTCAAAGCACGATCCGATAGTGTCACAGGTGACATCTGCTCAAAGAACTAGCCAACGATGTTATAGGTGACATTCTCTAAAAGCTCATGACAATGGTGTCACTTGTGGCATTCGCTTAACATCGTTTGAACAAATGAGCCAACAGTGTCGCAGATGACATTCGCTCAAAGCACGAGGACATTTGCCCAAAGCATAAGCCGATGGACTCAGAAGTGGAATTCATTCAACATATTTTGCACAAATAGGCCAACAGTGTCAAAGATGACATTTGCTCAAAGAACGAGGTGACATTTGTCCAAAGCACAAGCCGATAGTGTCACAGGTGGCATTCACTCAACAACTTTTGCACAAATGGGCAAATAGTGTCGTATGTGACATTCTTTCAAAGCACAAGCCAATTATATCGAAGGTGACATTCACTCAAAGCACGATCCGATGGTGTCGTAGGTTGTCATTTGCTCAACATCTTTTGCATAAATGGGTCAACAGTGTCGCATGTGACATCTGCTCAAAGACCTAGCCAACGATGTTATAGGTGACATTCTCTCAAAGCTCATGACAATGGTGTCATATGAGGCATTCGCTTAACATCTTTTGAACAAATGGGCCAACAGTTTCGCAGTTGACATTTGCTCGAAGCACGAGGTGACATTTGCCCAAAGCACAAGCCGATGGTCTCACAAGTTGAATTCACTCAACATATTTTGCACAAATAGGCCAACAGTGTCAAAGATGACATTCGCTCAAAGAACAAGTTGACATTCGTCCAAAGCACAAGTCGATGGTACCGCAACTGGCATTCGCTCAACAATTTTTGCACAAATAGGCCAATAGTGTCGCATGTGACATTCTCTCAAAGAACGAGCCGATGATATCAAGGTAATATTCACTCAAAGCACGTTCCGATAGTGTCACGAGTGTCATTCGCTCAGCATCTTCTGCACAAATTAGCCAACAGTGTCGCATGTGACATATGATCAAAGAACTAGCCAATGATGTTATATGTGACATTCTCTCAAAGCTCATGACAACGGTGTCACAAGTGGCATTCACTTAACATCCTTTTGCATAAATAGACCAACAGCGTCGCAGATGACATTTGCTCGAAGCATGAGGTGACATTTACCCAAAGCACAAGCCAATTGTCTCACAAGTGGAATTCATTCAATATCTTTTGCACAAATGGGCCAACAATATCAAAAATGACATTTTCTCAAGAAGAGGTGACATTCGTCCAAAGCACAAGCCAATGGTGTCGCAGGTGACATTCGCTCAATGACTTTTTCACAAATGGGCAAATAGTATCGCATGTGACATTCTCTCAAAGCACAAGCCAATGATATCGAAGGTGACATTCACTCAAAGCACGATCCGATGGTGACACGGGTATCATTCGATCAACATCTTTTGCACAAATGGACCAACAGTATCGCATGTGACATCTGCTCAAAGAACTAGCCAATGATATTTTTGGTGACATTCTCTCAAAGCTCATGACAATGGTGTCATATTAGGCATTCGCTTAATATCTTTTGAACAAATGGGCCAACAGTGTCGCAGATGACATTCGCTCGAAGCACGAGGTGACATTTGCCCAAAGCACAAGCCGATGTTCTCACAAGTGGAATTCACCCAACATATTTTGCACAAATAGTCCAACAATGTCAAAGATGACATTTGCTCAAAGAACGAGTTGACATTCGTCCAAAGCACAAGCCGATGGGGCCACAGCTGGCATTCGCTCAATAGCTTTTGCACAAATAAGCCAATAGTGTCACATGTGACATTATCTCAAAGCACGAGCCAATGATAGTAAGGTGATATTCACTCAAATCACGTTCCGATAGTGTCACGGGTGTAATTCGTTCAGCATCTTCTGCACAAACGGGCCAACAGTGTCGCATGTGACATATGCTCAAAGAACTAGCCAATGATGTTATAGGTGACATTCTCTCAAGCTCATGACAACGGTGTCACATGTGGCATTCTTTTAACATCCTTTGGATAAATGGGCCAACAACGTCGCATATGATATTTGTTCGAAGCATGATGTGATATTTACCCAAAGCACAAAACGATTGTCTCACAAGTGGAATTCATTTAATATCTTTTGCACAAATGGTCAACAAAAGTATCAAAAATGACATTTTCTAAAGAACGAGGTGACATTCGTCCAAAGCACAAGCCAATGGTGTTGCGGTGACATTCGCTCAACGACTTTTTCACAAATGGGCAAATAGTATCGCACGTGACATTATCTCAAAGCACAAGACAATGATATCAAAGGTGACTTTCACTCAAAGCACGATCCGATGGTGACACGGGTATGATTTGGTCAACATCTTTTGCACAAATGGACCAATTGTGTCGCATGTGACATCTGCTCAAAGAACTAGCCAATGATATTATTGGTGACATTCTCTCAAAGCTCAGGACAATGGTGTCATATTAGGCATTCGCTTAATATCTTTTGAACAAATGGGCCAACAGTGTCGCAGATGACATTCGCTCGAAGCACGAGGGGACATTTGCCCAAAGCACAAGCCGATGTTCTCACAAGTGGAATTCACCCAACATATTTTGCACAAATAGGCCAACAATGTCAAAGATGACATTTGCTCAAAGAACGAGTTGACATTCGTCCAAAGCACAAGCCGATGGTGCCACAGCTGGCATTCGCTCAATAGCTTTTGCACAAATAGGCCAATAGTGTCACATGTGACATTATCTCAAAGCACGAGCCAATAATAGTAAGGTGATATTCACTCAAATCACGTTCCGATAGTGTCACGGGTGTAATTCGCTCAGCATCTTCTGCACAAATGGGCCAACAGTGTCGCATGTGACATATGTTCAAAGAACTAGCCAATGATGTTATAGGTGACATTCTCTCAAAGCTCATGACAACGGTGTCACAAGTGGCATTCACTTAACATTCTTTTGCATAAATTGACAAACAGCGTCGCAGATGACATTTGCTCGAAGCATGATGTGATATTTACCCAAAGCACAAGCCGATGGTCTCACAAGTTGAATTCACTCAACATATTTTGCACAAATAGGCCAACAATGTCAAAGATGACATTCGCTCAAAGAACAAGTTGACATTCGTCCAAAGCACAAGTCGATGGTGCCGCAACTGGCATTCGCTCAACAACTTTTGCACAAATATGCCAATAGTGTCGCATGTGACATTCTCTCAAAGAACGAGCCGATGATATCAAAGGTGACTTTCACTCAAAGCACAATCCGATGGTGACACGGGTGTCATTCGGTCAACATCTTTTGCACAAATGGACCAATATTGTCTCATGTGACATCTGCTCAAAGAACTAGCCAATGATATTATTGGTGACATTCTCTCAAAGCTCATGACAAAGGTATCATATTAGGCATTCGCTTAATATCTTTTGAACAAATGGGCCAACAGTGTCGCAGATGACATTCGCTCGAAGCACGAGGGGACATTTTCCCAAAGCACAAGCCGATGTTCTCACAAGTGGAATTCACCAAACATATTTTGCACAAATAGGCCAACAATGTCAAAGATGACATTTGCTCAAAGAACGAGTTGACATTCGTCCAAAGCACAAGCCGATGGTGCCGCAGCTGGCATTCTCTCAATAGCTTTTGCACAAATAGGCCAATAGTGTCACATGTGACATTATCTCAAAGCACGAGCCAATGATAGCAAGGTGATATTCACTCAAAGCACGTTCCGATAGTGTCACGGGTGTAATTCGCTCAGCATCTTCTACACAAATGGGTCAACAGTGTCGCATGTGACATATGCTCAAAGAACTAGACAATGATGTTATAGGTGACATTCTCTCATAGCTCATGACAACGGTGTCACATGTGGCATTCTCTTAACATCCTTTGCACAAATGGGCCAACAACGTCGCAGATGATATTTGTTCGAAGCACGAGGTGACATTTACCCAAAGCACAAAACGATTATCTCACAAGTGGAATTCACTCAATATCTTTTGCACAAATGGGTCAACAGTATCAAAAATGACATTTTCTAAAGAACGAGGTGACATTCGTCCAAAGCACAAGCCAATGGTGTTGCAGCTGACATTCGCTCAACGACTTTTTCACAAATGGGCAAATAGTATCGCATGTGACATTATCTCAAAGCACAAGCCAATGATATCAAAGGTGACTTTCACTCAAAGCACGATCCGATGGTGACACGGGTATCATTCGGTCAACATCTTTTGCACAAATGGACCAATAGTGTCGCATGTGACATCTGCTCAAAGAATTAGCCAATGATATTATTGGTGACATTCTCTCAAAGCTCAGGATAATGGTGTCATATTAGGCATTCGCTTAATATCTTTTGAACAAATGGGCCAACAGTGTCGCAGATGACATTCGCTCGAAGAACGAGGGGGCATTTGCCCAAAGCACAAGCAGATGGTCTCACAAGTGGAATTCACTCAACATATTTTGCACAAATAGGCCAACATTGTCAAAGATGACATTTTCTCAAAGAACGAGGTGACATTCATCCAAAGCACAAGCCGATGGTGCCGCAGCTGGCATTCGCTCAACACCTTTTGTACAAATAGGCCAATAGTGTCGCATTTGATATTTTCTAAAAGTACGAGCCAAAGATATCAAGGTGATATTCACTCAAAGCACGTTCCGAGGGTTTCACGGGTGTCATTCTCTCAATTTCTTTAGCACAAATGGGCCAACAGTGTCGCATGTGACATATGCTCAAAGAACTAGCCAATGATGTTATAGGTGACATTCTCTCAAAGCTCATGACAACGGTGTCACATTTGGCGTTCGCTTAACATCCTTTGCACAAAAAGGCCAATAGCGTAGCCGATGATATTTGCTCGAAGCACAAGGTGACATTTGCCCAAAGCACAAGCCGATGGTCTCACAAGTTGAATTCACTCAACATATTTTGCACAAATAGGCCAACAGTGTCAAATATGACATTTGCTCAAACAACGAGTTGACATTCGTCCAAAGCACAAACCGATGGTGCGCAACTGGCATTCGCTCAACAACATTTGCAAAAATAGGCCAATAGTGTCGCATGTGACATTATCTCAAAGCACGAGCCAATGATAGCAAGGTGATATTCACTCAAATCACGTTCCGATAGTGTCACGGGTGTAATTCGCTCAGCATCTTCTGCACAAACGGGCCAACAGTGTCGCATGTGACATATGCTCAAAGAAGTAGCCAATGATGTTATAGGTGACATTCTCTCAAAGCTCATGACAACGGTGTCACAAGTGGCATTCACTTAATATCCTTTTGCATAAATAGGCCAACAGCGTCGCAGATGACATTTGCTCGAAGTATGAGGTAACATTTACCCAAAGCACAAGCCGATTGTCTCACAAGTGGAATTCATTCAATATATTTTGCACAAATGGGCCAACAGTATCAAAAATGACATTTTCTCAAGAACGAGGTGACATTCGTCCAAAGCACAAGCCGATGGTGTCGCAGGTGACATTCGCTCAATGACTTTTTCACAAATGGGCAAATAGTATCGCATGTGACATTCTCTCAAAGCACAAGCTAATAATATCAAAGGTGACATTCACTCAAAGCACGATCTGATGGTGACACGGGTATCATTTTCGATCAACTTCTTTTGCACAAATGGGCCAGCAGTGTCGCATGTGACATCGGCTCAAAGAACTAGCCAACGATATTATTGGTGACATTCTCTCAAAGCTCATGACAATGGTGTCATATTAGGCATTCGCTCAATATCTTTTGAACAAATGGGCCAACAGTGTCGCAGATGACATTCGCTCGAAGCACGAGGTGACATTTGCCCAAAGCACAAGCCGATGTTCTCACAAGTGGAATTCACCCAACATATTTTCAACAAATAGGCCAACAGTGTCAAAGATGACATTTGCTCAAAGAACGAGTTGACATTCGTCCAAAGCACAAGCCGATGGTGCCGCAGCTGGCATTCGCTCAATAGCTTTTGCACAAATAGGCCAATAGTGTCACATGTGATATTATCTCAAAGCACGAGCCAATGATAGCAAGGTGATATTCACTCAAAGCACGTTCCGATAGTGTCACGGGTGTAATTCGCTCAGCATCTTCTGCACAAACGGGCCAACAGTGTCGCATGTGACATATGCTCAAAGAACTAGCCAATGATGTTATAGGTGACATTCTCTTAAAGCTCATTATAACGGTGTCACATGTGGCATTCGCTTAACATCCTTTGCATAAACGGACCAACAGCGTCGCAGTTGACATTTGCTCGAAGCACGAGGTGACATTTACCCAAAGCACAAACCGATGGTCTCACAAGTGGGATTCACTCAACATCTTTTGCACAAAAGGTCCAACAGTGTCAAAGATGACATTTGCTCAAAGAGCGAGGAGACATTCATCCAAAGCACAAACCGATAGTGTCGCAGGTGGCATTCGCACAACTGCTTTTGCACAAATTGGCAAATAGTGTCGTATGTGGCATTCTCTCAAAGCACAAGCCAATGATATCGAAGGTGACATTCACTCAAAGCACGTTCCGATAGTGTCACGGGTGTCATTCGCTCAGCATCTTCTACACAAATGGGCCAACAGTATCGCATATGACATGTTCAAAGAACTAGCCAATGATGTTATAGGTGACATTCTCTCAAAGCTCATGACAACGGTGTCACATGTGGCGTTCCCTTAACATCCTTAGTACAAATAGGCCAATAGCGTCGCAGATGATATTTTCTCAAAGCATGAGGTGACATTTACACAAAGCACAAGCCGATTGTCTGACAAGTGGAATTCACTCAACATCATTTGCACAAATGGGCCAATAGAGTCAAATATGACATTTGCTCAAAAAATGAGGTGACATTCGTCCAAAGCACAAGCCGATGGTGTCGCATGTGGCATTCGTTCAACAAATTTTTCAGAAATGGGCAAATAGTATTGCATATGACATTCTCTCAAAGCACAAGCCAAGGATATCGAAGGTGACATTCACTTAAAGCACGATCCGATGGTGTCGCGGATTGTCATTTGCTCAACATCTTTTGCATAAATGGGCCAACAGTGTCGCATGTGACATCTGCTCAAAGACCTTGCCAACGATGTTATAGGTGACATTCTCTAAAAGCTCATGACAACGGTGTCACATATGGCGTTCGCTTAACATCCTTAGTACAAATAGGCCAATAGCGTCGCGATTGACATTTGCTCGAAGCACGAGGTGACATTTGCCCAAAGCACAAGCCGATGGTCTCACAAGTTGAATTCACTCAACATATTTTGCACAAATAAGCCAACGAGTGTCAAAGATGACATTCGCTCAAAGAACGAGTTGACATTCGTCCAAAGCAAAAGTCGATGGTCTTTGCAACCGGCATTCGCTTAACAACTTTTGCAAAAATAGGCCAATAGTGTCGCATGTGACATTCACTCAAAGAACGAGCCAATGATATCAAGGTGATATTCACTCAAAGCACGTTCCGATAATGTCACGGGTGTCATTCGCTCAACATCTTACGTACAAATGGGCCAACGAGTCGCATGTGACATATGCTTAAAGAACTAACCAATGATGTTATAGGTGACATTCTCTCAAAGCTCATGACAACGGTGTCACAAGTGGCATTCGCTTAACATCCTTTTGCATAAATAGGCCAACGAGCGTCGCAGATGACATTTGCACGAAGCATGAGGTGACATTTACCCAAAGCACAAGACGATTGTCTCACAAGTGAAATTCATTCAATATCTTTTGCACAAATGGGCCAACAAGTATCAACGATGACATTTTCTAAAAGAACGAGTGAATATTCATCCAAAGCACAAGCGATGGTGCCGCAATGGCGGCATTCGCTCAACGGCTTTTGCACAAATGGGCCAATAGTATTGCGGTGACATTCTCTCAAAGGATGAGCCAATGATATCAAGGTGATATTCACTCAAAGCATGTTCCGATGGTGTCACGGATGTCATTCGCTCAACATTATTTGCACAAATGGGCCAACAAAGTGTCGCATGTGACATGCTCAAAGAACTAGCCAATGATGTTATAGGTGACATTCTCTCAAAGCTCATGACAACGGTGTCATATGTGGAGTTCGCCTAACATCCTTTGTACAAATAGGCCAATAGCGTCGCAGATGATATTTCCTCGAAGCATAAGGTGACATTTACCCAAAGCACAAGCCGATGGTCTCACAAGTGGAATTCACTCAACATCATTTGCACAAATGGGCCAATAGAGTCAAATATGACATTTGCTCAAAGAACAAGGTGACATTCGTCGAAAGCACAAAGCCGATGGTGTCGCATGTGGCATTCGTTCAATAAATTTTTCACAAATGGGCAAATAGTATCGCATATGACATTCTCTCAAAGCACAAGCCAAGGATATCGAAGGTGACATTCACTCAAAGCACGATCCGATGGTGTCGCAGGTTGTCATTTGCTCAACATCTTTTGCATAAATGGGCCAACAGTGTCGCATGTGACATCTGCTCAAAGACCTAGCCAACGATGTTACAGGTGACATTCTCTCAAAGGTCATGACCATGGTGTCATATGAGGCATTCGCTTAACATCTTTTGAACAAATGGGCCAACAGTGTCGCAGTTGACATTTGCTCAAAGCACGAGGTGACATTTACCCAAAGCACACACCGATGGTCTCACAAGTGGGATTCACTCAACATCTTTTGCACAAAAGGGCTAACAGTGTCAAAGATGACATTTGCTCAAAGAGCGAGGTGACATTCATCCAAAGCACAAGTCGATAGTGTCGCACATGGCATTCACACAACTACTTTTGCACAAATGGGCAAATATCAAGGTGATATTCACTCAAAGCACGTTCCGATAGTGTCACGGGTGTCATTCGCTCAGCATCTTCTGCACAAATGGGTCAACAGTGTCGCATGTGCCATGTTCAAAGAACTAGCCAATGATGTTATAGGTGACATTCTCTCAAAGATCATGACAACGGTGTCACATATGGCGTTCGCTTAACATCCTTAGTACAAATAGGCCAATAGCGTCGCAGATGATATTTGCTAGAAGCACAAGGTGACTTTTACACAAAGCACAAGCCGATTGTCGACAAGTGCAATTCACTCAACATTATTTGCACAAATGGGCCAATAGAGTCAAATATGACATTTTCTCAAGAACGAGGTGACTTTCATCCAAAGCACAAGCCGATGGTGTCGCATGTGGCATTCGTTCAACAAATTTTTCACAAATAGGCAAATAATATCCCATGTGACATTCTCTCAAAACACAAGCCAATGATATCGAAGGTGACATTCACTCAAAGCACGATCCGATGGTGTCACGGGTTGTCATTTGCTCAACATCTTTTCATAAATGGGCCAACAATGTCGCATGTGACATCTGCTCAAAGACCTAGCCAAAGATGTTATAGGTGACATTCTCCCAAAGCTCATGACAATGGTGTCATATGAGGCATTCGCTTAACATCTTTTGAACAAATGGGCCAACAATGTCGCAGTTGACATTTGCTCGAAGCACGAGGTGGTATTTGCCCAAAGCACAAGCCAATGGTCTCACAAGTTGAATTCACTCAACATATTTTTCACAAATAGGCCAACAGTGTCAAAGATGACATTCGCTCAAAGAACGAGTTGACATTCGTCCAAAGCAAAAGTCGATGGTGCCGCAACTGGCATTCGCTCAACAACTTTTGCACAAATAAGCCAATAATGTCGCATGTGACATTCTCTCAAAGAACGAGCCAATGATATCAATGTGATATTCACTCACAACACGTTTCGATAGTGTCACGGGTGTCATTCGCTCAGCATCTTCTGCACAAATGGGCCAACAGTGTCGCATGTGACATATGCTCAAAGAACTAGCCAATGATGTTATAGGTGACATTCTCTCAAAGCTCATGACAACGGTGTCACAAGAGGCATTCGCTTAACATCCTTTTGCATAAATAGTCCAATAGCGTCGCAGATGACATTTGCACGAAGCATGAGGTGACATTTACCCAAAGCACAAGACGATTGTCTCACAAGTGGAATTTATTCAATATCTTTTGCACAAATGGGCCAACAGTATCAAATATGATATTTTTTTCAAAGAACGAGTGAATATTCATCCAAAGCACAAGCTGATGGTGCCGCAGCTGGCATTTGCTCAACAGCTTTTGCAAATGCCAATGATAACAAGGTGACATTCACTAAAAGCACGATCCGATGGTGTCACAGATTGTCATTTGCTCAACATCTTTTGCACAAATGGGCCAACAATGTCGCATGTGACATCTGCTCAAACAACTAGCCAACGATGTTATAGGTGACATTCTCTCAAAGCTCATGAAAATGGTGTAATATGAGTCAGTCGCTTAAAATCATTTGAACAAATAGGCCAACATTGTCACAGATGATATTCGCTCGAAGCACGAGCCGATGGTGCCGCAATGGAATTCATCTCACAAGTGGAATTCACTCAACATATTTTGCACGAATAGGCCAAGCTGTGTCAAAGATGATATTTTCTCAAAGAACGAGGTGACATTCGACCAAAGCACAAGCCGATGGTGCGCGGTGGAATTTGCTCAACGACTTTTGCACAAATAGGCCAATAGTGTCGCATGTAACATTCTCTCAAAGCACGAGCCAAAGATATCAACATGATATTCACTCAAAGCACGTTCCGATGGTGTCACGGGTGTCATTCTCTCAATATCTTTTGCACAAATAGGCCAACGGTATCGCATGTGACATATTCTCAAAGAACTAGCCAATGATGTTATAGGTAACATTCTCTCAAAGCTCAAGACAACGGTGTCACATGTGGCATTTGCTTACATCCTTTGCACAAAGGGACCAACAGCGTCGCAGATGACATTTGCTCGAAGCACGAGGTGACATTTACCCAAAGCACAAAACGATGGTCCCACAAATGGAATTCAATCAACATCTTTTTCACAAATAGGCCAACAGTGTCAAAGATGACATTTGCTCAAAGAACGAGATGACATTTGTCCAAAGCACTAGCCGATAGTATCGCAGGTGGCATTCGCTCAACAACTATTGCACAAATAGGAAAATAGTATCGTATGTGACATTCTCTCAAAGCACAAGCCAATGATATCGAAGGTGACATTCACATAGAGCACGATCCGATGGTGTCAAGGGTGTCATTCGGTTAACATTTTTGCACAAATGGGCCAACGAGTGTCGAATGTGACATCTGCTCAAAGAACTAGCCAACGATGTTATAGGTGACTGTCTCTCAAAGCTCATGACAATGGTGTCACATGTGGCATTCGCTTAACATCTTTTGCACATATGGGCCAACAGTGTAGCAGATGATATTCGCTCGAAGCACGAGGTGATATTTGCCCAAAGATCAAGCGGATGGTCTCACAAGTGGAATTCACTCAACATATTTTGCACAAATAGGCCAACAGTGTCAAGGATGAAATTTGCTCAAAGAACGAGGTGACATTCTTCCAAAGCACAAGTTGATGGTGCCGCAACTGGCATTCGCTCAACAGCTTTTGCACAAATGGGCCAATAGTGTCGCAGGTGACATTCTCTCAAAGGACGAGCCAATGATATCAAGGTGATATTCAGTCAAAGCATGTTCCGATGGTGTCAGGGATGTCATTCGCTCAACATCTTTTGCACCAATGGGCCAACAATGTCGCATGTGACATATGCTCAAAGAACTAGCCAATGATGTTATAGGTGACATTCTCTCAAAGTTCATGACAACGGTGTCACATTTGGCATTCGCTTAACAGCCTTTGCGAAATGGGACAACGAGCGTCGCGAGATGATATTTGCTCGATGCACGAGGTGACATTTACCCAAAGCATAAGCCGATGGTGTCGCAGGTGGCATTCGCTCAACAAATTTTGCACAAATGGGTAAATAGTATCGCATGTGACATTCTCTCTAAGGACAAGGCAATGATATCAAAAGTGACATTTACATAAAGCACGATCCGATGGTGTCGGGGATGTCATTCGCTCAACATATTTTGCAGAAATGGGCCAACAGTATCGCATGTGACATCTGCTCAAAGAACTAGCGAACGATGTTATAGGTGACATTCTCTCAAAGCTCATGACAATGGTGTCACATGTTGCATTCGCTTAACATCTTTTGCATAAATGAGCCAACAGTGTCGCAGATGATATTCGCTCGAAGCACAAGGTAACATTTGCCCAAAGCATAAGCCGATAGTCTCAAAATTGCAATTCACTAAACATATTTTGCACAAATAGGCCAACTGTGTCAAAGATGACATTTGCTCAAAGAACGAGGTATTATTCATCCAAAGCATAAGCCGATGGTGCCGCAGCTGGCATTCGCTCAACAGTTTTGCACAAATGGGCCAATAGTGTCGCATGTGACATTCTCTCAAACAACGAGCCAATGATATCAAGGTGATATTCACTCAAAGCACGTTCCGATAGTGTCACGGGTGTCATTCGCTCAACATCTTTTGCATAAATGGGCCAACAGTGTCGCATGTGACATATGCTCAAAGAACTAGCTAATGATCTGTTATAGGTGACATTCTCTCAAAGCTAATGACAATGATGTCACATGTGGCATTAGCTTAACATCCTCTGCACAAATGGGCCAACAGCGTCGCAGATGACATTTGCTCGAAGCACGAGATGGCATTTACCCAAAGCACAAGCCAATGGTCTCGCAAGTGTAATTCACTCAACATCTTTTACACAAATGGGCAACAAGTGTCAAAGATGACATTTGCTCAAAGAACGAGGTGACATTTGTCCAAAGCACAAGCCGAAAGTGTCGCGGTGGCATTCGCTCAATAAATTTTGCACAAATGGGCAAATAGTGTCGTATGTGACATTCTCTCAAAGCACAAGCCAATGATATCAAAGGTGACATTTACTCAAAGTACGATCCGATGGTGTCAAGGGTGTCATTCGGTCTACATCTTTTGCACAAATGGGCCAACAGTGTCGCATGTGACATCTGCTCAAAGAACTAGCCAACGATGTTATAGGTGACATTCTCTCAAAGCTCATGACAATGGTGTAACATGTGGCACTCGCTTAAAATATTTTTCATAAATGAGCCAACAGTGTCGCAGATGATATTCGCTCGAAGCACGAGATGACATTTGCCCAAAGCATAAGCCGATGGTCTCACAAGTGGAATTCACTCAACATATTTTGCACAAATAGGCCAACAGTGTCAAAGAAGATATTTGCTCAAAGAATGAGTTGACATTCGTCGAAAGCACAAGCCGATGGTGCCGCAACTGGCATTCGCTCAATAGTTTCTGCATAAATGGGCCAATAGTGTCGCATGTGACATTCTCTCAAAGAATGAACCAATGATATCAAGGTGACATTTACTCAAAGCACGTTCTGATAGTGTCACGGGTTTCATTGGCTCAACATCTTTTGAACAAATGGGCCAAAAGTGTCGCATGTGACATATGCTCAAAGAACATGCCAATGATGTTATAGCTGACATTCTCTCAAAGCTCATGACAATGGTGTCACATGTAGCATTCGCTTAACATCATTTGCACAAATAGGCGAACAGCGTCGCAGATGACATTTGCTCGAAGCACGAGGTCACATGTGCCCAAAGCACAAGCCGATGGTCTCACAAGTGGAATTCACTCAACATCTTTTGCACAAAAGGTCCAACAGTGTCAAAGATGACATTTGCTCAAAGAGCGAGGTGACATTCATCCAAAGCACAAACCGATAGTGTCGCAGGTGGCATTCGCACAACTGCTTTTGCACAAATTGGCAAATAGTGTCGTCTGTGGCATTCTCTCAAAGCACAAGCCAATGATATCGAAGGTGACATTCACTCAAAGCACGTTCCGATAGTGTCACGGGTGTCATTCGCTCAGCATCTTCTACACAAATGGGCCAACAGTATCGCATATGACATGTTCAAAGAACTAGCCAATGATGTTATAGGTGACATTCTCTCAAAGCTCATGACAACGGTGTCACATGTGGCGTTCCCTTAACATCCTTAGTACAAATAGGCCAATAGCGTCGCAGATGATATTTTCTCAAAGCATGAGGTGACATTTACACAAAGCACAAGCCGATTGTCTGACAAGTGGAATTCACTCAACATCATTTGCACAAATGGGCCAATAGAGTCAAATATGACATTTGCTCAAAAAATGAGGTGACATTCGTCCAAAGCACAAGCCGATGGTGTCGCATGTGGCATTCGTTCAACAAATTTTTCAGAAATGGGCAAATATTATTGCATATGACATTCTCTCAAAGCACAAGCCAAGGATATCGAAGGTGACATTCACTTAAAGCACGATCCGATGGTGTCGCAGATTGTCATTTGCTCAACATCTTTTGCATAAATGGGCCAACAAAGTGTCGCATGTGACATATGCTCAAAGACCTAGCCAACGATGTTATAGGTGACATTCTCTCAAAGCTCATGACAACGGTATCACATATGGCGTTCGCTTAACATCCTTAGTACAAATAGGCCAATAGCGTCGCAGTTGACATTTGCTCGAAGCACGAGGTGACATTTGCCCAAAGCACAAGCCGATGGTCTCACAAGTTGAATTCACTCAACATATTTTGCACAAATAAGCCAACAGTGTCAAAGATGACATTCGCTCAAAGAACGAGTTGACATTCGTCCAAAGCAAAAGTCGATGGTGCTGCAACTGGCATTCGCTTAACAACTTTTGCAAAAATAGGCCAATAGTGTCGCATGTCACATTCACTCAAAGAACGAGCCAATGATATCAAGGTGATATTCACTCAAAGCACGTTCCGATAATGTCACGGGTGTCATTCGCTCAGCATCTTCTGTACAAATGGGCCAACAGAGTCGCATGTGACATATGCTTAAAGAACTAACCAATGATGTTATAGGTGACATTCTCTCAAAGCTCATGACAACGGTGTCACAAGTGGCATTCGCTTAACATTCTTTTGCATAAATAGGCCAACAGCGTCGCAGATGACATTTGCACGAAGCATGAGGTGACATTTACCCAAAGCACAAGACGATTGTCTCACAAGTGGAATTCATTCAATATCTTTTGCACAAATGGGCCAACAGTATCAACGATGACATTTTCTAAAAGAACGAGTGAATATTCATCCAAAGCACAAGCTGATGGTGCCGCAACTGGCATTCGCTCAACAGCTTTTGCACAAATGGGCCAATAGTATTGCAGGTGACATTCTCTCAAAGGATGAGCCAATGATATCAAGGTGATATTCACTCAAAGCATGTTCCGATGGTGTCACGGATGTCATTCGCTCAACATTATTTACACAAATGGGCCAACAGTGTCGCATGTGACATGCTCAAAGAACTAGCCAATGATGTTATAGGTGACATTCTCTCAAAGCTCATGACAACGGTGTCATATGTGGAGTTCGCCTAACATCCTTTGTACAAATAGGCCAATAGCGTCGCGAGATGATATTTCCTCGAAGCATAAGGTGACATTTACCCAAAGCACAAGCCGATGGTCTCACAAGTGGAATTCACTCAACATCATTTGCACAAATGGGCCAATAGAGTCAAATATGACATTTGCTCAAAGAACAAGGTGACATTCGTCGAAAGCACAGGCCGATGGTGTCGCATGTGGCATTCGTTCAATAAATTTTTCACAAATGGGCAAATAGTATCGCATATGACATTCTCTCAAAGCACAAGCCAAGGATATCGAAGGTGACATTCACTCAAAGCACGATCCGATGGTGTCGCGAGGTTGTCATTTGCTCAACATCTTTTGCATAAATGGGCCAACGATGTCGCATGTGACATCTGCTCAAAGAACTAGCCAACGATGTTATAGGTGACATTCTCTCAAAGGTCATGACCATGGTGTCATATGAGGCATTCGCTTAACATCTTTTGAACAAATGGGCCAACGAGTGTCGCGAGTTGACATTTGCTCAAAGCACGAGGTGACATTTACCCAAAGCACACACCGATGGTCTCACAAGTGGGATTCACTCAACATCTTTTGCACAAAAGGCTAACGAGTGTCAAAGATGACATTTGCTCAAAGAGCGAGGTGACATTCATCCAAAG
Source organism: Anisodus tanguticus (assembly GCA_034509755.1). NCBI lineage: Eukaryota > Viridiplantae > Streptophyta > Magnoliopsida > Solanales > Solanaceae > Anisodus > Anisodus tanguticus. Next base: position 15,797,479 of record CM067548.1, on the reverse strand, counting down.
CACAAGACGATAGTGTCGCACATGGCATTCACACAACTACTTTTGCACAAATGGGCAAATATCAAGGTGATATTCACTCAAAGCACGTTCCGATAGTGTCACGGGTGTCATTCGCTCAGCATCTTCTGCACAAATGGGTCAACAGTGTCGCATGTGCCATGTTCAAAGAACTAGCCAATGATGTTATAGGTGACATTCTCTCAAAGCTCATGACAACGGTGTCACATATGGCGTTCGCTTAACATCCTTAGTACAAATAGGCCAATAGCGTCGCAGATGATATTTGCTAGAAGCACAAGGTGACTTTTACACAAAGCACAAGCCGATTGTCTGACAAGTGCAATTCACTCAACATTATTTGCACAAATGGGCCAATAGAGTCAAATATGACATTTTCTCAAGAACGAGGTGACTTTCATCCAAAGCACAAGCCGATGGTGTCGCATGTGGCATTCGTTCAACAAATTTTTCACAAATAGGCAAATAATATCCCATGTGACATTCTCTCAAAACACAAGCCAATGATATCGAAGGTGACATTCACTCAAAGCACGATCCGATGGTGTCACAGGTTGTCATTTGCTCAACATCTTTTGCATAAATGGGCCAACAATGTCGCATGTGACATCTGCTCAAAGACCTAGCCAAAGATGTTATAGGTGACATTCTCTCAAAGCTCATGACAATGGTGTCATATGAGGCATTCGCTTAACATCTTTTGAACAAATGGGCCAACAATGTCGCAGTTGACATTTGCTCGAAGCACGAGGTGACATTTGCCCAAAGCACAAGCCGATGGTCTCACAAGTTGAATTCACTCAACATATTTTTCACAAATAGGCCAACAGTGTCAAAGATGACATTCGCTCAAAGAACGAGTTGACATTCGTCCAAAGCAAAAGTCGATGGTGCCGCAACTGGCATTCGCTCAACAACTTTTGCACAAACGAGCCAATGATATCAATGTGATATTCACTCACAACACGTTTCGATAGTGTCACGGGTGTCATTCGCTCAACATCTTCGCACAAATGGGCCAACGAGTGTCGCATGTGACATATGCTCAAAGAACTAGCCAATGATGTTATAGGTGACATTCTCTCAAAGCTCATGACAACGGTGTCACAAGAGGCATTCGCTTAACATCCTTTTGCATAAATAGTCCAAATAGCGTCGCAGATGACATTTGCACGAAGCATGAGGTGACATTTACCCAAAGCACAAGACGATTGTCTCACAAGTGGAATTTATTCAATATCTTTTGCACAAATGGGCCAACAATGTATCAAATATGATATTTTTTTCAAAGAACGAGTGAATATTCATCCAAAGCACAAGTGATGGTGCCGCTTTTGTGGCATTTGCTCAACGTGACTTTTGCAATGCCAATGATAACAAGGTGACATTCACTAAAAGCACGATCCGATGGTGTCACAGATTGTCATTTGCTCAACATCTTTTGCACAAATGGGCCAACAATGTCGCATGTGACATCTGCTCAAACAACTAGCCAACGATGTTATAGGTGACATTCTCTCAAAGCTCATGAAAATGGTGTAATATGAGTCAGTCGCTTAAAATCATTTGAACAAATAGGCCAACATTGTCACAGATGATATTCGCTCGAAGCACGAGCCGATGGTGCCGCAATGGAATTCATCTCACAAGTGGAATTCACTCAACATATTTTGCACGAATAGGCCAACTGTGTCAAAGATGATATTTTCTCAAAGAACGAGGTGACATTCGACCAAAGCACAAGCCGATGGTGCCGCAGCTGGCATTTGCTCAACAGCTTTTGCACAAATAGGCCAATAGTGTCGCATGTAACATTCTCTCAAAGCACGAGCCAAAGATATCAACATGATATTCACTCAAAGCACGTTCCGATGGTGTCACGGGTGTCATTCTCTCAATATCTTTTGCACAAATAGGCCAACAGTATCGCATGTGACATATTCTCAAAGAACTAGCCAATGATGTTATAGGTAACATTCTCTCAAAGCTCAAGACAACGGTGTCACATGTGGCATTTGCTTACATCCTTTGCACAAAGGGACCAACAGCGTCGCAGATGACATTTGCTCGAAGCACGAGGTGACATTTACCCAAAGCACAAAACGATGGTCTCACAAATGGAATTCAATCAACATCTTTTTCACAAATAGGCCAACAGTGTCAAAGATGACATTTGCTCAAAGAACGAGATGACATTTGTCCAAAGCACTAGCCGATGGTAGTATCGCAGGTGGCATTCGCTCAACAACTTTTGCACAAATAGGAAAATAGTATCGTATGTGACATTCTCTCAAAGCACAAGCCAATGATATCGAAGGTGACATTCACTTAGAGCACGATCCGATGGTGTCAAGGGTGTCATTCGGTTAACATTTTTTGCACAAATGGGCCAACAGTGTCGAATGTGACATCTGCTCAAAGAACTAGCCAACGATGTTATAGGTGACTGTCTCTCAAAGCTCATGACAATGGTGTCACATGTGGCATTCGCTTAACATCTTTTGCACATATGGGCCAACAAAGTGTAGCAGATGATATTCGCTCGAAGCACGAGGTGATATTTGCCCAAAGATCAAGCGGATGGTCTCACAAGTGGAATTCACTCAACATATTTTGCACAAATAGGCCAACAGTGTCAAGGATGAAATTTGCTCAAAGAACGAGGTGACATTCTTCCAAAGCACAAGTTGATGGTGCCGCAACTGGCATTCGCTCAACAGCTTTTGCACAAATGGGCCAATAGTGTCGCAGGTGACATTCTCTCAAAGGACGAGCCAATGATATCAAGGTGATATTCAGTCAAAGCATGTTCCGATGGTGTCAGGGATGTCATTCGCTCAACATCTTTTGCACCAATGGGCCAACAATGTCGCATGTGACATATGCTCAAAGAACTAGCCAATGATGTTATAGGTGACATTCTCTCAAAGTTCATGACAACGGTGTCACATTTGGCATTCGCTTAACAGCCTTTGCAGAAATGGGACAACAGCGTCGCAGATGATATTTGCTCGATGCACGAGGTGACATTTACCCAAAGCATAAGCCGATGGTGTCGCAGGTGGCATTCGCTCAACAAATTTTGCACAAATGGGTAAATAGTATCGCATGTGACATTCTCTCTAAGGACAAGGCAATGATATCAAAAGTGACATTTACATAAAGCACGATCCGATGGTGTCGGGGATGTCATTCGCTCAACATATTTTGCAGAAATGGGCCAACAGTATCGCATGTGACATCTGCTCAAAGAACTAGCGAACGATGTTATAGGTGACATTCTCTCAAAGCTCATGACAATGGTGTCACATGTTGCATTCGCTTAACATCTTTTGCATAAATGAGCCAACGAGTGTCGCGAGATGATATTCGCTCGAAGCACAAGGTAACATTTGCCCAAAAGCATAAGCCGATAGTCTCAAAATTGCAATTCACTAAACATATTTTGCACAAATAGGCCAACTTGTGTCAAAGATAACATTTGCTCAAAGAACGAGGTATTATTCATCCAAAGCATAAGCCGATGGTGTCGCGGTGGCATTCGCTCAACGCTTTTGCACAAATGGGCCAATAGTGTCGCATGTGACATTCTCTCAAACAACGAGCCAATGATATCAAGGTGATATTCACTCAAAGCACGTTCCGATAGTGTCACGGGTGTCATTCGCTCAACATCTTTTGCATAAATGGGCCAACAGTGTCGCATGTGACATATGCTCAAAGAACTAGCTAATGATCTGTTATAGGTGACATTCTCTCAAAGCTAATGACAATGATGTCACATGTGGCATTAGCTTAACATCCTCTGCACAAATGGGCCAACAGCGTCGCAGATGACATTTGCTCGAAGCACGAGATGGCATTTACCCAAAGCACAAGCCAATGGTCTCGCAAGTGTAATTCACTCAACATCTTTTACACAAATGGGCAACAGTGTCAAAGATGACATTTGCTCAAAGAACGAGGTGACATTTGTCCAAAGCACAAGCCGAAAGTGTCGCAGGTGGCATTCGCTCAATAAATTTTGCACAAATGGGCAAATAGTGTCGTATGTGACATTCTCTCAAAGCACAAGCCAATGATATCAAAGGTGACATTTACTCAAAGTACGATCCGATGGTGTCAAGGGTGTCATTCGGTCTACATCTTTTGCACAAATGGGCCAACAGTGTCGCATGTGACATCTGCTCAAAGAACTAGCCAACGATGTTATAGGTGACATTCTCTCAAAGCTCATGACAATGGTGTAACATGTGGCATTCGCTTAAAATATTTTACATAAATGAGCCAACAGTGTCGTAGATGATATTCGCTCGAAGCACGAGATGACATTTGCCCAAAGCATAAGCCGATGGTCTCACAAGTGGAATTCACTCAACATATTTTGCACAAATAGGCCAACAGTGTCAAAGAAGATATTTGCTCAAAGAATGAGTTGACATTCGTCGAAAGCACAAGCCGATGGTGCCGCAAGCGGCATTCGCTCAATAGTTTTTGCATAAATGGGCCAATAGTGTCGCATGTGACATTCTCTCAAAGAATGAACCAATGATATCAAGGTGATATTTACTCAAAGCACGTTCTGATAGTGTGACGGGTGTCATTGGCTCAACATCTTTTGCACAAATGGGCCAAAAGTGTCGCATGTGACATATGCTCAAAGAACATGCCAATGATGTTATAGCTGACATTCTCTCAAAGCTCATGACAATGGTGTCACATGTAGCATTCGCTTAACATCATTTGCACAAATAGGCGAACAGCGTCGCAGATGACATTTGCTCGAAGCACGAGGTCACATGTGCCCAAAGCACAAGCCGATGGTCTCACAAGTGGAATTCACTCAACATCTTTTGCACAAATGGGCCAACAGTGTCAAAGATGACATTTGCTCAAAGAACGAGGTGACATTCATCCAAAGCACAAGCTAATAGTATCGCAGGTGGCATTCGCTCAACAATTTTTGCACAAATAGGCAAATAGTATCGCATGTGACATTCTCTCAAAGCACAAGCCAATGATATGAAGGTGACATTCACTTAGAGCATGATCCGATGGTGTAAAGGGTGTCATTCGGTCAACATCTTTTGCACAAATGGGCCAACAGTGTCGCATGTGACATCTGCTCAAAGAACTAGCCAACAATGTTATAGGTGACATTCTCTCAAAGCTCATGACAATGGTGTCACATGTGGCATTCGCTTAACATCTTTTTCACAAATGGGCCAACAGTGTCGCAGATGATATTCAATCGAAGCACGAGGTGACATTTACCCAACGCACAAGCTGATGGTCTCACAAGTGGAATTCACTCAACATATTTTGCACAGATAGGCTAACAACGGTGTCAAAGATGACATTTGCTCAAAGAACGAGGTGGCATTTGTCCAATGCACAAGCTGATGGTGCCGCAGATGGCATTCGCTCAACAGCTTTTGCTCAAATGGGCCAATAGTGTCGCAGGTGACATACTCACAAAGGACGTAGCCAATGATATCAAGGTGATATTCACTCAATGCATGTTCCGATGGTGTCACGGATGTCATTCGCTCAAATCCTTTTGCATAAATGGGCCAACAATGTCGCATGTGACATATGCTCAAAGAACTAGCCAATGATGTTATATGTGACATTCTCTCAAAGCTCATGACAACGGTTTCACATGTGGCATTCGCTTAACATCCTTTGCACAAATAGGACAGGCGCGTCGCAGATGATTTTTGCTCGAAGCACGAGGTGACATTTACCCAAAGCACAAGCCGATGGTCTCACAACTGGAATTCACTCAACATCTTTTACACAAATGGGCCAACCGTGTCAAATATGACATCTGCTCAAAGAACGAGGTGACATTCATCCAAAGCACAAGTCGATAGTGTCGCAGGTGGCATTCGCTCAACAAATTTTGCACAAATAGGCAAATAGTATCGTATGTGACATTCTCTCAAAGCACAAGCCCATGATATCGAAGGTGACATTCACTTAGAGCATGATCCGATGGTGTCAAGGGTGTCATTCGGGCAACATCTTTTGCACAAATGGGCCAACAGTGTCGCATGTCACATCTGCTCAAAGAACTAGCCAACGATGTTATAGGTGACATTCTCTCAAAGCACATGACAATGGTGTCATATAAGGCAGTTGCTTAACATGTTTTAAAAATGGAACAATAGTGTCGCAGATAACATTCACTCGAAGCACGAGGTGACATTTGCCAAAGCACAAGCCGATGTTCTCACAAGTGGAATTCACTTAACATGTTTTGCACAAATAGGCCAACAGTGTCAAAGATGACATTTGCTCAAAGAACGAGTTGACATTCGTCCAAAGCACAAGTCGATGGTGCCGCAGCTGGCATTCGCTCAATAGCTTTTATACAAATGGGCCAATTGTGTCTCATGTGACATTCTCTCAAAGCACAAGCCAATGATATCAATGTGATATTCACTCAAGGCACGTTCCGATAGTGTCACGGGTGTCATTCTCTCATCATCTTTTCCTCAAATGGGCCAACAGTGTCGCATGTGACATATGCTAAAGAACTAGCCAATGATGTTATAGGTGACATTCTCTCAAAGCTCATGAAAACGGTGTCACATGTGGCATTCGCTTAATATCATTTGCAAAAATGGGCCATCAGCGTCGAAGTTGACATTTTGCTCGAAGCACGAGGTAACATTTACCCAAAACACAAACCGATGGTCTCACAAGTGAAATTCACTCAACATCTTTTCCACAAATGGACCAACAGTGTCAAAGATGACATTTGCTCAAAGAACGAGGTGACATTCATCCAAAGCACAAGTCGATAGTGTCGCAGGTGGCATTCGCACAATAGTCTTTGCTGAAATGGGCAAATAGTGTCGTATGTGACATTCTCTCAAAGCACAAGACAATGATATCGAAGGTGACATTCACTCAAAGCACGATCCGATTGTGTCACGGGTGTCATTCGATCAACATCTTATGCACAAATGGGCCAACAATGTCGCATGTGCCATCTGCTCAAAGAACTAGCCAACGATGTTATAGGTGACATTCTCTCAAAGCTCATGACAATGGCATCACATATGGTATTCACTTAACATCTTTAGCATAAATAGGCCAATAGCGTCGCAGCTGACATTCGCTCGAAGCACGAGGTGATATTTGCCCAAAGCACAAGCCGATGGTCTCACAAGTGGATTTCACTCAAAATATTTTGCACAGATAGGCCAACAGTGTCAAAGATGACATTTTCTCAAAGAACGAGTTGACATTCGGCCAAAGCACAAGTTGATGGTGCCGCAGCAGGCATTCGCTCAATAGCTTTTTCACAACTGGGCCAATTGTGACTCATGTGACATTCTCTCAAAGCACAAGCCAATGATATCAAGGTGATATTCACTCAAAGCACGTTCCGATAGTGTCACGGGTGTCATTCTCTCATCATCTTTTGCACAAATGGGCCAATAGTGTCGCATATGACATATTCTCAAAGAACTAGCAAATGATGTTATAGGTGACATTCTCTCAAAGCTCATGACAACGGTGTCACATGTGGCATTCGCTTAACATCTTTTGCATAAATGAACCAACAGCGTCATAGATGACATTCGCTCGAAGAACGAGGTTACATTTGCCCAAAGCACAAGACGATAGTCTCACAATTGGAATTCACTAAACATACTTTGCACAAATAGGCCAACTGTGTCAAAGATGACATTTGCTCAAAGAACGAGGTGACATTCGTCCAAAGCACAAACCGATGGAGTCGCATGTGACATTCGTTCAACAACATTTTCACAAATGGGCAAATAGTATCGCATGTGACATTCTTTCAAAGCACAAGCTAATGATATCGAAGGTGACATTCACTCAAAGCACGATCCGATGGTGTCGCAGGTTGTCATTTGCTCAACATATTTTGCACAAATGGGCCAACAGTGTCGCATGTGACATCTGCTCAAAGAACTAGCCAACGATGTTATAGGTGACATTCTCTCAAAGCACATGACAATGGTGTCATATAAGGCATTCGCTAAACATGTTTTGAACAAATGGGCCAACAGTATCGCAGATGACATTCGCTCGAAGCACGAGGTGACATTTGCACAATGCACAAGCCGATTTTCTCACAAGTGGAATTCACTCAACATGTTTTGCATAAATAGGACAACATTGTCAAAGATGACATTTTCTCAAAGAACGAGGTGACATTCGTCAAAAGCACAAGCCGATGGTGCCGCAACTGGCATTCACTTAACAACTTTTGTAGAAATAGGCCAATAGTGTCGCATGTGACATTCTCTCGAAGCACGAGCCAATGATATCAAGGTTATATTCACTCAAAGCACGTTCCGATAGTGCCACGGGTGTCATTCTCTCATCATCTTTTGCACAAATGGGCCAACAGTGTCGCATGTGACATATGCTCAAAGAACTAGCCAATGATGTTATAGGTGATATTCTCTCAAAGCTCATGACAACGGTGTCACATGTGGCATTCGCTTAATATCATTTGCAAAAATGGGCCAACAGCGTCGCAGTTAAAATTTGCTCGAAGCACGAGGTAACATTTACCAAAAGCACAAAGCGCCAGTCTCACAAGTGAAATTCACTCAACATCTTTTACACAAATTGGCCAACAGTGTCAAAGATGACATTTGCTCAAAGAACGAGGTGACATTCATCCAAAGCACAAGTCGTTAGTGTCGCGGTGGCATTCGCACTTGACTTTTGCACAAATGGGCAAATAGTATCATATGTAACATTCTCTCAAAGCACAAGCCAATGATATCGAAGGTGATATTCACTCAAAGCACGATCCGATGGTGTCACGGGTGTCATTCGGTCAACATCTTTCGCACAAATGGGCCAACAGTGTCGCATGTGACATCTGCTCAAAGAACTAGCCAACGATGCTATAGGTGACATTCTCTCAAAGCTCATGACAATGGTGTCACATATGGCATTCACTTAACATCTTTTGCACAAATGGGCCAATAGTGTCGCAGCTGACATTCGCTCGAAGCACGAGGTGACATTTGCCCAAAGCACAAGCCGATGGTCTCACAAGTGGAATTCACTCAATATATTTTGCACAGATAGGCCAACAGTGTCAAAGATGACATTTGCTCAAAGAACGAGTTGATATTCGTCCAAACCACAAGTCGATGGTGCCGCAGCTGGCATTTGCTCAATAGCTTTTGCACAAATGGGCCAATTGTGTCTCATGTGACATTCTCTCAAAGCACAAGCTAATGATATCAAGGTGATATTCACTCAAAGCACGTTCTGATAGTGTCACGGGTGTCATTCTCTCAATATCTTTTGCACAAATGGGCCAACAGTGTCGCATGTGACATCTGCTCAAAGAACTAGCCAATGATTTTATAGGTGACATTGTCTCAAAGCTCATGACAACGGTGTCACATGTGGTATTCGCTTAACATCCTTTGCACAAATGGGCCAACAATGTCACAAATGATATTTGCTCGAAGCACGAGGTGACATTTACCCAAAGCACAAGCCGATGGTCTCACAAGTGGAATTCACTCAACATCTTTTGCACAAATGGGCCAACAGTGTCAAAGATTACATTTGCTCAAAGAACGAGGTGACATTCGTCCAAACCACAAGCCGATGGTGTCGCAGGTGGCATTCGCTCAACAACTTTTACACAAATGGGCAAATACTGTCGTATGCGACATTCCTTCAAAACAAAAGCCAATGATATCGAAGATGACATTCACTCAGAGCACGATCCGATGGTGTCAAGGGTGTCATTCGGTCAACATCTTTCGCACAAATGAGCCAACAGTGTCGCATGTGACATCTGCTCAAAGAACTAGCCAACGATGCTATAGGTGACATTCTCTCAAAGCTCATGACAATGGTGTCACATATGGCATTCGCTTAACATATTTTGCACAAATGGGCCAATAGTGTCGCATCTGACATTCGCTCGAAGCACGAGGTGACATTTGCCCAAAGCACAAGCCGATGGTCTCACAAGTGGAATTCACTCAATATATTTTGCACAGATAGGCCAACAGTGTCAAAGATGACATTTGCTCAAAGAACGAGTTGACATTCGTCCAAAGCACAAGCCGATGGTGCCGCGGTGGCATTTGCTCAACAAGCTTTTGCACAAATGGGCCAATAGTGTCGCATGTGACATTCTCTCAAAGCACGAGCCAATGATATCAAGGTGATATTCACTCAAAGCACGTTCGATGGTGTCACGGGTGTCATTCTCTCAACATCTTTTGCACAAATGGGCCAACAGTGTCGTATGTGACATATGCTCAAAGAACTAGCCAATGATGTTATAGGTGACATTCTCTCAAAGCTCATGACAACGGTGTCACATGTGGCATTCGCTTAACATCCTTTGCACAAATGGGCCAACAACGTCACAAATGACATTTGCTCGAAGCACGAGGTGACATTTACCCAAAGCACAAGCCGATGGTCTCACAAGTGGAATTCACTCAACATCTTTTGCACAAATGGGCCAACAGTGTCAAAGATGACATTTGCTCAAAGAACGAGGTGACATTCGTCCAAAGCACAAGCCGATGGTGTCGCAGGTGGCATTCGCTCAACAACTTTTGCACAAATGGGAAAATAGTGTCGCATGTGACATTCCTCAAAAACAAAAGCCAATGATATCGAAGGTGACATTCACTCAGAGCACGATCCGATGGTGTCAAGGGTGTCATTTGGTCAACATCTTTTGCACAAATGGGCCAACAGTGTCGCATGTGACATCTGCTCAAAGAACTAGCCAACGATGTTATAGGTGACATTCTCTCAAAGCTCATGACAATGGTGTCACATGTGGCATTCGCTTAACATCTTTTGCACAAATGAGCCAACAGTGTCGCAGATGACATTCGCTCGAAGCACGAGGTAACATTTGCCCAAAGCACAAGCCGATGGTCTCACAATTGGAATTCACTAAACATATTTTGCACAAATAGGCCAACTGTGTCAAAGATGACATTTGCTCAAAGAACGAGGTGACATTCGTCCAAAGCATAAGCCGATGGTGCCGCAGCTGGCATTCGCTCAACAACTTTTGCACAAATGGGACAATATTGTCGCATGTGACATTCTCTCAAACCACGAGCCAATGATATCAAGGTGATATTCACTCAAAGCATATTCCGATGGTGTCACGGGTGTCATTCTCTCAACATCTTTTGCACAAATGGGCCAACAGTGTCGTATGTGACATATGCTCAAAGAACTAGCCAATGATGTTATAGGTGACATTCTATCAAAGCTCATGACAACGGTGTCACATGTGGCATTCGGTTAACATCATTTGCACAAATAGGCCAACAGCTTCGCAGATGAGATTTGCTCGAAGCACGAGGTGACATTTGCCCAAAGTACAAGCTGTTGCTCTCACAAGTGGAATTCACTCAACATATTTGGCACAAATAGTCCAACAGTGTCAAAGATGACATTTGCTCAAAGAACGAGTTGACATTCGTCCAAAGCACAAGCCGATGGTGCCGCAGCTGGCATTCGCTCGACAACTTTTGCATAAATGGGCCAATAGTGTCGCATGTGACATTCTCTCAAAGAACGAGCCAATGATATCAAGGTGATATTCACTCAAAGCACGTTCCGATAGTGTCACGGATGTCATTCGCTCAACATCTTTTGCACAAATGGGCCAACAGTGTCGCATGTGACATATGCTCAAAGAACTAGCCAATGATGTTATAGGTGACATTCTCTCAAAGCTCATGACAACGGTGTCACATGTGGCATTCGCTTAATCGCGAAGATGACATTGCTCGAAGCAAGAGGTGACATTTACCCAAAGCACAAGCCGATGGTCTCACAAGTTGAATTCACTCAACATCTTTTGCACAAATGGGCCAACAATTTCAAAGATGACATTTGCTCAAAGAAGGAGGTGACATTAGTCCAAAGCACAAGCCAATGGTGTCGCAGGTGGCATTCGCTCAACAACTTTTGCACAAATGAGCAAATAGTGTCGCATGTGACATTCTCTCAAAGCACAAGCCAATTATATCGAAGGTGACATTTAATTAAAGCACGATCCGTTGGTTTCAGGGATGTCATTCACTCAATATTTTTTGCACAAATGGGCCAACAGTGTCGCATGTGACTTCTGCTCAAAGAACTAGCCAACGATGTTATAGGTGACATTCTCTCAAAGCTCATGACAATGGTGTCACATGTGGCATTCGCTTAACATCTTTTGCACAAATGGGACAACATTGTCGCAGATGATATTCACTCGAAGCACGAGCTGACATTTGCCCAAAGCACAAGATGATGGTCTCACAAGTGGAATTCACACAACTTATTTTGCACAAATTGACCAACAATGTCAAAAATGACATTAGCACAAAGAACGAGGTGACATTCATCCCAAGCACAAGTTGATGGTGCCGCAGCTGGAATTCGCTAAACAACTTTTGCACAAATGGGCCAATAGTGTCGCAGGTGACATTCTCTCAAAGGACAAGCCAATGATATCAAGGTGATATTCACGTAAAGCATGTTCCGATGGTGTCATGGATGTCATTCGCTCAACATCATTTGCACAAATGGGCCAACAGTGTCGCATGTAACATCTGCTCAAAGAACTAGCCAATGATGTTATAGGTGACATTATCTCAAAGCTTATGACAATGGTGTCACATGTGGAATTCGCTTAACATCTTTTGCACAAATAAGCCAACAGTGTCGCAGATGACATTCGCTCGAAGCCTGAGGTAACATTTGCCCAAAGCACAAGCCGATGGTCTCACAATTGGAATTCACTAAACATATTTTGCATAAATAGTCCAACTGAGTCAAAGATGACATTTGCTCAAAGAACGAGGTGACATTCGTCCAAAGAATAAGCCGATGGTGCCGCAGCTGGCATACGCTCAACAACTTTTGCACAAATGGGAGAATAGCGTCGCATGTGACATTCTCTCAAAGTAGAAGCCAATGATATCAAGGTGATATTCACTCAAAGCATATTCCGATGGAGTCACGGGTGTCATTCGCTCAACATCTTTTGCACAAATGGGCCAACAGTGTCGCTTGTGACATATGCTCAAAGAACTAGCCAATGATGTTATAGGTGACATTCTCTCAAAGCTCATGACAACGGTGTCACATGTGGCATTCGCTTAACATCCTTTGTCAAATGGGCCAACAGCGTCGCATATGACATTTGCTCGAAGCACGAGGTGACATTTACCCAAAGCACAAGACGATTCTCTCACAAGTAGAATTCATTCAATATATTTTGCACAAATGGGCCAACAGTATCAAAGATGACATTTTCTCAAAGAACAAGGTGACATTCGTCCAAAGCATTAGTCGGTGGTGTCGCAGCTGACATTCGTTCAACAACTTTTTCACAAATGGGCAAATAGTGTCACATGTGACATTCTCTCAAAGCACAAGCCAATGATATCGAAGGTGACATTCACTCAAAGCACGATCCGATGGTGTCGCATGTTGTCATTTGCTCAACATCTTTTGCACAAATGGGCCAACAGTGTCGCATGTGACATCTGCTCAAAGAACTAGCCAACGATGCTATAGGTCACATTCTCTCAAAGCTCATGACAATGGTGTCATATGAGGCATTCGCTGAACATCTTTTGAACAAATAGGCCAACAACGTCGCAGATGACATTTGCTCGAAGCACGAGGTGACATTTACCCAAAGCACAAGCCGATGGTCTCACAAGTGGAATTCACTCAACATCTTTTGCACAAATGGGCCAACAGTGTCAAAGATGACATTTGCTCAAAGAACGAGGTGGCATTCATCCAAAGCACAAGCCGATAGTGTTGCAGGTGGCATTCGCTCAACAACTTTTGCACAAATAGGCAAATAGTGTCTTATGTGACATTCTCTCAAAACACAAGCCAATGATATCGAAGGTGACATTCACTTAGAGCACGATCCGATGGTGTCAAGGGTGTCAACTTTTGCACAAATGGGACAATAGTGTCGCAGATGATATTCACTCGAAGCACGAGGTGACATTTGCCCAAAGCACAAGATGATGGTTTCACAAGTGGAATTCACACAACATATTTTGCACAAATAGGCCAACAGTGTCAAAGATGACATTTGCTCAAAGAACGAGGTGATATTCGTCCAAAGCACAGGCTGATGGTGCCGAAGCTGGCATTCTCTCAACAACTTTTGCACAAATGGGACAATAGTGTCGCAGGTGACATTCTCTAAAAGGACGAGCCAATGATATCAAGGTGATATTCACTCAAAGCATGTTCTGATGGTGTCACGGATGTCATTCGCTTAATATCTTTTGCACAAATGGGCCAATAGTGTCGCAGGTGACATATGCTCAAAGAACTAACCAATGATGTTATAGGTTACATAATTTCTCAATCTCATGACAACGGTGTCACATATGGCATTCACTTAACATCCTTTGCACAAATGGGACAACAATGTCGCAGATGATATTTGCTCGCAGATGACATTTGCTCGAAGCACAGAGGTGACATTTACCCAAAGCACAAGCAACACCTTTTGCACGATGGTCTCACAAGTGGAATTCACTAAACATATTTTGCACAAATATGGGCATTGTCGCATGTGACATCTCGCTCAAGGAACTAGCCAATGATGTTATAGGTGACATTCTCTCAAAGCTCATGTGTCAATGATGACATTTGCTCAAAGAACGAGGTGACATTCGTTGCCCAAAGCACAAGCCGATGGTGCACAAATAGGCTGGCATTGACATTTGCTCAACAGACATTTTTTGCATAAAATGGGATTCTCTCAACGAGTTTTTGCACAAATGGGACAATAGCATCGCATGTGACATTCTCTAAAAGCACGAGCCATTGATATCAAGGTGATATTCACTCAAAGCACGTTCCGATGGAGTCACGGATTTCATTCGCTCAACATCTTTTGCACAAATGGGCCAACAGTGTCGTATGTGACATATGCTCAAAGAACTAGCCAATGATGTTATAGGTGACATTCTCTCAAAGCACATGACAATGGTGTCACATGTGGCATTCACTCAACATCTTTAGCACAAATGGGTCAACAATATCAAAGATGACATTTGCTCAAAGAACGAGGTGACATTCGTCCAAAGCACAAGCCGATGGTGTCGCATGTGGCATTCGCTCAACAACTTTTGCACAAATGGGCAAATAGTGTCGTATGTGACATTCTCTCAAAGCATAGGCCAATGAAATCGAAGGTGATATTTACTTAAAGCACGATTCGGTGGTATCGGGGATGTCACTCGCTCAACATCTTTTGCCCAAATGGGCCAATAGTGTCGCATGTGACATCTGCTCAAAGAACTAGCCAACGATGTTATAGGTGACATTCTCTCAAAGCTCATGACAATGGTGTCACATGTGGCATTCGCTTAACATCTTTTGCATAAATGGGACAACAGTGTCGCAGATGATATTCACTCAAAGCACGAGGTGACATTTGCCCAAAGCACAAGATGATGGTCTCACAAGTGGAATTCACTCAACATATTTTGCATAAATAGGCCAATAGTGTCAAAGATGACATTTGCTCAAAGAACGAGGTGACATTCATCCAAAGCACAGGCTGATGGTGCCGAAGCTGGTATTCTCTCAACAACTTTTGCACAAATGGGACAATAGTGTCGCAGGTGACATTCTCTAAAAGGACGAGCCAATGATATCAAGGTGATATTCACTAAAAGAATGTTCTGATGGTGTCACGGATGTCATTCGCTCAATATCTTTAGCACAAATGGGCCTACAGTGTCGCATATGACATATGCTCAAAGAACTAACCAATGATGTTATAGGTGACATTTTATCAATCTCATGACAACGGTGTCACATGTGGCATTCACTTAACATCTTTTGCACAAATGGGACAACAACATCGCAGATGATATTTGCTCGAAGCAAGAGGTGACATTTACTAAAGCACAAGCCGATGGTCTTACAAGTGGAATTCACTCAACATCTTTTGCACAAATGGGCCAACTGTGTCAAAGATGACATTTGCTCAAAGAACGAGGTGACATTCGTCCAAAGCACAAGCCGATGGTGTCGCAGGTGGCATTCGCTCAACAATTTTTGCACAAATGGGCAAATAGTGTTGCATGTGACATTCTCTTAATACACAAGCCAATGATATCGAAGGTGACATTTACTTAAAGCACGATCCGATGGTGTTGGGGATGTCATTCACTCAACATCTTTTGCTTAAATGGGCCAACATTGTCGCATGTGACATCTGGTCAATGAACTAGCCAATGATGTTATAGGTGTCATTCTCTCAAAGCTCATGACAACGGTGTCACATGTGGCATTCGCTTAACATCTTTTGCACAAATGAGCCAACAATGTCGCAGATGACATTCGCTCGAAGCCCGAGGTAACATTTGCCCAAAGCCCAAGCCGATAGTCTCACAATTGGAATTCACTAAACATATTTTGCACAAATAGGCCAACTGTGTCAATGATGACATTTGCTCAAAGAACGAGGTGACATTCGTTCAAAGCATAAGCCGATGGTGCCGCAGCTGGCATTCACTCAACAGTTTTTGCACAAATAGGACAATAGCGTCGCATGTGACATTCTCTCAAAGCACGGGCAAATGATATCAAGGTGATATTCACTCAAAGCATATTCCAATGGTGTCACGGGTGTCATTCTCTCTACATCTTTTGCACAAATGGGCCAATAGTGTCATATGTGACATATGCTCAAAGAACTAGGCAATGATGTTATAGGTTACATTCTATCAAAGCTCATGACAACGGTGTCACACGTGGCATTCACTCAACATCTTTTGCACAAATGGGTCAACAGTATCAAAGATGACATTTGCTCAAAGAACGAGGTGACATTCGTCCAAAGCACAAGCCGATGATGTCGCATGTGGCATTCGCTTAACAACTTTTGCACAAATGAGCAAATAGTGTCCCATGTGACATTCTCTCAAAGCACAAGCCAATGATATCGAAGGTGACATTTACTTAAAGCACGATCCGATGGTGTCGCATGTTGTCATTTGCTCAACATCTTTTGCACAAATGGTCCAACAGTGTCGCATGTGACATCTGCTCAAAGAACTAGCCAACGATGTTATAGGTGACATTCTCTCAAAGCTCATGACAACGGTGTCACATGTGGCATTCGCTTAACATCTTTTGCACAAATGAGCCAACAATGTCGCAAGATGACATTCGCTCGAAGCACGAGGTGACATTTTACCCAAAGCACAAGCCGATGGTCTCACAAGTGGAATTCACTCAACATATTTTGCACAAATGGGCCAATAGTGTCAAAGATGACATTTGCTCAAAGAACGAGGTGACATTCGTCCAAAGCATAAGCCGATGGTGTCGAAGGTGGCATTCGCTCAACAATTTTTGCACAAATGGGCAAATAGTGTCGCATGTGACATTCTCTCAAAGCACAAGCCAATGATATCGAAGGTGATATTCACTCAAAGCATATTCCGATGGTGTCACGGGTGTCATTTCTCAACATCTTTTGCACAAATGGGCCAACGTGTCGCATGTGACATATGCTCAAAGAACTAGCCAATGATGTTATAGGTGACATTCTCTCAAAGCTCATGACAATGGTGTCACATGAGGCATTCGCTTAACATCTTTTGCACAAATGGGCCACAAAGTGTCGCAGATGACATTTGCTCGAAGCACGTTGTGACATTTTCCCAAAGCACAAGCCGTTGGTCTCACAAGTGGAATTCACTCAACATATTTTGCACAAATAGGAAAACAGTGTCAAAGATGACATTTGCTCAAAGAACGAGGTGACATTCGTCCAAAGCACAAGCCGATGGTGTCGCAGCTGGCATTCGCTTAACAGCTTTTGCACAAATAAGCCAATAGTTTCGCATGTGACATTCTATCAAAGCACGAGCCAATGATATCAAGGTGATATTCACTCAAAGCACGTTCCGATGGTGTCACGGGTGTCATTCTCTCATCATTTTTTGCACAAATGGCCAACAATGTCGCATGTGACATATGCTCAAAGAACTACCAATGATGTTATAGGTGACATTCTCTCAAAGCTCATGACAACGGTGTCACATGTGGCATTCGCTTAACATCCTTTGCACAAATGGGCCAACATTGTCGCAGTTGACATTTGCTCGAAGCACGAGGTGACATTTACCCAAAGCACAAACTGACGGTCTCACAAGTGGAATTGACTCAACATCTTTTGCACAAATGGGCCAACAGTGTCAAAGATGACATTTGCTCAAAGAACGAGGTGACATTCATCCAAAGCACAAGCCGATAGTGTCGCAGGTGGCATTCGCACAACAATTTTTGCAGAAATGGGCAAATAGTGTCGTGTGTGACATTCTCTCAAAGCACAAGCCAATGATATCGAAGGTGACATTCACTCAAAGCACGATCCGATGGTGTCACGGGTGTTATTCGGTCAACATCTTTTGCACAAATGGGCCAACAGTGTCGCATGTGACATCTGCTCAAAGAACTAGCCAATGATGTTATAGGTGACATTCTCTCAAAGCTCATGACAATGGTGTCACATATGGCATTCTCTTAACATCTTTTGCACAAATGGGCCAACAATGTCGCAGCTGACATTCGCTCGAAGCACGAGGTGACATTTGCCCAAAGCACAAGCCGATGGTCTCACAAGTGGAATTCACTCAACATATTTTGCACAAATAGGCCAACAGTGTCAAAGATAACATTTGCTCAAAGAACGAGTTGACATTCGTCCAAAGCACAAGTCGATGGTGCCGCAGCTGGCATTCGCTCAATAACTTTTGCACAAATGGGCCAATAGTATCGCATGTGACATTCTCTCAAAGACGAACCAATGATATCAAGGTGATATTCACTCAAAGCATATTCCGATGGTGTCACGGATGTCATTCGCTCAACATCTTTTGCACAAATGGGCCAACAGTGTGTCGTATGTGACATATGCTCAAAGAACTAGCCAATGATGTTATAGGTGACATTCTCTCAAAGCTCATGACAACGGTGTCACATTTGGCATTCGCTTAACATCCTTTGCACAAATGGGCCAACAACGTCGCGAGATGACATTTGCTCGAAGCACGAGGTGACATTTGCCCAAAGCACAAGCCGATGGTCTCACAAGTGGAATTCACTCAACATATTTTGCACAAATAGGCCAACAAAGTGTCAAAGATGACATTTGCTCAAAGAACGAGTTGACATTCGTCCAAAGCACAAGTCGATGGTGCGTAGGTGGCATTCGCTCGATAGCTTTTGCACAAATGGGCCAATAGTGTCGCATGTGACATTCTCTCAAAGAACGAGCCAATGATATCAAGGTGATATTCACTCAAAGCACATTCCGATAGTGTCACGGGTGTCATTCGCTCAACATCTTTTGCACAAATGGGCAAACAGTGTCGCATGTGACATATGCTCAAAGAACTAGCCAATGATGTTATAGGTGACATTCTCTCAAAGCTCATGACAACGGTGTCACATGTGGCATTCGCTTAACATCCTTTGCACAAATGGGCCAACAGCGTCGCAGATGACATTTTGCTCGAAGCACGAGGTGACATTTACCCAAAGCACAAGCCGATTGTCTCACAAGTAGAATTCATTCAATATCATTTGCACAAATGGGCCAATAGTATCAAAGATGACATTTTCTCAAAGAACGAGGTGACATTCGTCCAAAGCATAAGCCGATGGTGTCGAAGGTGACATTCGTTCAACAATTTTTTCACAAATGGACAAATAGTGTCGCATGTGACATTCTCTCAAAGCACAAGCCAATGATATCGAAGGTGATATTCACTCAAAGCACGTTCCGATGGTGTCGCGGGTTGTCATTTGCTCAACATCTTTTGCACAAATGGGCCAACAGTGTCGCATGTGACATCTGCTCAAAGAACTAGCCAACGATGTTATAGGTGACATTCTCTCAAAGCTCATGACAATGGTGTCATATGAGGCATTCGCTTAACGTCTTTTGAATAAATGGGACAACAGTGTCGCAGATGACATTCGCTCGAAGCACGATGTGACATTTGCCCAAAGAACAAGCCGTTGGTCTCACAAGTGGAATTCACTCAACATATTTTGCACAAATAGGAAAACAGTGTCAAAGATGACATTTGCTCAAAGAACGAGGTGACATTCGTCCAAAGCACAAGCCGATGGTGTCGCAGCTGGCATTCGCTTAACATCTTTTGCACAAATAAGCCAATAGTTTCGCATGTGACATTCTATCAAAGCACGAGCCAATGATATCAAGGTGATATTCACTCAAAGCACGTTCCGATGGTGTCGGGTGTCATTCTCTCAACATCTTTTGCACAAATGGGCCAACAGTGTCGTATGTGACATATGCTCAAAGAACTAGCCAATGATGTTATAGGTGACATTCTCTCAAAGCTCATGACAACGGTGTCACATTTGGCATTCGCTTAACTTCCTTTGCACAAATGGGTCAACAACGTCGAGATGACATTTGCTCGAAGCACGAGGTGACATTTGCCCAAAGCACAAGCCGATGGTCTCACAAGTGGAATTCACTCAACATATTTTGCACAGATAGGCCAACAGTGTCAAAGATAACATTTGCTCAAAGAACGAGTTGACATTCGTCCAAAGCACAAGTCGATGGTGCCGCAGCTGGCATTCGCTCTATAGCTTTTGCACAAATGGGCCAATAGTGTCGCATGTGACATTCTCTCAAAGGACGAGCCAATGATATCAAGGTGATATTCACTCAAAGCACGTTCCGATGGTGTCACGGATGTCATTCGCTCAACATCTTTTGCACAAATGGGCCAACAGTGTCGCATGTGACATATGCTCAAAGAACTAGCCAATGATGTTATAGGTGACATTCTCTCAAAGCTCATGACAACGGTGTCACATGTGGCATTCGCTTAACATCCTTTGCACAAATGGGCCAACAACGTCGCAGATGACATTTGCTCGAAGCACGAGGTGACATTTACCCAAAGCACAAGCCGATGGTTTCACAAGTGGAATTCACTCAACATCTTTTGCACAAATGGGCCAATAGTGTCAAAGATGACATTTGCTCAAAGAACGAGGTGACATTCGTCCAAAGCACAAGCCGATGGTGTCGCAGGTGGCATTCGCTCAACAATTTTTTGCACAAATGGGCAAATAGTGTCACATGTGACATTCTCTCAAAGCACAAGCCAATGATATCGAAGGTGACATTCACTCAAAGCACGATCCGATGGTGTCACGGGTGTCATTCGCTCAACATCTTTTGCACAAATGGGCCAACAGTGTCGCATGTGACATATGCTCAAAGAACTAGCCAATGATGTTATAGGTGACATTCTCTCAAAGCTCATGACAATGGTGTCACATGTGGCATTCGCTTAACATCTTTTGCACAAATGGGCCAACAAATGTCGCAGATGACATTCGCTTGAAGCACGAGGTGACATTTGCCCAAAGCACAAGCCGATGGTCTCACAAGTGGAATTCACTCAACATATTTTGCACAAATAGGCCAACAAAGTGTCAAAGATGACATTTGCTCAAAGAACGAGTTGACATTCGTCAAAGCACAAGCCGATGGTGCCGCAGTGGCATTCGCTCAATAACTTTTGCACAAATGGGCCAATAGTATCGCATGTGACATTCTCTCAAAGCACGACCAATGATATCAAGGTGATATTCACTCAAAGCACGTTCCGATGGTGTCACGGATGTCATTCGCTCAACATCTTTTGCACAAATGGCCAACAAAGTGTCGTATGTGACATATGCTCAAAGAACTAGCCAATGATGTTATAGGTGACATTCTCTCAAAGCTCATGACAACGGTGTCACATTTGGCATTCGCTTAACTTCCTTTGCACAAATGGGCCAACAACGTCGCAGATGACATTTGCTCGAAGCACGAGGTGACATTTGCCCAAAGCACAAGCCGATGGTCTCACAAGTGGAAATCACTCAACATATTTTGCACAGATAGGCCAACAGTGTCAAAGATAACATATGCTCAAAGAACGAGTTGACATTCGTCTAAAGCACAAGTCGATGGTGCCGCAGATGGCATTCGCTCTATAGCTTTTGCACAAATGGGCCAATAGTATCGCATGTGACATTCTCTCAAAGGACGAACCAATGATATCAAGGTGATATTCAGTCAAAGCACATTCCGATGGTGTCACGGATGTCATTCGCTCAACATCTTTTGCACAAATGGGCCAACAGTGTCGCATGTGACATATGCTCAAAGAACTAGCGAATGATGTTATAGGTGACATTATCTCAAAGCTCATGCCAACGGTGTCACATATGGCATTCGCTTAACATCCTTTGCACAAATGGGCGAACAACGTCGCAGATGACATTTTCTCGAAGCACGAGGTGACATTTACCCAAAGCACAAGCCGATTGTCTCACAAGTAGAATTCATTCAATATCATTTGCACAAATGGGCCAATAGTATCAAGGATGACATTTTCTCAAAGAACTAGGTGACATTCGTCCAAAGCATAAGCCGATGGTGTCGAAGGTGACATTCGTTCAACAATTTTTTCACAAATGGGCAAATAGTGTCGCATGTGACATTCTCTCAAAGCACAAGCCAATGATATCGAAGGTGACATTCACTCAAAGCACGTTTCGATGGTGTCGCAGGTTGTCATTTGCTCAACATCTTTTGCAAAAATGGGCCAACAGTGTCGCATGTGACATCTGCTCAAAGAACTAGCCAACGATGTTATAGGTGACATTCTCTCAAAGCTCATGACAATGGTGTCATATGAGGCATTCGCTTAACGTCTTTTGAATGAATGGGACAACAGTGTCGCAGATGACATTCGCTTGAAGCACGATGTGACATTTGCCCAAAGAACAAGCCGTTGGTCTCACAAGTGGAATTCACTCAACATATTTTGCACAAATAGGAAAACAGTGTCAAAGATGACATTTGCTCAAAGAACGAGTTGACATTCGTCAAAAGCACAAGCCGATGGTGCCGCAGCTGGCATTCGCTCAATAACTTTTGCACAAATGGGCCAATAGTATCGCATGTGACATTCTCTCAAAGGACGAACCAATGATATCAAGGTGATATTCACTCAAAGCACGTTCCGATGGTGTCACGGATGTCATTCGCTCAACATCTTTTGCACAAATGGGCCAACAGTGTCGTATGTGACATATGCTCAAAGAACTAGCCAATGATGTTATAGGTGACATTCTCTCAAAGCTCATGACAACGGTGTCACATTTGGCATTCGCTTAACTTCCTTTGCACAAATGGGCCAACAACGTCACAGATGATATTTGCTCGAAGCACGAGGTGACATTTGCCCAAAGCACAAGCCGATGGTCTCACAAGTGGAAATCACTCAACATATTTTGCACAGATAGGCCAACAGTGTCAAAGATAACATATGCTCAAAGAACGAGTTGACATTCGTCTAAAGCACAAGTCGATGGTGACGCAGATGGCATTCGCTCTATAGCTTTTGCACAAATGGGCCAATAGTATCGCATGTGACATTCTCTCAAAGGACGAACCAATGATATCAAGGTGATATTCAGTCAAAGCACGTTCCGATGGTGTCACGGATGTCATTCGCTCAACATCTTTTGCACAAATGGGCCAAATAGTGTCGCATGTGACATATGCTCAAAGAACTAGCGAATGATGTTATAGGTGACATTATCTCAAAGCTCATGCCAACGGTGTCACATATGGCATTCGCTTAACATCCTTTGCACAAATGGGCGAACAACGTCGCAGATGACATTTTCTTGAAGCACGAGGTGACATTTACCCAAAGCACAAGCCGATTGTCTCACAAGTAGAATTCACTCAACATCTTTTGCACAAATGGGCCAATAGTGTCAAAGATGACATTTTCTCAAAGAACGAGGTGACATTCGTCCAAAGCACAAGCCGATGGTGTCGAAGGTGGCATTCGCTCAACAATTTTTTCACAAATGGGCAAATAGTGTCGCATGTGACATTCTCTCAAAGCACAAGCCAATGATATCGAAGGTGACATTCACTCAAAGCACGTTTCGATGGTGTCGCAGGTTGTCATTTGCTCAACATCTTTTGCACAAATGGGCCAACAAAGTGTCGCATGTGACATATGCTCAAAGAACTAGCCAATGATGTTATAGGTGACATTCTCTCAAAGCTCATGACAATGGTGTCACATGTGGCATTCGCTTAACATCTTTTGAATGAATGGGACAACAATCGTCGCAGATGACATTGCTTGAAGCACGAGGTGACATTTGCCCAAAGCACAAGCCGATGGTCTCACAAGTGGAATTCACTCAACATATTTTGCACAAATAGGCCAACAGTGTCAAAGATGACATTTGCTCAAAGAACGAGTGACATTCGTCCAAAGCACAAGCCGATGGTGTCGCGGTGGCATTCGCTCAATAGCTTTTGCACAAATGGGCCAATAGTGTCGCATGTGACATTCTCTCAAAGCACGAGCCAATGATATCAAGGTGATATTCACTCAAAGCACGTTCCGATGGTGTCACGGGATGTCATTTCTCTCAACATCTTTTGCACAAATGGGCCAACAAAGTGTCGCATGTGACATATGCTCAAAGAACTAGCCAATGATGTTATAGGTGACATTCTCTCAAAGCTCATGACAACGGTGTCACATGTGGCATTCGCTTAACATCCTTGGCATAAATGGGCCAACGGCGTCGCAGATGACATTTGCTCGAAGCACGAGGTGACATTTACCCAAAGCACAAGCCGATGGTCTCACAAGTGGAATTCACTCAACATCTTTTGCACAAATGGGCCAATAGTGTCAAAGATGACATTTGCTCAAAGAACGAGGTGACATTCGTCCAAAGCACAAGCCGATGGTGTCGCAGGTGGCATTCGCTCAACAATTTTTTGCACAAATGGGCAAATAGTGTCGCATGTGACATTCTCTCAAAGCACAAGCCAATGATATCGAAGGTGACATTTACTTAAAGTACGATCCGATGGTGTCGGGGTGTCATTCGCTCAACATCTTTTTCACAAATGGGCCAACCAGTGTCGCATGTGACATCTGCTCAAAGAACTAGCCAACGATGTTATAGGTGACATTCTCTCAAAGCTCATGACAATGGTGTCACATGTGGCATTCGCTTAACATCTTTTGCATAAATGGGCCAACAATGTCGCAGATGACATTCGCTCGAAGCACGAGGTGACATTTGCCCAAAGCACAAGCCGATGGTCTCACAAGTGGAATTCACTCAACATATTTTGCACAAATGGGCCAACAAAGTGTCAAAGATGACATTTGCTCAAAGAACGAGGTGACATTCGTCCAAAGCACAAGCCGATGGTGTCGCGGTGGCATTCGCTCAACAATCTTTTGCACAAATGGGCCAATAGTGTCGCATGTGACATTCTCTCAAAGCACAAGCCAATGATATCGAAGGTGATATTCACTCAAAGCACGTTCCGATGGTGTCACGGGTGTCATTCTCAACATCTTTTGCACAAATGGGCCAACAAAGTGTCGCATGTGACATATGCTCAAAGAACTAGCCAATGATGTTATAGGTGACATTCTCTCAAAGCTCATGACAACGGTGTCACATGTGGCATTCGCTTAACATCCTTTGCACAAATGGGCCAACAACGTCGTCGCAGATGACATTTGCTCGAAGCACGAGGTGACATTTGCCCAAAGCACAAGCCGATGGTCTCACAAGTGGAATTCACTCAACATATTTTGCACAAATAGGCCAACAAAGTGTCAAAGATAACATTTGCTCAAAGAACGAGTTGACATTCGTCAAAGCACAAGTCGATGGTGCGCGCAGTGGCATTCGCTCAATAGCTTTTGCACAAATGGGCCAATAGTATCGCATGTGACATTCTCTCAAAGGACGAGCCAATGATATCAAGGTGATATTCACTCAAAGCACATTCCGATGGTGTCACGGATGTCATTCGCTCAACATCTTTTGCACAAATGGGCCAACAGTGTCGTATGTGACATATGCTCAAAGAACTAGCCAATGATGTTATAGGTGACATTCTCTCAAAGCTCATGACAACGGTGTCACATGTGGCATTCGCTTAACATCCTTTGCACAAATGGGCCAACAACGTCGCAGATGACATTTGCTCGAAGCACGAGGTGACATTTACCCAAAGCACAAGCCGATGGTCTCACAAGTGGAATTCACTCAACATCTTTTGCACAAATGGGCCAAAAGTGTCAAAGATGACATATGCTCAAAGAACGAGGTGACATTCGTCCAAAGCACAAGCCGATGGTGTCGCAGGTGGCATTCGCTCAACAATTTTTGCACAAATGGGCAAATAGTGTCGCATGTGACATTCTCTCAAAGCACAAGCCAATGATATCGAAGGTGACATTCACTCAAAGCACATGATCCGATGGTGTCAAGGGTGTCATTCGCTCAACATCTTTTGCACAAATGGGCCAACAGTGTCGCATGTGACATATGCTCAAAGAACTAGCCAATGATGTTATAGGTGACATTCTCTCAAAGCTCATGACAACGGTGTCACATGTGGCATTCGCTTAACATCCTTTGCACAAATGGGCCAACAATCGTCGCAGATGACATTTGCTCGAAGCACGAGGTGACATTTACCCAAAGCACAAGCCGATGGTCTCACAAGTGGAATTCACTCAACATATTTTGCACAAATGGGCCAACAGTGTCAAAGATGACATTTGCTCAAAGAACGAGGTGACATTCGTCCAAAGCACAAGCCGATGGTGCGCGGTGGCATTCGCTCAACAACTTTTGCACAAATGGGCAAATAGTGTCGCATGTGACATTCTCTCAAAGCACAAGCCAATGATATCGAAGGTGATATTCACTCAAAGCACGTTCCGATGGTGTCACGGGTGTCATTTCTTCAACATCTTTTGCACAAATGGGCCAACAACGGTGTCGCATGTGACATATGCTCAAAGAACTACCAATGATGTTATAGGTGACATTCTCTCAAAGCTCATGACAACGGTGTCACATGTGGCATTCGCTTAACATCCTTTGCACAAATGGGCCAACAACGTCGCAGTTGACATTTGCTCGAAGCACGAGGTGACATTTACCCAAAGCACAAGCCGATGGTCTCACAAGTGGAATTGACTCAACATCTTTTGCACAAATGGGCCAACAAAGTGTCAAAGATGACATTTGCTCAAAGAACGAGGTGACATTCATCCAAAGCACAAGCCGATAGTGTCGCGGTGGCATTCGCTCAATTGTTTTTGCAAAAATGGGCAAATAGTGTCGTGTGTGACAATCTCTCAAAGCACAAGCCAATGATATCGAAGGTGACATTCACTCAAAGCACGATCCGATGGTGTCACGGGTGTTATTCGGTCAACATCTTTTGCACAAATGGGCCAACAGTGTCGCATGTGACATCTGCTCAAAGAACTAGCCAACGATGTTATAGGTGACATTCTCTCAAAGCTCATGACAATGGTGTCACATATGGCATTCTCTTAACATCTTTTGCGTAAATGGGCCAACAATGTCGCAGCTGACATTCGCTCGAAGCACGAGGTGACATTTGCCCAAAGCACAAGCCGATGGTCTCACAAGTGGAATTCACTCAACATATTTTGCACAGATAGGCCAACAGTGTCAAAGATAACATATGCTCAAAGAACGAGTTGACATTCGTCTAAAGCACAAGTCGATGGTGCCGCAGCTGGCATTCGCTCAATAGCTTTTGCACAAATGGGCCAATAGTATCGCATGTGACATTCTCTCAAAGGACGAGCCAATGATATCAAGGTGATATTCACTCAAAGCACATTCCGATGGTGTCACGGATGTCATTCGCTCAACATCTTTTGCACAAATGGGCCAACAGTGTCGTATGTGACATATGCTCAAAGAACTAGCCAATGATGTTATAGGTGACATTCTCTCAAAGCTCATGACAACGGTGTCACATTTGGCATTCGCTTAACTTCCTTTGCACAAATGGGCCAACAACGTCGAGATGACATTTGCTCGAAGCACGAGGTGACATTTACCCAAAGCACAAGCCGATGGTTTCACAAGTGGAATTCACTCAACATCTTTTGCACAAATGGGCCAACAGTGTCAAAGATGACATTTGCTCAAAGAACGAGGTGACATTCGTCCAAAGCACAAGCCGATGGTGTCGCAAGTGGCATTCGCTCAACAATTTTTGCACAAATGGACAAATAGTGTCGCATATGACATTCTCTCAAAGCACAATCCAATGATATCGAAGGTGATATTCACTCAGAGCATGATCCGATGGTGTCAAGGGTGTCATTCGATCAACATCTTTTGCACAAATGGGCCAACAGTGTCGCATGTGACATATGCTCAAAGAACTAGCCAATGATGTTATAGGTGATATTCTCTCAAAGCTCATGACAACGGTGTCACATGTGGCATTCGCTTAACATCCTTTGCACAAATGGGCCAACAGCGTCGCAGATGACATTTGCTCGAAGCACGAGGTGACATTTACCCAAAGCACAAGCCGATTGTCTCACAAGTAGAATTCATTCAATATCATTTGCACAAATGGGCCAACAGTGTCAAAGATGATATTTTCTCAAAGAACGAGGTGACATTCGTCCAAAGCATAAGCCGATGGTGTCGCAGGTGACATTCGTTCAATAACTTTTTCACAAATGGACAAATAGTGTCGCATGTGACATTCTCTCAAAGCAGAAGCCAATGATATCGAAGGTGACATTCACTCAAAGCACGTTCTGATGGTGTCGCAGGTTGTCATTTGCTCAACATCTTTTGCACAAATGGGCCAACAGTGTCGCATGTGACATCTGCTCAAAGAACTAGCCAACGATGTTATAGGTGACATTCTCTCAAAGCTCATGACAATGGTGTCATATGAGCATTCGCTTAACATCTTTTGAACAAATGGGCCAACAGTGTCGCAGATGACATTCGCTCGAAGCACGAGGTGACATTTACCCAAATCACAAGCCGATGTTCTCACAAGTGGAATTCACTCAACATATTTTGCACAAATAGGCCAACAGTGTCAAAGATGACATTTTCTCAAAGAACGAGGTGACATTCGTCCAAAGCACAAGCTGATGGTGCCGCAGCTGGCATTCGCTTAACAACTTTTGCATAAATAAGCCAATAGTGTCGCATGTGACATTCTATCAAAGCACGAGCCAATGATATCAAGGTGATATTCACTCAAAGCACGTTCCAATGGTGTCACGGTTGTGATCCTCTAATAATCTTTTGCACAAATGGGCCAACAGTGTCGCATGTGACATATGCTCAAAGAACTACCAATGATGTTATAGGTGACATTCTCTCAAAGCTCATGACAACGGTGTCACATGTGGCATTCGCTTAACATCCTTTTGCACAAATGGGCCAACAGTGTTGCAGTTGACATTTGCTCGAAGCACGAGGTGACATTTACCCAAAAAACAAACTGACGGTCTCACAAGTGGAATTGACTCAACATCTTTTGCACAAATGGGCCAAAAGTGTCAAAGATGACATTGCTCAAAGAACGAGGTGACATTCATCCAAAGCACAAGCCGATGGTGTCGCAGGTGGCATTCGCTCAACAATTTTTGCACAAATGGGCAAATAGTGTCGCATGTGACATTCTCTCAAAGCACAAGCCAATGATATCAAAGGTGACATTCACTCAAAGCACGATCCGATGGTGTCACGGTGTTATTCGCTCAACATCTTTTGCACAAATGGGCCAAAGTGTCGCATGTGACATCTGCTCAAAGAACTAGCCAACGATGTTATAGGTGACATTCTCTCAAAGCTCATGACAAAGGTGTCACATATGGCATTCTCTTAACATCTTTTGCACTAATGGGCCAACAATGTCGCAGCTGACATTCGCTCGAAGCACGAGGTGACATTTTCCCAAAGCACAAGTCGATGGTCTCACAAGTGGAATTCACTCAACATATTTTGCACAAATGGGCCAACAGTGTCAAAGATGACATTTGCTCAAAGAACGAGTTGACATTCGTCCAAAGCACAAGTCGATGGTGCCGCAGCTGGCATTCGCTCAACAATTTTTGCAAAAATGGACAAATAGTGTCGCATATGACATTCTCTCAAAGCACAATCCAATGATATCGAAGGTGATATTCACTCAGAGCATGATCCGATGGTGTCAAGGATGTCATTCGGTCAATATTTTTTTGCACAAATGGGCCAACAGTGTCGCATGTTACATATGCTCAAAGAACTAGCCAATGATGTTATAGGTGAAATTATCTCAAAGCTCATGCCAACGGTGTCACATGTGGCATTCGCTTAACATCCTTTGCACAAATGGGCCAACAGCGTCGCAGATGACATTTTCTCGAAGAACGAGGTGACATTTGCCCAAACCACAAACTGACGGTCTCACAAGTGGAATTGACTCGAACATCTTTTGCACAAATGGGCCAACAGTGTCAAAGATGACATTTGCTCAAAGAATGCCACATGTGACATATGCTCTCACAATTGGAATTCACTCAACATATTTTGCACAAATAGGCCAGCAGTGTCAAAGATGATATTTTCTCAAAGAACGAGGTGACATTCGTCCAAAGCACAAGCTGATGGTGCCGCAGCTGGCATTCGCTTAACAACTTTTGCACAAATGGGCCAATAGTGTCGCATGTGACATTCTCTCAAAGCACGAGCCAATGATATCAAGGTGATATTCACTCAAAGCACATTCCGATGGTGTCACGGCTGTCATTTCTCATCATCTTTTGTACAAATGGGCCAACAGTGTCGTATGTGACATATGCTTAAAGAACTACCAATGATGTTATAGGTGACATTCTCTCAAAGCTCATGACAATGGTGTCACATGTGGCATTCGCTTAACATCCTTTTTGCACAAATGGGCCAACAACGTCGCGAGATGACATTTGCTCGAAGCACGAGGTGACATTTACCCAAAGCACAAGCCGATGGTCTCACAAGTGGAATTCACTCAACATCTTTTGCACAAATGGGCCAACAGTGTCAAAGATGACATTTGCTCAAAGAACGAGGTGACATTCATCCAAAGCACAAGCCGATAGTGTCGCAGGTGGCATTCGCACAACTGTTTTTGCACAAATGGGCAAATAGTGTCGTGTGTGACATTCTCTCAAAGCACAAGCCAATGATATCGAAGGTGACATTCACTCAAAGCACACGATCCGATGGTGTCACGGGTGTCATTCGGTCAACATCTTTTGCACAAATGGGCCAACAGTGTCGCATGTGACATCTGCTCAAAGAACTAGCCAACGATGTTATAGGTGACATTCTCTCAAAGCTCATGACAATGGTGTCACATATGGCATTCTCTTAACATCTTTTGCACAAATGGGCCAACAATGTCGCGATGACATTTGCTCGAAGCACGAGGTGACATTTGCCCAAAGCACAAGCCGATGGTCTCACAAGTGGAATTCACTCAACATATTTTGCACAGATAGGCCAACAATGTCAAAGATAACATTTGCTCAAAGAACGAGTTGACATTCGTCCAAAGCACAAGTCGATGGTACCGCAGCTGGCATTCGCTCAATAGTTTTTGCACAAATGGGCCAATAGTGTCGCATGTGACATTCTCTCAAAGGACGAGCCAATGATATCAAGGTGATATTCACTCAAAGCACGTTCCGATGGTGTCACGGATGTCATTCGCTCAACATCTTTTGCACAAATGGGCCAACAGTGTCGTATGTGACATATGCTCAAAGAACTAGCCAATGATGTTATAGGTGACATTCTCTCAAAGCTCATGACAACGGTGTCACATTTGGCATTCGCTTAACTTCCTTTGCACAAATGGGCCAACAACGTCGCAGATGACATTTGCTCGAAGCACGAGGTGACATTTACCCAAAGCACAAGCCGATGGTTTCACAAGTGGAATTCACTCAACATCTTTTGCACAAATGGGCCAAAAGTGTCAAAGATGACATTTGCTCAAAGAACGAGGTGACATTCGTCCAAAGCACAAGCCGATGGTGTCGCAGGTGGCATTCGCTCAACAATTTTTGCACAAATGGACAAATAGTGTCGCATGTGACATTCTCTCAAAGCACAATCCAATGATATCGAAGGTGACATTCACTCAGAGCACGATCCGATGGTGTCAAGGGTGTCATTCGGTCAACATCTTTTGCACAAATGGGCCAACAGTGTCGCATGTGACATATGCTCAAAGAACTAGCCAATGATGTTATAGGTGACATTCTCTCAAAGCTCATGACAACGGTGTCACATGTGGCATTCGCTTAACATCCTTTGCTCAAATGGGCCAACATCGTCGCAGATGACATTTGCTTGAAGCACGAGGTGAAATTTACCCAAAGCACAAGCCGATGGTCTCACAAGTGGAATTCACTCAACATCTTTTGCACGAATGGGCCAACAGTGTCAAAGATGAAATTTGCTCAAAGAACGAGATGACATTCGTCCAAAGCACAAGCCGAT
Source organism: Anisodus tanguticus (assembly GCA_034509755.1). NCBI lineage: Eukaryota > Viridiplantae > Streptophyta > Magnoliopsida > Solanales > Solanaceae > Anisodus > Anisodus tanguticus. Next base: position 15,764,950 of record CM067548.1, on the reverse strand, counting down.
GGTGTCGCAGGTGGCATTCGTTCAACAACTTTTTGCACAAATGGGCAAATAGCGTCGCATGTGACATTCTCTCAAAGCACGAAGCCAATGATATCAAGGTGATATTCACTCAAAGCATATTCGATGGTGTCACGGGTGTCATTTCTCAACATCTTTTGCACAAATGGGCCAACAAGTGTCGTATGTGACATATGCTCAAAGAACTAGCCAATGATGTTATAGGTAACATTCTCTCAAAGCTCATGACAATGGTGTCACATGTAGCATTCGCTTAACATCATTTGCACAAATAGGCCAACATTGTCGCAGATGACATTGCTCGAAGCACGAGGTGACATTTGCCCAAAGCACAAGCCGATAGTCTCACAAGTGGAATTCACTCAACATATTTTGCACAAATAGGCCAAAGTGTCAAAGATGACATTTGCTCAAAGAACGAGGTGACATTCGTCCAAAGCACAAGCCGATGGTGCCATGGTAGCATTCGCTTAACAACTTTTGCACAAATGGGCCAATAGTGTCGCATGTGACATTCTCTCAAATCACGAGCCAATGATATCAAGGTGATATTCACTCAAAGCACGTTCCGATGGTGTCGGGGATGTCATTCTCTCAACATCTTTTGCACAAATGGGCCAAATAGTGTCGCATGTGACATATGCTCAAAGAACTACCAATGATGTTATAGGTGACATTCTCTCAAAGCTCATGACAACGGTGTCACATGTGGCATTCGCTTAACATCCTTTGCACAAATGGGCCAACAGGTTGCAGAGATGACATTTGCTCGAAGCACGAGGTGACATTTACCCAAAGCACAAGCCGATGTCTCACAAGTGGAATTCACTCAACATCTTTTGCACAAATGGGCCAACAGTGTCAAAGATGACATTTGCTCAAAGAACGAGGTGACATTCGTCCAAAGCACAAGCCGATGGTGTCGCGGTGGCATTCGCTCAACAATTTTTGCACAAATGGGCAAATAGTGTCGCATGTGACATTCTCTCAAAGCACAAGCCAATGATATCGAAGGTGACATTCACTCAAAGCACGATCCGATGGTGTCAGGGTGTCATTCGCTCAACATCTTTTGCACAAATGGGCCAAAAAGGTGTCGCATGTGACATATGCTCAAAGAACTAGCCAATGATGTTATAGGTGACATTCTCTCAAAGCTCATGACAATGGTGTCACATGTGGCATTCGCTTAACATCTTTTGAACAAATGGGCCAACAATGTCGCAGATGACATTCGCTCGAAGCACGAGGTGACATTTGCCCAAAGCACAAGCCGATGGTCTCACAAGTGGAATTCACTCAACATATTTTGCACAAATAGGCCAACAGTGTCAAAGATGACATTTGCTCAAAGAACGAGGTGACATTCGTCCAAAGCACAAGCCGATGGTGCCGCAGGTGGCATTCGCTCAACAAGTTTTTGCACAAATGGGACAATAGTGTCGCATGTGACATTCTCTCAAAGCACGAGCCAATGATATCAAGGTGATATTCACTCAAAGCACATTTCGATGGTGTCACGGGTGTCATTTCTCAACATCTTTTGCACAAATGGGCCAACAGTGTCGTATGTGACATATGCTCAAAGAACTAGCCAATGATGTTATAGGTGACATTCTCTCAAAGCTCATGACAACGGTGTCACATGTGGCATTCGCTTAACATCCTTTGCACAAATGGGCCAACAACGTCGCAGATGACATTTGCTCGAAGCACGAGGTGACATTTACCCAAAGCACAAGCCGATGGTCTCACAAGTGGAATTCACTCAACATCTTTTGCACAAAATGGGCCAACAAGTGTCAAAGATGACATTTGCTCAAAGAACGAGGTGACATTCGTCCAAAGCACAAGCCGATGGTGTCGCGGTGGCATTCGCTCAACAATTTTGCACAAATGGACAAATAGTGTCGCATGTGACATTCTTCAAAGCACAAGCCAATGATATCGAAGGTGACATTCACTCAAAGCACGATCCGATGGTGTCACGGGTGTCATTTAGTCAACATCTTTTGCACAAATGGGCCAACAAAGTGTCGCATGTGACATATGCTCAAAGAACTAGCCAATGATGTTATAGGTGACATTCTCTCAAAGCTCATGACAATGGTGTCACATGTGGCATTCGCTTAACATCTTTTGCACAAATGGGCCAACAATCGTCGAGATGACATTTGCTCGAAGCACGAGGTGACATTTGCCCAAAGCACAAGCCGATGGTCTCACAAGTGGAATTCACTCAACATATTTTGCACAAATAGGCCAACGGTGTCAAAGATGACATTTGCTCAAAGAACGAGTGACATTCGTCCAAAGCACAAGCCGATGGTGTCGCGGTGGCATTCGCTCAACAATTTTTGCACAAATGGGCCAATAGTGTCGCATGTGACATTCTCTCAAAGCACGAGCCAATGATATCAAGGTGATATTCACTCAAAGCATATTCCGATGGTGTCACGGGTGTCATTCTCTCAACATCTTTTGCACAAATGGGCCAACAGTGTCGTATGTGACATATGCTCAAAGAACTAGCCAATGATGTTATAGGTGACATTCTCTCAAAGCTCATGACAACGGTGTCACATGTGGCATTCGCTTAACATCATTTGCACAAATAAGCCAACAACGTCGCAGATGACATTTGCTCGAAGCACGAGGTGACATTTGCCCAAAGCACAAGCCGATGGTCTCACAAGTGGAATTCACTCAACATATTTTGCACAAATAGGCCAACAGTGTCAAAGATGACATTTGCTCAAAGAACGAGTTGACATTCGTCCAAAGCACAAGCCGATGGTGTCGCGGTGGCATTCGCTCAACAAGTTTTTGCACAAATGGGCCAATAGTGTCGCATGTGACATTCTCTCAAAGCACGAGCCAATGATATCAAGGTGATATTCACTCAAAGCATATTCCGATGGTGTCACGGGTGTCATTTCTCAACATCTTTTGCACAAATGGGCCAACAAAGTGTCGCATGTGACATATGCTCAAAGAACTAGCCAATGATGTTATAGGTGACATTCTCTCAAAGCTCATGACAACGGTGTCACATGTGGCATTCGCTTAACATCTTTTGCACAAATGGGCCAACAGCGTCGCAGATGACATTTGCTCGAAGCACGAGGTGACATTTGCCCAAAGCACAAGCCGATGGTCTCACAAGTGGAATTCACTCAACATATTTTGCACAAATGGGCCAAAAAGTGTCAAAGATGACATTTGCTCAAAGAACGAGGTGACATTCGTCCAAAGCACAAGCCGATGGGTGTCGCGGTGGCATTCGCTCAACAATTTTTGCACAAATGGGCAAATAGTGTCGCATGTGACATTCTCTCAAAGCACAAGCCAATGATATCAAGGTGATATTCACTCAAAGCACGACATCCGATGGTGTCACGGGTGTCATTTGCTCAACATCTTTTGCACAAATGGGCCAAGTGTCGCATGTGACATATGCTCAAAGAACTAGCCAATGATGTTATAGGTGACATTCTCTCAAAGCTCATGACAATGGTGTCACATGTGGCATTCGCTTAACATCTTTTGCACAAATGGGCCAACAGTGTCGCAGATGACATTCGCTCGAAGCACGAGGTGACATTTGCCCAAAGCACAAGCCGATGGTCTCACAAGTGGAATTCACTCAACATATTTTGCACAAATAGGCCAACAGTGTCAAAGATGACATTTGCTCAAAGAACGAGGTGACATTCGTCCAAAGCACAAGCCGATGGTGTCGCAGGTGGCATTCGCTCAACAACTTTTGCACAAATGGGCCAATAGTGTCGCATGTGACATTCTCTCAAAGCACGAGCCAATGATATCAAGGTGATATTCACTCAAAGCACGTTCCGATGGTGTCACGGGTGTCATTCTCTCAACATCTTTTGCACAAATGGGCCAACAGTGTCGCATGTGACATATGCTCAAAGAACTAGCCAATGATGTTATAGGTGACATTCTCTCAAAGCTCATGACAACGGTGTCACATGTGGCATTCGCTTAACATCCTTTGCACAAATGGGCCAACAACGTCGCAGATGACATTTGCTCGAAGCACGAGGTGACATTTACCCAAAGCACAAGCCGATGGTCTCACAAGTGGAATTCACTCAACATCTTTTGCACAAATGGGCCAACAGTGTCAAAGATGACATTTGCTCAAAGAACGAGGTGACATTCGTCCAAAGCACAAGCCGATGATGGTGTCGCGGTGGCATTCGCTCAACAATTTTTGCACAAATGGGCAATAGTGTCGCATGTGACATTCTCTCAAAGCACGAGCCAATGATATCAAGGTGATATTCACTCAAAGCACGATTCCGATGGTGTCACGGGTGTCATTCTCTCAACATCTTTTGCACAAATGGGCCAATAGTGTCGTATGTGACATATGCTCAAAGAACTAGCCAATGATGTTATAGGTGACATTCTCTCAAAGCTCATGACAACGGTGTCACATGTGGCATTCGCTTAAAATCATTTGCACAAATGGGCCAACAAGCGTCGCAAATGACATTTGCTCGAAGCACGAGGTGACATTTGCCCAAAGCACAAGCTGATGGTCTCACAAGTGGAATTCACTCAACATATTTTGCACAAATAGGCCAACAGTGTCAAAGATGACATTTGCTCAAAGAACGAGTTGACATTCGTCCAAAGCACAAGCCGATGGTGCGCGCAGGTAGCATTCGCTCAACAGTTTTTGCACAAATGGGCCAATAGTGTCGCATGTGACATTCTTTCAAAGAACGAGCCAATGATATCAAGGTGATATTCACTCAAAGCACGATCCGATGGTGTCGGGGATGTCATTCGCTCAACATCTTTTGCACAAATGGGCCAATAGTGTCGCATGTGACATATGCTCAAAGAACTAGCCAATGATGTTATAGGTGACATTCTCTCAAAGCTCATGACAATGGTGTCACATGTGGCATTCGCTTAACATCTTTTGCACAAATGGCCAACAACGTCGCGAGATGACATTTGCTCGAAGCACGAGGTAACATTTGCCCAAAGCACAAGCCGATGGTCTCACAAGTGGAATTCACTCAACATCTTTTGCACAAATGGGCCAACAAAGTGTCAAAGATGACATTTGCTCAAAGAACGAGGTGACATTCGTCCAAAGCACAAGCCGATGGTGTCGCAGGTGGCATTCGCTCAACAGCTTTTGCACAAATGGGCCAATAGTGTCGCATGTGACATTCTCTCAAAGCACGAGCCAATGATATCAAGGTGATATTCACTCAAAGCACGTTCCGATGGTGTCACGGGTGTCATTCTCTCAACATCTTTTGCACAAATGGGCCAACAGTGTCGCATGTGACATATGCTCAAAGAACTAGCCAATGATGTTATAGGTGACATTCTCTCAAAGCTCATGACAACGGTGTCACATGTGGCATTCGCTTAACATCCTTTGCTCAAATGGGCCAACATCGTCGCAGATGACATTTGCTTGAAGCACGAGGTGAAATTTACCCAAAGCACAAGCCGATGGTCTCACAAGTGGAATTCACTCAACATCTTTTGCACGAATGGGCCAGCAGTGTCAAAGATGAAATTTGCTCAAAGAACGAGATGACATTCGTCCAAAGCACAAGCCGATGGTGTCGCAGGTGGCATTCGCTCAACAATTTTTGCACAAATGGGACAATAGTGTCGCATATGACATTCTCTCAAAGCACGAGCCAATGATATCAAGGTTATAATCACTCAAAGCATATTCTGATGGTGTCACGGGTGTCATTTTCTCAACATCTTTTGCACAAATGGGCCAACAGTGTCGTATGTGACATATGCTCAAAGAACTAGCCAATGATGTTATAGGTGACATTCTCTCAAAGCTCATGACAATGGTGTCACATGTGGCATTCTCGTTTAACATCTTTTGCACAAATGGGCCAACAAGCGTCGCAGATGACATTTGCTCGAAGCACGAGGTGACATTTGCCCAAAGCACAAGCCGTTAGTCTCACAAGTGGAATTCACTCAATATATTTTGCACAAATAGGCCAACAGTGTCAAAGATGTCATTTGCTCAAAGAACGAGTTGACATTCGTCCAAAGCACAAGCCGATGGTGCCGCAGCAAGCATTCGCTCGACAGCTTTTGCACAAATGGGCCAATAGTGTCGCATGTGACATTCTTTCAAAGAACGAGCCAATGATATCAAGGTGATATTCACTCAAAGCACGATCCGATGGTGTCGGGGATGTCATTCGCTCAACATCTTTTGCACAAATGGGCCAATAGTGTCGATGTTATAGGTGACATTCTCTCAAAGCTCATGACAATGGTGTCACATGTGGCATTCACTTAACATCTTTTGCATAAATGAGCCAACAGAGTCGCAGATGACATTCGCTCGAAGCACGAGGTAACATTTGCCCAAAGCACAAGCCGATGTTCTCACAAGTGGAATTCACTCAACATCTTTTGCACAAATGAGCCAACAGTGTCAAAGATGACATATGCTCAAAGAATGAGGTGACATTCGTCCAAAGCACAAGCCGATGGTGTCGCAGGTGGCATTCGCTCAACAATTTTTGCACAAATGGAGAAATAGTGTCGCATGTGACATTCTCTCAAAGCACAATCTAATGATATCGAAGGTGACATTCACTCAGAGCACGATTCCGATGGTGTCAAGGGTGTCATTCGATCAACATCTTTTGCACAAATGGGCCAACAGTGTCGCATGTGACATATGCTCAAAGAACTAGCCAATGATGTTATAGGTGACATTCTCTCAAAGCTCATGACAACGGTGTCACATGTGGCATTCGCTTAACATCCTTTGCTCAAATGGGCCAACATCGTCGCAGATGACATTTGCTTGAAGCACGAGGTGAAATTTACCCAAAGCACAAGCCGATGGTCTCACAAGTGGAATTCACTCAACATCTTTTGCACGAATAGGCCAACAGTGTCAAAGATGAAATTTGCTCAAAGAACGAGATGACATTCGTCCAAAGCACAAGCCGATGGTGTCGCAGGTGGCATTCGCTCAACAGTTTTTGCACAAATGGGACAATAGCGTCGCATGTGACATTCTCTCAAAGCACGAGCCAATGATATCAAGGTTATATTCACTCAAAGCATATTCTGATGGTGTCACGGGTGTCATTTTCTCAACATCTTTTGCACAAATGGGCCAACAGTGTCGTATGTGACATATGCTCAAAGAACTAGCCAATGATGTTATAGGTAACATTCTATCAAAGCTCATGACAACGGTGTCACATGTAGCATTCGGTTAACATCATTTGCACAAATAGGCCAACAGCGTTGCAGATGACATTTGCTCGAAGCACGAGGTGACATTTGCCCAAAGCACAAGCCGTTAGTCTCACAAGTGGAATTCACTCAATATATTTTGCACAAATAGGCCAACAGTGTCAAAGATGTCATTTGCTCAAAGAACGAGTTGACATTCGTCCAAAGCACAAGCCGATGGTGCGCAAAGGTAGCATTCGCTCGACAAGCTTTTGCACAAATGGGCCAATAGTGTCGCATGTGACATTCTTTCAAAGAACGAGCCAATGATATCAAGGTGATATTCACTCAAAGCACGATCCCATGGTGTCGGGGATGTCATTCGCTCAACATCTTTTGCACAAATGGGCCAATAGTGTCGATGTTATAGGTGACATTCTCTCAAAGCTCATGACAATGGTGTCACATGTGGCATTCACTTAACATCTTTTGCATAAATGAGCCAACAGTAGTCGCAGATGACATTCGCTCGAAGCACGAGGTAACATTTGCCCAAAGCACAAGCCGATGTTCTCACAAGTGGAATTCACTCAACATCTTTTGCACAAATGGGCCAACAGTGTCAAAGATGACATATGCTCAAAGAATGAGGTGACATTCGTCCAAAGCACAAGCCGATGGTGTCGCAGGTGGCATTCGCTCAACAATTTTTGCACAAATGGACAAATAGTGTCGCATGTGACATTCTCTCAAAGCACAAGCCAATGATATCAAGGTGATATTCACTCAAAGCATATTCCGATGGTGTCACGGGTGTCATTCTCAACATCTTTTGCACAAATGGGCCAACAGTGTCGTATGTGACATATGCTCAAAGAACTAGCCAATGATGTTATAGGTAACATTCTATCAAAGCTCATGACAACGGTGTCACATGTAGCATTCGGTTAACATCATTTGCACAAATGGGCCAACAGCGTTCGCAGATGACATTTGCTCGAAGCACGAGGTGACATTTGCCCAAAGCACAAGCCGTTGGTCTCACAAGTGGAATTCACTCAACATATTTTGCACAAATGGGCCAACAAAGTGTCAAAGATGACATTTGCTCAAAGAACGAGTTGACATTCGTCCAAAGCACAAGCCGATGGTGCGCGGTGGCATTCGCTCGACAACTTTTTGCACAAATGGGCCAATAGTGTCGCATGTGACATTCTTTCAAAGAACGAGCCAATGATATCAAGGTGATATTCACTCAAAGCACGATCCGATGGTGTCGGGGATGTCATTCGCTCAACATCTTTTGCACAAATGGGCCAATAGTGTCGCATGTGACATCTGCTCAAAGAACTAGCCAACGATGTTATAGGTGACATTCTCTCAAAGCTCATGACAATGGTGTCACATGTGGCATTCGCTTAACATCTTTTGCATAAATGAGCCAAATAGTGTCGCGAGATGACATTCGCTCGAAGCACGAGGTAACATTTGCCCAAAGCACAAGCCGATGGTCTCACAATTGGAATTCACTAAACATATTTTGCACAAATAGGCCAACTGTGTCAAAGATGACATTTGCTCAAAGAACGAGGTGACATTCGTCCAAAGCATAAGCCGATGGTGCCGCAGGTGGCATTCGCTCAACAGTTTTTGCACAAATGGGACAATAGCGTCGCATGTGACATTCTCTCAAAGCACGAGCCAATGATATCAAGGTTATATTCACTCAAAGCATATTCCGATGGTGTCACGGGTGTCATTTCTCAACATCTTTTGCACAAATGGGCCAACAGTGTCGTATGTGACATATGCTCAAAGAACTAGCCAATGATGTTATAGGTAACATTCTATCAAAGCTCATGACAACGGTGTCACATGTAGCATTCGGTTAACATCATTTGCACAAATAGGCCAACAGCGTTGCAGATGACATTTGCTCGAAGCACGAGGTGACATTTGCCCAAAGCACAAGCCGTTAGTCTCACAAGTGGAATTCACTCAACATATTTTGCACAAATAGGCCAACAGTGTCAAAGATGACATTTGCTCAAAGAACGAGTTGACATTCGTCCAAAGCACAAGCCGATGGTGCCGCAGCTAGCATTCGCTCGACAACTTTTGCACAAATGGGCCAATAGTGTCGCATGTGACATTCTTTCAAAGAACGAGCCAATGATATCAAGGTGATATTCACTCAAAGCACGATCCGATGGTGTCGGGGATGTCATTCGCTCAACATCTTTTGCACAAATGGGCCAATAGTGTCGCATGTGACATCTGCTCAAAGAACTAGCCAACGATGTTATAGGTGACATTCTCTCAAAGCTCATGACAATGGTGTCACATGTGGCATTCGCTTAACATCTTTTGCATAAATGAGCCAACAGTGTCGCAGATGACATTCGCTCGAAGCACGAGGTAACATTTGCCCAAAGCACAAGCCGATGGTCTCACAATTGGAATTCACTCAACATATTTTGCACAAATGGGCCAACAGTGTCAAAGATGACATTTGCTCAAAGAACGAGGTGACATTCGTCCAAAGCACAAGCCGATGGTGTCGCAGGTGGCATTCGCTCAACAACTTTTTGCACAAATGGGACAATAGTGTCGCATGTGACATTCTCTCAAAGCACGAGCCAATGATATCAAGGTTGATATTCACTCAAAGCATATTCCGATGGTGTCACGGGTGTCATTTTCTCAACATCTTTTGCACAAAAATGGCCAACAAAGTGTCGTATGTGACATATGCTCAAAGAACTAGCCAATGATGTTATAGGTAACATTCTATCAAAGCTCATGACAACGGTGTCACATGTAGCATTCGGTTAACATCATTTGCACAAATAGGCCAACGGCGTCGCAGATGACATTTGCTCGAAGCACGAGGTGACATTTGCCCAAAGCACAAGCCGTTAGTCTCACAAGTGGAATTCACTCAACATATTTTGCACAAATAGGCCAACAAGTGTCAAAGATGACATTTGCTCAAAGAACGAGTTGACATTCGTCCAAAGCACAAGCCGATGGTGCGCGCACTAGCATTCGCTGACAAATTTTGCACAAATGGGCCAATAGTGTCGCATGTGACATTCTTTCAAAGAACGAGCCAATGATATCAAGGTGATATTCACTCAAAGCACGATCCGATGGTGTCGGGGATGTCATTCGCTCAACATCTTTTACACAAATGGGCCAATAGTGTCGCATGTGACATCTGCTCAAAGAACTAGCCAACGATGTTATAGGTGACATTCTCTCAAAGCTCATGACAATGGTGTCACATGTGGCATTCGCTTAACATCTTTTGCATAAATGAACCAACAGTGTCGCAGATGACATTCCCTCGAAGCACGAGGTGAAATTTACCCAAAGCACAAGCCGATGGTCTCACAAGTGGAATTCACTCAACATCTTTTGCACAAATGGGCCAACAGTGTCAAAGATGATATTTGCTCAAAGAACGAGATGACATTCGTCCAAAGCACAAGCCGATGGTGTCGCAGGTGGCATTCGCACAACTACTTTTGCACAAGTGGGCAAATAGTGTCATATGTGACATTCTTTCAAAGCACAAGCCAATGATATCAATCTGATATTCACTCAAAGCACATTCTGATTTTGTGACGGGTGTCATTCGGTCAACATCTTTTGCACAAATGGGCCAACAGTGTCGTATGTAATATATGCTCAAAGAACTAGCCAATGATGTTATAGGTAACATTCTATCAAAGCTCATGACAACGGTGTCACATGTAGCATTCGGTTAACATCATTTGCACAAATAGGCCAACAAGCGTTAGATGACATTTGCTCGAAGCACGAGGTGACATTTGCCCAAAGCACAAGCCGTTAGTCTCACAAGTGGAATTCACTCAACATATTTTGCACAAATAAGCCAACAGTGTCAAAGATGACATTTGCTCAAAGAACGAGTTGACATTCATCCAAAGCACAAGCCGATGGTGCCGCGGCTAGCATTCGCTCGACAACTTTTGCACAAATGGGCCAATAGTGTCGCATGTGACATTCTTTCAAAGAACGAGCCAATGATATCAAGGTGATATTCACTCAAAGCACGATCCGATGGTGTCGGGGATGTCATTCGCTCAACATCTTTTGCACAAATGGGCCAATAGTGTCGCATGTGACATCTGCTCAAAGAACTAGCCAACGATGTTATAGGTGACATTCTCTCAAAGCTCATGACAATGGTGTCACATGTGGCATTCGCTTAACATCTTTTGCATAAATGAGCCAATAGTGTCGCAGATGACATTCGCTCGAAGCACGAGGTAACATTTGCCCAAAGCACAAGCCGATGGTCTCACAATTGGAATTCACTAAACCATATTTTGCACAAATAGGCCAACTGTGTCAAAGATGACATTTGCTCAAAGAACGAGGTAACATTCATCCAAAGCATAAGCCGATGGTGCCATAAGGTGGCATTCGCTCAACAATTTTTGCACAAATGGGACAATAGCGTCGCATGTGACATTCTCTCAAAGCACGAGCCAATGATATCAAGGTTATATTCACTCAAAGCATATTCCGATGGTGTCACGGGTGTCATTTTCTCAACATCTTTTGCACAAATGGGCCAACAGTGTCGTATGTGACATGCTCAAAGAACTAGCCAACTGATGTTATAGGTAACATTCTATCAAAGCTCATGACAACGGTGTCAGATGTAGCATTCGGTTAACATCATTTGCACAAATAGGCCAACAGCGTTGCAGATGACATTTGCTCGAAGCACGAGGTGACATTTGCCCAAAGCACAAGCCGTTAGTCTCACAAGTGGAATTCACTCAACATATTTTGCACAAATAGGCCAACAGTGTCAAAGATGACATTTGCTCAAAGAACGAGTTGACATTCGTCCAAAGCACAAGCCGATGGTGCCGCAACTAGCATTCGCTCGACAACTTTTGCACAAATGGGCCAATAGTGTCGCATGTGACATTCTTTCAAAGAACGAGCCAATGATATCAAGGTGATATTCACTCAAAGCACGATCCGATGGTGTCGGGGATGTCATTCGCTCAACATCTTTTGCACAAATGGGCCAATAGTGTCGATGTTATAGGTGACATTCTCTCAAAGCTCATGACAATGGTGTCACATGTGGCATTCGCTTAACATCTTTTGCATAAATGAGCCAACAAAGTGTCGCAGATGACATTGCTCGAAGCACGAGGTAACATTTGCCCAAAGCACAAGCCGATGGTCTCACAAGTGGAATTCACTCAACATATTTTGCACAAATAGGCCAAAGCGTGTCAAAGATGACATTTGCTCAAAGAACGAGGTGACATTCGTCCAAAGCACAAGCCGATGGTGTCGCGGTGGCATTCGCTCAACAATTTTTGCACAAATGGGACAATAGTGTCGCATGTGACATTCTCTCAAAGCACGAGCCAATGATATCAAGGTTATATTCACTCAAAGCATATTCCGATGGTGTCACGGGTGTCATTTCTCAACATCTTTTGCACAAATGGGCCAACAGTGTCGTATGTGACATATGCTCAAAGAACTAGCCAATGATGTTATAGGTAACATTCTATCAAAGCTCATGACAACGGTGTCACATGTAGCATTCGGTTAACATCATTTGCACAAATAGGCCAACAGCGTCGCAGATGACATTTGCTCGAAGCACGAGGTGACATTTGCCCAAAGCACAAGCCGTTGGTCTCACAAGTGGAATTCACTCAACATATTTTGCACAAATAGGCCAACAGTGTCAAAGATGACATTTGCTCAAAGAACGAGTTGACATTCGTCCAAAGCACAAGCCGATGGTGCCGCAGCTAGCATTCGCTCGACAGCTTTTGCACAAATGGGCCAATAGTGTCGCATGTGACATTCTTTCAAAGAACGAGCCAATGATATCAAGGTGATATTCACTCAAAGCACGATTCCGATTGTGTCAGGGGTGTCATTCGCTCAACATCTTTTGCACAAATGGGCCAACAGTGTCGCATGTGACATATGCTCAAAGAACTAGCCAATGATGTTATAGGTGACATTCTCTCAAAGCTCATGACAATGGTGTCACATGTGGCATTCGCTTAACATCTTTTGCACAAATGGGCCAACAACGGTGTCGCAGATGACATTGCTCGAAGCACGAGGTGAACATTTACCCAAAGCACAAGCCGATGGTCTCACAAGTGGAATTCACTCAACATCTTTTGCACAAATGGGCCAACAAAGTGTCAAAGATGACATTTGCTCAAAGAACGAGGTGACATTCGTCCAAAGCACAAGCCGATGGTGTCGCGGTGGCATTCGCACAACTACTTTTTTGCACAAATGGGCAAATAGTGTCGTCGCATGTGACATTCTTTCAAAGCACAAGCCAATGATATCAAGGTGATATTCACTCAAAGCACGATTCCGATGGTGTCACGGGTGTCATTCGGTCAACATCTTTTGCACAAATGGGCCAACAAAGTGTCGTATGTGACATATGCTCAAAGAACTAGCCAATGATGTTATAGGTGACATTCTATCAAAGCTCATGACAACGGTGTCACATGTGGCATTCGGTTAACATCATTTGCACAAATAGGCCAACAATGTCGCGTTCGAGATGACATTTGCTCGAAGCACGAGGTGACATTTGCCCAAAGCACAAGCCGATAGTCTCACAAGTGGAATTCACTCAACATATTTTGCACAAATAGGCCAACAGTGTCAAAGATGACATTTGCTCAAAGAACGAGGTGACATTCATCCAAAGCACAAGCCGATGGTGTCGCAGGTGGCATTCGCTCAACAACTTTTGCACAAATGGGCCAATAGTGTCGCATGTGACATTCTCTCAAAGCACGAGCCAATGATATCAAGGTGATATTCACTCAAAGCACGATTCCGATGGTGTCGGGGATGTCATTCGCTCAACATCTTTTGCACAAATGGGCCAATAGTGTCGCATGTGACATATGCTCAAAGAACTAGCCAACGATGTTATAGGTGACATTCTCTCAAAGCTCATGACAATGGTGTCACATGTGGCATTCGCTTAACATCTTTTGCACAATGAGCCAACAGTGTCGCAGATGACATTCGCTCGAAGCACGAGGTAACATTTGCCCAAAGCACAAGCCGATGGTCTCACAATTGGAATTCACTAAACCATATTTTGCACAAATAGGCCAAGCAGTGTCAAAGATGACATTTGCTCAAAGAACGAGGTGACATTCATCCAAAGCATAAGCCGATGGTGCCGCAGCTGGCATTCGCTCAACAGTTTTTGCACAAATGGACAATAGCGTCGCATGTGACATTCTCTCAAAGCACGAGCCAATGATATCAAGGTTATATTCACTCAAAGCATATTCCGATGGTGTCACGGGTGTCATTTCTCAACATCTTTTGCACAAATGGGCCAACAGTGTCGTATGTGACATATGCTCAAAGAACTAGCCAATGATGTTATAGGTAACATTCTATCAAAGCTCATGACAACGGTGTCACATGTAGCATTCGGTTAACATCATTTGCACAAATAGGCCAACAGCGTTGCAGATGACATTTGCTCGAAGCACGAGGTGACATTTGCCCAAAGCACAAGCCGTTAGTCTCACAAGTGGAATTCACTCAACATATTTTGCACAAATAGGCCAACAGTGTCAAAGATGACATTTGCTCAAAGAACGAGGTGACATTCGTCCAAAGCACAAGCCGATGGTGCCGCAGCTAGCATTCGCTCGACAACTTTTGCACAAATGGGCCAATAGTGTCGCATGTGACATTCTTTCAAAGAACGAGCCAATGATATCAAGGTGATATTCACTCAAAGCACGATCCGATGGTGTCGGGGATGTCATTCGCTCAACATCTTTTGCACAAATGGGCCAATAGTGTCGCATGTGACATCTGCTCAAAGAACTAGCCAACGATGTTATAGGTGACATTCTCTCAAAGCTCATGACAATGGTGTCACATGTGGCATTCGCTTAACATCTTTGCATAAATGACCCAAAAGTGTCGCGAGATGACATTCCTCGAAGCACGAGGAAACATTTGCCCAAAGCACAAGCCGATGGTCTCACAAGTGGAATTCACTCAACATCTTTTGCACAAATGGGCCAACAAAGTGTCAAAGATGACATTTGCTCAAAGAACGAGGTGACATTCGTCCAAAGCACAAGCCGATGGTGTCGGTGGCATTCGCTCAACGATTTTTGCACAAATGGGACAATAGCGTCGCATGTGACATTCTCTCAAAGCACGAGCCAATGATATCAAGGTGATATTCACTCAAAGCACGTCCGATGGTGTCACGGGTGTCATTCTCTCAATATCTTTTGCACAAATGGGCCAACGAGTGTCGTATGTGACATATGCTCAAAGAACTAGCCAATGATGTTATAGGTGACATTCTCTCAAAGCTCATGACAATGGTGTCACATGTGGCATTCGCTTAACATCTTTTGCACAAATGAGCCAACAATGTCGCGAGATGACATTCGCTCAAAGCACGAGGTAACATTTGCCCAAAGCACAAGCCGATGGTCTCACAAGTGGAATTCACTAAACATATTTTGCACAAATAGGCCAACAGTGTCAAAGATGACATTTGCTCAAAGAACGAGGTGACATTCATCCAAAGCTTAAGCCGATGGTGCCGCAGCTGGCATTCGCTCAACAGTTTTTGCACAAATGGGACAATAGCGTCGCATGTGACATTCTCTCAAAGCACGAGCCAATGATATCAAGGTTATATTCACTCAAAGCATATTCCGATGGTGTCACGGGTGTCATTTTCTCAACATCTTTTGCACAAATGGGCCAACAGTGTCGTATGTGACATATGCTCAAAGAACTAGCCAATGATGTTATAGGTAACATTCTATCAAAGCTCATGACAATGGTGTCACATGTAGCATTCGGTTAACATCATTTGCACAAATAGGCCAACAGCGTTGCAGATGACATTTGCTCGAAGCACGAGGTGACATTTGCCCAAAGCACAAGCCGTTAGTCTCACAAGTGGAATTCACTCAACATATTTTGCACAAATAGGCCAACAGTGTCAAAGATGACATTTGCTCAAAGAACGAGTTGACATTCATCCAAAGCACAAGCCGATGGTGCCGCAGCTAGCATTCGCTCGACAACTTTTGCACAAATGGGCCAATAGTGTCGCATGTGACATTCTTTCAAAGAACGAGCCAATGATATCAAGGTGATATTCACTCAAAGCACGATCCGATGGTGTCGGGGATGTCATTCGCTCAACATCTTTTGCACAAATGGGCCAATAGTGTCGCATGTGACATCTGCTCAAAGAACTAGCCAATGATGTTATAGGTGACATTCTCTCAAAGCTCATGACAATGGTGTCACATGTGGCATTCGCTTAACATTTTTTGCATAAATGGGCCAACATTTGTCAAAGATGACATTTGCCCAAAGCACGAGATGACATTCAAGTGTCCAAAGCACAAAAGCCGATGGTGTCGCGAGTGGCATTCGCACAATTGCTTTTGCACAATGGGCAAATAGTATCATTTGTGACATTCTTTTAAAGCACAAGCCAATGATATCAAGGTGATATTCACTCAAAGCACGTTCCGATTTTGTGACGGGTGTCATTCGGTCAACATCTTTAGCACAAATGGGCCAATAGTGTCGCATGTGACATCTACTCAAAGAACTAGCCAACGATGTTATAGGTGACATTCTGTCAAAGCTCATGACAATGGTGTCACATGTGGCATTCGCTTAATATCTTTTGCTTAAATGAACCAATAGTGTCGCTAGGGATGGCAACGGATAGGATCTGGACCGGATGCTACTAGATCCAGATCCAGGTCCGTTTTTCATACCTGAATCCAGATCCAGCGGATTCATAAAAATCATATCCAAATCCGGATCCATTGGATCCGGGCGGATCCAATGGATCCGCCGGATCCACGGATCGGATCTGGATCCACATGTAAAAAAATTTACCATGCTAAAAATGTAACCTTGCGTAGAATTTTTTTTTGAACTGACAAACGATTTTTACTTAAGTAACAGTTTACTGTTTTTCAATTTTGAAATGTTCATATGAGATATTTTGTTCGTTGTCTCATTTTGATTGTGAGCTATTAATTAAAAATGTTGGACATTGACAATAGTTGTGGAAAATGCTGACTAGTATTTCCACAATGCAGAACTTGCATGTGCTTGGAATCTTCATAAATGAAGTGAATATAATTTGAACTACTTATCTATGGAGATGTTAGTCATTCACTAATATAACATTGATTTTATTATCGAAGTTACCTTATTATTTTTTTATTTTTGAGTTAACGCGGGGATAAATTAAACTTGTTTTGAGAATTAAACTTGCATGGATGTGCTTAGCAATTTTAAGAAAATACTTATAAAATTACATTCTAGGTTATGAATATATTTAATAATAAATGGATCCACGGGTCGGATCTGGACCGGATACGGATCTCAAATACAAGATCCAGATCAAGATCCGATCCGTCAGAAACAGATCCGGGTCCGATCCGGATCCGTCGGGTCCATATTTTGAAGATCCATATCCTATAAAACGGATCTGGATACACCGGATCCGGACCGGGTCCAGGATCCATTGCCATCTCTAAGTGTCGCAGATGACATTCGCTCAAAGCACGAGGTAACATTTGCCCAAAGCACAAGCCGATGGTCTCACAATTGGAATTCACTAAACCTATTTTGCACAAATAGGCCAACTGTGTCAAAGATGACATTTGCTCAAAGAACGAGGTGACATTCGTCCAAAGCATAAGCCGATGGTGCCGCACCTGGCATTCGCTCAACAGTTTTTGCACAAATGGGACAATAGCGTCGCATGTGACATTCTCTCAAAGCACGAGCCAATGATATCAAGGTAATATTCACTCAAAGCATATTCCGGTGGTGTCACGTGTTCATTTTCTCAACATCTTTTGCACAAATGGGCCAACAGTGTCGTATGTGATTTATGCTCAAAGAACTAGCCAATGCTGTTATAGGTAACATTCTATCAAAGCTCATGACAACGGGGTCACATGTAGCATTGGTTAACATCATTTGCACAAATAGGCCAACAGCGTTGCAGATGACATTTGCTCGAAGCACGAGGTGACATTTGCCCAAAGCACAAGCCGTTAGTCTCACAAGTGGAATTCACTCAACATATTTTGCACAAATAAGCCAACTGTGTCAAAGATGACATTTGCTCAAAGAACGAGTTGACATTCATCCAAAGCATAAGCCGATGGTGCCGCAGCTAGCATTCGCTCGACAACTTTTGCACAAATACGCCAATAGTGTCGCATGTGACATTCTTTCAAAGAACGAGCCAATGATATCAAGGTGATATTCACTCAAAGCACGATTCGATGGTGTCGGGGATGTCATTCGCTCAACATCTTTTGCACAAATGGGCCATTAGTGTCGCATGTGACATCTGCTCAAAGAACTAGCCAACGATGTTATAGGTGACATTCTCTCAAAGCTCATGACAATGGTGTCACATGTGGCATTCGCTTAACATCTTTTGCATAAATGAGCCAATAGTGTCGCAGATGACATTCCCTCGAAGCACGAGGTAACATTTGCCCAAAGCACAAGCCGATGGTCTCACAATTGGAATTCACTAAACCTATTTTGCACAAATAGGCCAACTGTGTCAAAGATGACATTTGCTCAAAGAACGAGGTAACATTCATCCAAAGCATAAGCCGATGGTGCCATAATTGGCATTCGCTCAACAGTTTTAGCACAAATTGGACAATAGCGTCGTATGTGACATTCTCTCAAAGCACGAGCCAATGATATCAAGGTTATATTCACTCAAAGCATATTCCGATGGTGTCATTTTCTCAACATCTTTTGCACAAATGGGCCAACAGTGTCGTATGTGACATGCTCAAAGAACTAGCCAACTGATGTTATAGGTAACATTCTATCAAAGCTCATGACAACGGTGTCACATGTAGCATTCGGTTAACATCATTTGCACAAATAGGCCAACAGCGTTGCAGATGACATTTGCTCGAAGCACGAGGTGAAATTTGCCCAAAGCACAAGCCGTTAGTCTCACAAGTGGAATTCACTCAACATATTTTGCAAAAATAAGCCAATAGTGTCAAAGATGACATTTGCTCAAAGAATGAGGTGACATTCCTCCAAAGCACAAGCCGATGGTGCCGCAGCTAGCATTCGCTCGACAACTTTTGTACAAATGCCCAATAGTGTCGCATGTGATATTCTTTCAAAGAACGAGCCAATGATATCAAGGTGATATTCACTCAAAGCATGATCCGATGGTGTCGGGGATGTCATTCGCTCAATATCTTTTGCACAAATGGGCCAATAGTGTCGCATGTGACATCTGCTCAAAGAACAAGCCAACGATGTTATAGGTGACATTCTCTCAAAGCTCATGACAATGGTGTCACATTTGGCATTCGCTTAACATCTTTAGCATAAATGACCCAAAAGTGTCGCAGATGACATTCCCTCGAAGCACGAGGAAACATTTGCCCAAAGCACAAGTCGATGGTCTCACAAGTGGAATTCACTCAACATCTTTTGCACAAATGGTCCAACTGTGTCAAAGATGACATTTCCTCAAAGAACGAGGTGACATTCGTCCAAAGCATAAGCCGATGGTGCCAATAGTTGGTGGCATTCGCTCAACAGTTTTTGCACAAATGGGACAATAGCGTCGCATGTGACATTCTCTTAAAGCACGAGCCAATGATATCAAGGTTATATTCACTAAAAGCATAGTCCGATGGTGTCACGGGTGTCATTCTCTCAATATCTTTTTCACAAATTGGCCAACAGTATCGTATGTGACATCTGCTCAAAGAACTAGCCGACAATATTATTGGTGACATTCTCTCAAAGCTCATGACAATGGTGTCACATGTGGCATTCGCTTAACATCTTTTGCATAAATGAGCCAACAGTGTCGCAAATGAAATTCGCTCAAAGCACGAGGTAACATTTGCCCAATGCAAAAGCCGATGGTCTCACAATTGGAATTCACTAAACCTATTTTGCACAAATAGGCCAACTGTGTCAAAGATGACATTTGCTCAAGGAACGAGGTAACATTCATCCAAAGCTTAAGCCGATGGTGCCGCAGCTGGCATTCGCTCAACAGTTTTTGCTCAAATGGGACAATAGCGTCGCATGTGACATTCTCTCAAAGAACGAGCCAATGATATCAAGGTTATATTCACTCAAAGCATATTCCGATGGTGTCACGGGTGTAATTTTTTCAACATCTTTTGCACAAATGGGCCAACAGTGTCGTATGTGACATGCTCAAAGAACTAGGCAACTGATGTTTAGGTAACATTCTATCAAAGCTCATGACAATGGTGTCAGAAGTAGCATTCGGTTAACATCATTTGCACAAGTAGGCCAACTGCGTTGCAGATGACATTTGCTCGAAGCACGAGGTGACATTTGCCCAAAGCACAAGCTGTTAGTCTCACAAGTGGAATTCACTCAACAAAAGTTGCACAAATAGGCCAACAGTGTCAAAGATGACATTTGCTCAAAGAACGAGTTGACATTCATCCAAAGCATAAGCCGATGGTGCCGCAACTAGCATTCGCTCGACAACTTTTGCACAAATACGCCAATAGTGTCGCATGTGACATTCTTTCAAAGAATGAGCCAATGATATCAAGGTGATATTCACTCCAAGCACGATCCGATGGTGTCGGGGATGTCATTCGCTCAACATCTTTTACAAAATGGACCAATAGAGTCGCATGTGACATCTGCTCAAAGAACTAGCCAATGATATTATAGGCGACATTCTCTCAAAGCTCATGACAATGGTGTCACATGTGGCATTCGCTTAACATTTTTTGCATAAATGGGCCAACAGTGTCAAATATGACATTTGCCCAAAGAACGAGATGACATTCGTCCAAAGCACAAGCCGATGGTGTCGCAGGTGGCATTCGCACAATTGCTTTTGCACAAGTGGGCAAATAGTATCGTTTGTGACATTCTTTTAAAGCACAAGCCAATGATATCAATCTGATATTCACTCAAAGCACGTTCCGATTTTGTGACGGGTGTCGTTCGGTCAACATCTTTAGCACAAATGGGCCAACTGTGTCGCATGTGACATCTACTCAAAGAACTAGCCAACGATGTTATAGGTGACATTCTATCAAAGCTCATGACAATGGTGTCACATGTGGCATTCGCTTAATATCTTTTACTTAAATGAGCCAACAGTGTCGCTAGGGATGGCAATGGATAGGATCTGGACCGGATCCTACTAGATCCAGATCCAGGTCCATTTTTCATACCGAATCCGGATCCAGCGGATTCATAAAAATCGTATCCAAATCCGGATCCATTGGAATCGGATCCAATGGATCCGCCGGATCCACGGATCGGATCGGATCCACATGTATAAAAATTTACCTTGCTAAAAATGTAACCTTGCTAAGAATTTTTTTTTGAACCGACAAACGATTTTTACTTAAGTAGCAGTTCGTTTTTCAATTTTGAAATGTTCATATGAGATATTTTGTTCGTTGTCTCATTTTGATTGTGAGCTATTAATTAAAAATGTTGGACATTGACAATAGTTGTGGAAAATGTCGACTAGTATTTCCACAATGCGAGAACTTGCATGTGCTTGGAATCTTCATAAATGAAGTGAATATAATTTGAACCACTTGTCTATGGAGATGTTAGTCATTCACTAATATAACATTGATTTTATTATCGAAGTTACCTTATTATTTTTTTATTATTGAGTTAACGCGGGGATAAATTAAACTTGTTTTGAGAATTAAACTTGCAAGGATGTGCTTAGCAATTTTAAGAAAATACTTATAAAATTACATACTAGGTTATGAATATATTTAATAAAAATTGATCCACGGGTCGGATGATCCGGACCGGATACGGATCTCAAATACAAGATCCGGATCAAGATCCGATCCGTCGTCGAAACAGATCCGGGTCCGATCCGGATCCGTCGGGTCCATATTTTGAAGATCCATATCCTCTAAAACGGATCGGATACACCGGATCCGGACCGGGTCCAGGATCCATTGCCATCTCTAAGTGTCGCGAGATGACATTCGCTCAAAGCACGAGGTAACATTTGCCCAAAGCACAAGCCGATGGTCTCACAATTGGAATTCACTAAACCTATTTTGCACAAATAGGCCAAGCGTGTCAAAGATGACATTTGCTCAAAGAACGAGGTGACATTCGTCCAAAGCATAAGCCGATGGTGCCGCACCGGCATTCGCTCAACAGTTTTTGCACAAATGGGACAATAGCATCGCATGTGACATTCTCTCAAAGCACGAGCCAATGATATCAAGGTAATATTCACTCAAAGCATATTCCGGTGGTGTCACGTGTTCATTTTCTCAACATCTTTTGCACAAATGGGCCAACAGTGTCGTATGTGATTTATGCTCAAAGAACTAGCCAATGCTGTTATAGGTAACATTCTTTCAAAGCTCATGACAACGGGGTCACATGTAGCATTCGGTTAACATCATTTGCACAAATAGGCCAACAGCGTTGCAGATGACATTTGCTCGAAGCACGAGGTGACATTTGCCCAAAGCACAAGCCGTTAGTCTCACAAGTGGAATTCACTCAACAAAATTTGCACAAATAGGCCAACAGTGTCAAAGATGACATTTGCTCAAAGAACGAGTTGACATTCATCCAAAGCATAAGCCGATGGTGCCGCAACTAGCATTCGCTCGACAACTTTTGCACAAATACGCTAATAGTGTCGCATGTGACATTCTTTCAAAGAATGAGCCAATGATATCAAGGTGATATTCACTCAAAGCACGTTCCGATGGTGTCGGGGATGTCATTCGCTCAACATCTTTTACAAAATGGACCAATAGTGTCGCATGTGACATCTGCTCAAAGAACTAGCCAACGATATTATAGGTGACATTCTCTCAAAGCTCATGACAATGGTGTCACATATGGCATTCGCTTAACATCTTTTGCATAAATGAACCAACAGTGTCGCAGATGACATTCCCTCGAAGCACGAGATGAAATTTACCCAAAGCACAAGCCGATGGTCTCACAAGTGGAATTCACTCAACATCTTTTGCACAAATGGGCCAACAGTGTCAAAGATGACATTTGCTCAAAGAACGAGATGACATTCGTCCAAAGCACAAGCCAATGGTGTCGCAGTTGGCATTCGCACAATTGCTTTTGCACAAGTGGGCAAATAGTATCGTTTGTGACATTCTTTTAAAGCACAAGCCAATGATATCAATCTGATATTCACTCAAAGCACGTTCCAATTTTGTGACGGGTGTCGTTCGGTCAACATCTTTAGCACAAATGGGCCAACTGTGTCGCATGTGACATCTACTCAAAGAACTAGCCAACGATGTTATAGGTGACATTCTGTCAAAGCTCATGACAATGGTGTCACATGTGGCATTCGCTTAATATCTTTTGCTTAAATGAGCCAACAGTGTCGATAGGGATGGCAACGGATAGGATCTGGACCGGATCCTACTAGATCTAGATCCAGGTCCATTTTTCATACCTGAATCCAGATCCAGCGGATTCATAAAAATCATATCCAAATCCGGATCCATCGGATCCGCCGGATCCACGGATCGGATCTGGATCCACATGTAAAAAAATTTACCTTGCTAAAAATGTAACCTTACTAAGAATTTTTTTTGAACTGACAAACGATTTTTACTTAAGTAACAGTTTACTGTTTTTCAATTTTGAAATTTTCATATGAGATATTTTGTTCGTTGTCTCATTTTGATTGTGAGCTATTAATTAAAAATGTTGGACAATGACAATAGTTGTGGAAAATGCTGACTAGTATTTCCACAATGCAGAACTTGCATGTGCTTGGAATCTTCATAAATGAAGTGAATATAATTTGAACTACTTGTCTATGGAGATGTTAGTCATTCACTAATATAACATTGATTTTATTATCGAAGTTACCTTATTATTTTTTTATTTTTGAGTTAACGCGGGGATAAATTAAACTTGTTTTGAGAATTAAACTTGCAAGGATGTGCTTAGAAATTTTAAGAAAATACTTATAAAATTACATTCTAGGTTATGAATATATTTAATAAAAAATGGATCCACGGGTCGGATCGGACCGGATACGGATCTCAAATACAAGATCCGGATCCGGATCCGATCCGTCGAAACAGATCCGGGTCCGATCCGGATCCGTCGGGTCCAAATTTTGAAGATCTATATCCTATAAAACGGATCGGATACACCGGATCCGGACCGGGTCCGGGATCCATTGCCATCTCTAAGTGTCGCGAGATGACATTCGCTCAAAGCACGAGGTAACATTTGCCCAAAGCACAAGCCGATGGTCTCACAATTGGAATTCACTAATCCTATTTTGCACAAATAGGCCAACTGTGTCAAAGATGACATTTGCTCAAAGAACGAGGTGACATTCGTCCAAAGCATAAGCCGATGGTGCCGCAGCTGGAATTCGCTCAACGCTTTTTGCACAAATGGGACAATAGCGTCGCATGTGACATTCTCTCAAAGCACGAGCCAATGATATCAAGGTAATATTCACTCAAAGCATATTCCGGTGGTGTCACGTGTGTCATTTTCTCAACATCTTTTGCACAAATGGGCCAACAGTGTCGTATGTGATTTATGCTCAAAGAACTAGCCAATGCTGTTATAGGTAACATTCTATCAAAGCTCATGACAACGGGGTCACATGTAGCATTCGGTTAACATCATTTGCACAAATAGGCCAACGGCGTTGCGAGATGACATTTGCTCGAAGCACGAGGTGACATTTGCCCAAAGCACAAGCCGTTAGTCTCACAATTGGAATTCACTAAACCTATTTTGCACAAATAGGCCAACTGTGTCAAAGATGACATTTGCTCAAAGAACGAGGTGACATTCGTCCAAAGCATAAGCCGATGGTGCCGCGGTGGCATTCGCTCAACGGCTTTTGCACAAATAGGACAATAGCGTCGCATGTGACATTCTCTCAAAGCACGAGCCTGATATCAAGGTGATATTCACTCAAAGCATATTCCGGTGGTGTCACGTGTGTCATTTTCTCAACATCTTTTGCACAAATGGGCCAACAGTGTCGTATGTGATTTATGCTCAAAGAACTAGCCAATGCTGTTATAGGTAACATTCTATCAAAACTCATGACAACGGGGTCACATGTAGCATTCGGTTAACATCATTTGCACAAATAGGCCAACAGCGTTGCAGATGACATTTGCTCGAAACACGAGGTGACATTTGCCCAAAGCACAAGCCGTTAGTCTCACAAGTGGAATTCACTCAACATATTTTGCACAAATAAGCCAATAGTGTCAAAGATGACATTTGCTCAAAGAACGAGGTGACATTCGTCCAAAGCACAAGCCGATGGTGCCGCAGCTAGCATTCGCTCGACAGCTTTTGCACAAATGCGCCAATAGTGTCGCATGTGACATTCTTTCAAAGAACGAGCCAATGATATCAAGGTGATATTCACTCAAAGCACGATCCGATGGTGTCGGGGATGTCATTCGCTCAACATCTTTTGCACAAATGGGCCAATAGTGTCGCATGTGACATCTGCTCAAAGAACTAGCCAACGATGTTATAGGTGACATTCTCTCAAAGCTCATGACAATGGTGTCACATGTGGCATTCGCTTTAAATGTTTTGCATAAATGACCCAACAGTGTCGCAGATGACATTCCCTCTAAGCACGAGGTAACATTTGCCCAAAGCACAAGTCGATGGTCTCACAAGTGGAATTCACTCAACATCTTTTGCACAAATGGGCCAACTGTGTCAAAGATGACATTTGCTCAAAGAATGAGGTGACATTCGTCCAAAGCATAAGCCGATGGTGCCGCAGCTGGCATTCGCTCAACAGTTTTTGCACAAATGGGACAATAGCGTCGCATGTGACATTCTCTCAAAGCACGAGCCAATGATATCAAGGTTATATTCACTGAAAGCATATTCCGATGGTGTCACGGGTGTCATTCTCTCAATATCTTTTTCACAAATAGGCCAACAGTATCGTATGTGACATCTGCTCAAAGAACTAGCCGACAATATTATTGGTGACATTCTCTCAAAGCTCATGACAATGGTGTCACATGTGGCATTCAATTAACATCTTTTGCATAAATGAGACAACAGTGTCGCAGATGAAATTCGCTCAAAGCACGAGGTAATATTTGCCTAAAGCACAAGCCGATGGTCTCACAATTGGAATTCACTAAACCTATTTTGCACAAATAGGCCAACTGTGTCAAATATGACATTTGTTCAAAGAACGAGGTGACATTCTCCAAAGCATAAGCCGATGGTGCCGCAGCTGGCATTCGCTCAATAGTTTTTGCACAAATGGGACAATAGCGTCGCATGTGACATTCTCTCAAAGCACGAGCCAATGATATCAAGGTTATATTCACTCAAAGCATATTCCGATGGTGTCACGGGTGTTATTTTGTCTACATCTTTTGCACAAATGGGTCAACAGTGTCGTATGTGACATATGCTCTAAGAACTAGCCAATGATGTTATAGGTAACATTCTATCAAAGCTCATGAC
This sequence comes from Anisodus tanguticus, assembly GCA_034509755.1. NCBI lineage: Eukaryota > Viridiplantae > Streptophyta > Magnoliopsida > Solanales > Solanaceae > Anisodus > Anisodus tanguticus. Next base: position 15,738,085 of record CM067548.1, on the reverse strand, counting down.
AATGGTGTCAAATGTCGCATTCGGTTAACATCATTTGCACAAATAGGCCAACAGCGTTGCAGATAACATTTGCTCGAATCACGAGGTGACATTTGCCCAAAGCATAAGCCGTTAGTCTCACAAGTGGAATTCACTCAACAAAATTTGCACAAATAGGCCAATAGTGTCAAAGATGATATTTGCTCAAAGAACGAGTTGACATTCATCCAAAGCATAAGCCGATGGTGCCGCAACTAGCATTCGCTCGACAACTTTTGCACAAATACGCCAATAGTGTCGCATGTGACATTCATTCAAAGAATGAGCCAATGATATCAAGGTGATATTCACTCAAAGCACGTTCCGATGGTGTCGGGGATGTCATTCGCTCAACATCTTTTACATAAATGGGCCAATAGTGTCGCATATGACATCTGCTCAAAGAACTAGCCAACGATGTTATTGGTGACATTCTCTCAAAGCTCATGACAATGGTGTCATATGTGGCATTCGCTTAACATCTTTTGCATAAATGAACCAACAGTGTCGCAGATGACATTCCCTCGAAGCACGAGGTGAAATTTACCCAAAGCACAAGCCTATGGTCTCACAAGTGGAATTCACTCATTATCTTTTGCACAAATGGGCCAACAGTGTCAAAGATGACATTTGCTCAAAGAACGAGATGACATTCGTCCAAAGCATAAGCCGATGGTGTCGTAGGTGGCATTCGCACAACTTTTTTTGCACAAGTGGGCAAATTGTATCGTATGTGACATTCTTTCAAAGCACAAGCCATTGATATCAATGTGATATTCACTCAAAGCACGTTCCGATTTTGTGACGGGTGTCATTCGGTCAACATCTTTTGTGCAAATGGGCCAACAATGTCGCATGTGACATCTGCTTAAAGAACTAGCCAACGATGTTATAGGTGACATTCTCTCAAAGCTCATGACAATGGTGTCACATATGGCATTCTCTTAACATCTTTTGCGTAAATGGGCTAATAATGTCGCAGCTGACATTCGCTCGAAGCACGAGGTGACATTTGCCCAAAGCACAAGCCGATGGTCTCACAAGTGGAATTCAATCAACATATTTTGCACAGATAGGCCAACAGTGTCAAAGATAACATATGCTCAAAGAACGAGTTGACATTCGTCTAAAGCACAAGTCGATGGTGCTACAAGCTGGCATTCGCTCAATCGCTTTTGCATAAATGGGCCAATAGCGTCGCATGTGACATTTTCTCAAAGCACGAGCCAATGATATCAAGGTGATATTCACTCAAAGCATATTCCGGTGGTGTCACGGGTGTCATTTTCTCAACATTTTTGCACAAATGGGCCAACAATGTCGTATGTGACATATGCTCAAAGAACTAGCCAATGATGTTTGATGTTATAGGTAATATTCTATCAAAGCTCATGACAACGGTGTCACATGTAGCATTCGGTTAACATCATTTGCACAAATAGGCCAACAGCGTTGCAGATGACATTTGCTCGAAGCACGAGGTGACATTTTCCCAAAGCACAAGCCGTTAGTCTCACAAGTGGAATTCATTCAACATATTTTGCACAAATAAGCCAACAGTGTCAAAGATTCCAAGAACGAGGTGACATTCATCCAAAGCACAAGTCGATAGTGTCGCAGGTGGCATTCGCACAACAGCATTTGCTGAAATGGGCAAATAGTGTCATTTGTGACATTCTCTCAAAGCATAAGACAATGATATCGAATGTGACATTCACTCAAAGCACGATCCGATGGTGTCACGGGTCTCATTCGGTCAACATCTTTTGCACAAATGGGCCAATAGTATCGCATGTGACATCTGCTCAAAGAACTAGCCAACGATGTTATAGGTGACATTCTCTCAAAGCTCATGACAATGGTGTCACATGTGGCATTCGCTTAACATCTTTTGCATAAATGAGCCAATAGTATCGCAGATGACATTCCCTTGAAGCACGAGGTAACATTTCCCCAAAGCACAAGCCGATGGTCTCACAATTGGAATTCACTAAACATATTTTGCACAAATAGGCCAACTGTGTCAAAGATGACATTTGCTCAAAGAACGAGGTGACATTCATCTAAAGCATAAACCGATGGTGCCGCAGCTGGCATTCGCTCAACATATTTTGCATAAATGGGATAATAGCGTCGCATGTGACTTTCTCTCAAAGCACGAGCACATGATATCAAGGTTATATTCACTGAAAGCATATTCCGATGGTGTCACGGGTGTCATTCTCTCACTCCACAGTTTTTGCACAAATAGGACAATAGCGTCGCATGTGACATTCTCTCAAAGCACGAGCCAATGATATCAAGGTTATATTCACTGAAAGCATATTCCGATGGTGTCACGGGTGTCATTCTCTCAATATCTTTTGCACAAATGGGCTAACAGTTTCGTATGTTACATCTGCTCAAAGAACTAGCCACAATGTTATAGGTGACATTCTGTCAAAGCTCATGACAATGGTGTCACATGTGGCATTCGCTTAACATCTTTTGCATAAATGAGCCAACAGTGTCGCAGATGACATTCGCTCAAAGCACGAGGTAACATTTGCCTAAAGCACAAGCCGATGGTCTCACAATTGGAATTCACTCAACATATTTTGCACAAATTGACCAACAGTGTCAAAGATGACATTTGCTCAAAGAACGAGGTGACATTCGTCCAAAGCATAAGCCGATGGTGCCGAGCTGGCATTCGCTCAACACTTATTGCACAAATGAGACAATAGCGTCGCATGTGACATTATCTCAAAGCACGAGCCAATGATATCAAGGTTATATTCACTGAAAGCATATTCCGATGGTGTCACGGGTGTCATTCCCTCAACATCTGTTGCACAAATGGGCCAACAGTGTCGTATGTGACATATGCTCAAAGAACTAGCCAATGATGTTATAGGTAACATTCTATCAAAGCTCATGACAACGGTGTCACATGTAGCATTCGGTTAACATCATTTGCACAAATAGGCCAACAGCGTCGCATATGACATTCGCTCGAAGCACGAGGTGACATTCTATCAAAGCTCATGACAACGGTCTCACATATGGCATTCACTCAACATCTTTTGCACAAATGGGCCAACAGTATCAAAGATGACATTTGCTCAAAGAACGAGGTGACATTCGTCCAAAGCACAAGTCGATGGTGTCGCAGGTGGCATTCGCTCAACAACTTTTGCACAAATGGGCAAATAGATTCGCATGTGACATTCTCTCAAAGCACAAGCCAATGATATCGAATGTGACATTTACTTAAAGCACGATCCGATGGTGTCGGGGATGTCATTCGCTTAATATATTTTGCACAAATGGGCCAATAGTGTCGCATGTGACATCTGCTCAAACAACTAGCCAACGATTTTATAGGTGACATTCTCTCAAAGCTCCTGACAATGGTGTCACATGTGGCATTCGCTTAACATCTTTTGCATAAATGAGCCTACAGTGTCGCAGATGACATTCGCTCGAAGCACGAGGTAACATTTGGCCAAAGCACAAGCCGATGGTCTTACAATTGGAATTCACTAAACATATTTTGCACAAATAGGGCAACTGTGTCAAAGATGACATTTGCTCAAAGAACAAGGTGACATTCGTCCAAAGCATAAGCCGATGGTGCCGCAGCTGGAATTCGCTCAACAGTTTTTGCTCAAATGGGACAATAGCATCGCATGTGACATTCTCTCAAAGCACGAGCCAATGATATCAAGGTTATATTCACTCAAAGCATATTCCAATGGTGTCACGGGTGTCATTCTCTCAACATCTTTTGCACAAATGGGCCAACAGTGTCGTATGTGACATATGCTCAAAGACTAGGCAATGATGTTATAGGTAACATTCTATCAAAGCTCATGACAACGGTGTCACATGTAGCATTCGGTTAACATCATTTGCACAAATAGGCCAACAGCGTCGCAGATGACATTTGCTCGAAGCACGATGTGAATTTGCCCAAAGCACAAGCCGTTGGTCTCACAAGTGAAATTCACTCAACAAATTTTGCACAAATAGGCCAACAGTGTCAAAGATGACATTTGCTCAAAGAACGAGTTAACATTCATCCAAAGCACAAGCTGATGGTGCCGCAGCTAGCATTCGCTCGACATCGTTTACATAAATTGGCCAATAGTGTCGCATGTGACATTCTCTCAAAGAACGAGCCAATGATATCAAGGTGATATTCACTCAAAGCACATTCCGATAGTGTCACGGGTGTCATTCGCTCAACATCTTTTGCACAAATAGGCCAACAGTGTCGCGTGTGACATATGCTCAAAGAACTAGCCAATGATGTTATAGGTGACATTCTCTCAAAGCTCATGACAACGGTGTCAAATGTGGCATTCGCTTAGCATCCTTTGCACAAATGGGCCAACGGCGTCGCAGTTGACATTTGCTCGAAGCACGAGGTGACATTTATCCAAAGCACAAACCGACGGTCTCACAAGTGCAATTGACTCAACATCTTTTGCACAAATGGGCCAACAGTGTCAAAGATGACATTTGCTCAAAGAACGAGGTGACATTCATCCAAAGCACAAGCCGATAGTGTCGCAGGTGGCATTCGCACAACAGTTTTTGCAGAAATGGGCAAATAGTGTCATGTGTGACATTCTCTCAAATCACAAGCCAATGATATCGAAGGTGACATTCACTCAAAGCACGATCCGATGGTGTCACGGGTGTTATTTAGTCAATATCTTTTGCACAAATGGGCCAACAGCATCACATGTGACATCTGCTCAAAGAACTAGCCAATGATGTTATAGCTGACATTCTCTCAAAGCTCATAACAATGGTGTCACATATGGTATTCGCTTAAAATCTTTTGCACAAATGGGCCAACTATATCGCAGCTGACATTCGCTCGAAGCATGAGGTGACATTTGCCCAAAGCATAAGCCGATGGTCTCACAAGTGGAATTCACTCATCATATTTTGCACAGATAGGCCAACAGTGTCAAAGATAACATTTGCTCAAAGAATGAGTTGACATTCGTCCAAAGCACAAGTCGTTGGTGCCGCAGCTGGCATTCGCTCAATAGCTTTTGCACAAATGGGCTAATAGTGTCGCATGTGACATTCTCTCAAAGGACGAGCCAATGATATCAAGGTGATATTCACTCAAAGCACGTTTCGATGGTGTCACGGATGTCATTCGCTCAATATCTTTTGCACAAATGGGCCAACAGTGTCGTATGTGACATATGCTCAAACAACTAGCCAATGATGTTATAGGTGACATTCTCTCAAAGCTCATGACAACGGTGTCACATTTGGCATTCGCTTAACTTCCTTTGCACAAATGGGCCAACAACGTCTACCGAAGAATTGGCTAGGTTACTACTATATACTAAAGTTATTTAAGGTAACTAAGGAATGAAGGTAATCACAGAGATGGAACTGAACTAGTAACAATCTCTAGAGATCCAGTAGTCATCAACCGATAGTACCCTCGCTCATATAAGACAGTAATTCCTCTCATATATAGAACACTACCCTGCTATTTATTAACTGCATCTATCATGTCTAGACATCCTTCGTTCGAAAAGATTAGGTGGGCTAATAGTATTAAGGCTGGCTGCCTTGGGGATAAAGCTAGGCTCTTAGAGCAGCTTGCTGACTATAAGTTTAGGCTTAAGTATTATCAAGAGATAGCCCCCCTCGAGGAGGTTTCCCGAAACCAACCCGTAGCTGCAAACGAAGTTATTCGTGAAGAGATTATCCGTATCAAACATATGATAACCCAGATTCATCAGCTCATAGCAGCCCAAAGATCTTTAATTGAAAATTGCAATTGGCTACTAAGCCGATACTCCTCCCAATACTAGCCATGGATAGTTCCTAACGCCATAGCATCATGAACAGTGAGAATCTCTCTTCCTCAACTATCAAGATAGAAAAGGTAGAAAGAGATCTACAGAATTGGGACATACCCAAGCAACCTTTCAAAACCATCTACGAGACAGGTAAGTTTGATTTTGTAAAGAATTACAATATTAAAACTTGCGAATCCACAATAGCTATAAATAATTCCAAGGAAATTATTAAGCTACTGTGTGCCAGAGATATTATGAGTTATAGGAAAGATTTTAACTTTCTCCATATTGGGTTAGTCCAGGTGGCCGTCAAACCCCTATACCGCCTAGGGTTAGATACCCCTATCTGTCTTCTCCTACGAGATGCCAGAATGTTAAACTTCGAAGATTCACTCTTAAGAGTTTTACAGAGTAATCTTGCCAGAGGTCCAGTTTATTTTAACTGTTACCCCAACTTTTTAGTTGATATCCAAGATGAAAATATTCTAGATACCTTGACTTTAAATATCAAGACCAAGAATATGAACAGTAAGGTAAACACCAAAGAAATTGCGGTGATTTACAGGGTTTATTACAGATTGATGAAAACCACTCTAGCCCCTAAGGCTAAACTGATGAGTAATAAAGGCGTTACCATGCTCATGGAAGCTAACCAAGAGCACAGCAACGTCTTCGTCCCCAGAATGCTTCGTTGGGACGAAACTCTCACCAAAGACGAATGGCGCTTCGACGCTATTACTCCCCAGAAAGTTGAACCCAAAAAATCCAAGATTCAGGAGATAGTTCAACATCAGGATGGATCTGTAAACTTAAAGTTCCTTAGATCCAATTCAGAAAATTCATCCAAAAGATTCTCTATAGATAGAGCATCTTCCTCAAAAACCCGGGAGGAGGATTACAACGAAGAAGCTCTAATCAAAGACTTAGAGCACAAAATCAAAGGAGTAGACTTCTCGACACCCATCCCTAAGGTCCACTACGAACCAGTAGTCAACCCAGGTAGCCCAACCCCCAGTGACCTTAGAGGATCATTGGGAATGATCAAGAAGAATAGTAATTTCAAGATTAACTCAGAGCTTCTCAGAAGACTTTGGGAAGACCCTAAGAATACTATTAAGAGAAACTGGTATGTTGAGACCTACTCTGAGAATGAAAGAGTAGCCTTTAGAAAAGCCTGGATTTCTGATATGAAAAGACTCCAGTGCAACATAGAGTTCTTTAGATGGTTCCAAGTCTCTGGTCAACTAGAAGGAGAACCAGATTCCCTGAATACCATAGTAAGCAAATGGTATACCAGTTCTAGGACTATTGATGCAGTTATTCCTCCATTAGAGAAAATCAGCATCCCAGTCGAAGGAGAAGTTATAGAAGCTGCCCCCTTCAAAAGAGATATCACAAACCCTACGGGTCACCCTACCAACAGTGATGTAAATAAACTCATTCAACAGAACAATTATACCAACCAGCTGTTACATGCAGTATCAACCCAGATTATCAAGACAAGTGATAAGACCATCTCAAAGCCTAGTTCTTCCAAAGATGCTAGAATCTCTAACCCATTGTTTAGGACCCCCGAATTCAAAGCTAGCAATTATCCCAGCCTATCTAAGAATGTAGATCAAGATACCAGCATACTAGAAAGGATCGAAGCTAGACTTCAGAGTCCTACCAGCAACCCATCTGCCATTAAAACTATTACCAACCAGGGAGTTGACCTCAATAGAATAGCAAGACAAGTCAATGTCAAGAACTTCTACCCCAGAGCGTCGTTCCCAGATATGCAGTATGAAGAAGACCACTTCATGACCCACTCGTCTCATTCAGGTTCAGAAATTGTAGAGTGGAATATAGATGGCCTGGCTGAAGGTCAAATCTACAACAGGCTCCATGAAATGGGCATAGCCATAACCGCCCTCAAGATTAAGAAAACAGAGGACAAACAGGCTGCCTGTATGATAATAGCAGGCTTTACAGGAATGTTGAAGAATTGGTGGGATAACTACCTCACTGAAGAACACAGGCAGAATATCCAGAACTCCCATTCCTATCATCAAGAAACTAAACCTGATGGGTCAGTAGAACAGAGAGTCATACAGGATGCCACTGCGACTCTCATATACAGCATTGCCAAGCACTTCATAGGAGAACCTAAAATATTCCAAGAAAAGAGTCTAGAAATTCTTAGCAATCTGACCTTCCCAAAGCTCCATGACTTTAGGTGGTACAAAGACATCTTCCTAAATAAGGTTATGATCAGAGAAGATTGTAATCATGATTACTGGAAAGAAAAGTTTATCAGTGGCTTGCCCCATCTCTTCGCTGAAAAGTTAGGACAACCATTAGAAACAAGTTTGATGGTGACATCCCCTATGGCAACCTAACCTATGGAGATATCGTCAGCCTCATAAACCTTACAGGCCTAGAGCTTTGCACAGACCTAAAACTTAGGCACCAGCTTAAGAAAGAAGGTAGACTAGGTACTACGGAACTTGGAAGTTTTTGCCAAGATTTTGGCTATGCCAAAGTAACTGCCCCCTCTAGAGCTGCAGCTAAGAAACACAAGGATGTGAAAAAGCCTAGTACAGTACCCAGAAAAAGCTTTAGAAACCCCTCTAAGAAACCTTACAAGCCTAAGAGAACCCCTAGGCATAAGGAGGCTTCAACCTCGAGAGAAGTTTCCAAATGTTGGAATTGTGGCAAAGCAGGTCATCTAGCCAACTCCTGCAAAGTACCAGGAAAAAAGAAGGATAAGATCAATCTCCTTGAGCTCAACCTAGAGCAGAAGGACAAGCTCTTCAGTATCCTCGGCGAAGCCCCTAGTGACTCCTCGGGATCAGAAGAATATAGTGATGAGGATCTCCTAGACCTTGACTATAACTCAGATAGCTCCAATTCTAGTAATGAGTGCATCTGCTCAGGGACCTTCTGCTCTTGCGGAACAGGCACATTTAGCGTTATCTCTAAAGATAGCCAAGAATTCTTCTTCGATATGATTGAAAAGATCGACGACGAAGAACTAAGGAAACAGTACCTTGTCGAGCTCAAAAAGCTCATCATTCACCACAAAGACAATAAGACTATTATAGAACCCTTCAACATGAAGCTTGCACTCGTTAAGTTCAAATCAGGGAAGTCCAAAGAGTCCCAGACCACCATCCCAGACTTACAAGCTGAAGTAGCAAACCTCAAGTCAGAGGTTAAAGAAATCAAGGATAGACTCAGTTCTTTAGAGCTAGAATCTTTTGCTAATAAAGTGGTTAGAGACGCCAATGATTTGATTTATGGATCGTCGACCTCCAAAGGAGTAATGGTGGATTCAGAAGGATCAGAGGATGAAAATAGAGATGAAGACACCGCAAGCCTAGAAGTCTCAGGTCTAAGGGTCATCTCTAGGGTAAAACACCTATCCTACCATATTCCCATTAAGCTCTACGTTAATAAAAGTGTCATCTTGAACAAGATCGCACTATTTGACACCGGAGAAGACCAGAATTGTATTGCAGAAGGTATAATCCCAACCAAATATCTTGAAAAGAGTACCTCAAGACTCCACTCTGCTACAGGAGAAAAGCTTAAGATCAACTACAAGCTTTCCAAGGCACACATCTGCAATAACGGAGTTTGTTATATAAACTACTTTGTTATTACCAGGGACATCACAGAAGAAATCATCCTCGGTACTCCCTTTGCAACCCAGATCAAGCCTTACACAGCCAACCTTGACGGTATTTACACAGTATCCTTGGGTAAGGAAGTTGTCTTTCCCTATCTTAATCCCATCTCCCGAAAAGATAGTAAGCTTGTTAAAGACTCCTCTACTTTTAAGATTAGAATGCTTTCTAACCAGATTAACTTCTTAAAAGATGATATTCAGGTTAAAAGGATTGAATCAGCTCTGCAAGGCACTGATCTAGCAAGGAAAGTAGAGAACCTACTCGGAGAAATTAAAAGAGAAATCTGTTCTGAATTACCCAATGCCTTCTGGGAGAGGAAGAAGCACATGGTCACTTTGCCTTATATTGACAATTTCAACGAAGAGACCATTCCTACCAAAGCAAGGCCCATACAAATGAGTCACGAACTCATGGAATTTTGCAAAAAAGAGATCGATGACTTACTTCAAAAGAAGATCATCAGACCTTCAAAATCTCAGTGGAGCTATTCCGCGTTTTACGTGAACAAAAGCTCCGAACAAGAAAGAGGGGCTCCCAGATTAGTAATCAATTACAAACCCCTCAACCAGGTCCTAAAATGGATCAGATACCCAATCCCCAACAAAAGAGATCTCTTGAAGAGAACCTACAAGGCCAGAATTTATAGCAAGTTTGATATGAAATCAGGTTTCTGGAAAATCCAGATTGGAGAAAGTGACAAGTATAAAACAACTTTTAATGTCCCTTTCAGACAATTTGAGTGGAATGTCATGCCTTTGGGGCTAAAAAACGCCCCCTCAGAATTCCAGAATATTATGAATAACATTTTTAACAGCCTGAGTATGTTCTCAATCGTCTATATAGATGATGTCCTCATATTCTCAGAAACCATTGACCAGCATTTCAAACATCTCAAGACATTTGTCCATATTGCCAAAATTAATGGTTTAGCTGTAAGTGAGAAGAAGATTAAACTTTTTCAAACGTCTATCAGATTCCTAGGCCATGACCTTTACCTAGGTACCTACAAACCCATCTGTAGAGCCATAGAGTTCTCAACAAAGTTCCCTAATGAAATAACTGACAAGACTCAGTTGCAAAGATTCTTAGGAAGCCTCAATTATGTTGCAGACTTTATTCCCAAAGTCAGACAGATTTGTGAGCCGCTTTACAAAAGACTTAAGAAAATCCCAGTCCCCTGGTTTGAAGAACAAACCAAGGCAGTTCTGCAAATCAAAGACATTGTCCAGAAACTTCCATGCTTAGGAATACCTAACCCAGAAGCCTTCATGATTGTCGAAACAGATGCTTCCGGCGTAGGCTACGGTGGAATCCTCAAACAAAGGATTACCCCCCAAAACACTGAACAACTAGTAAGATTTACTTCCGGAGTCTGGAACTCGGCTCAAAAGAATTATAGCACTGTCAAAAAGGAAATTCTGTCCATAGTTCTATGCATCACCAAATTCCAAGATGACTTAGTTAACAAAGAATTCCTTTTAAGAGTGGACTGCAAAGCAGCCAAAGATGTCTTGCAAAAAGACGTGAAAAATTTAGTTTCAAAACAGATCTTTGCCACATGGCAAGCCCTTTTATCCAGTTTTGACTTTCAAATTGAATTTATCAAAGGCGAAGAGAATTCTTTTCCTGACTTTCTAACCAGAGAATTTTTACAGGGTAACAATGAGGCCCAACTTGCCGGGCTCCCGTCCAGCGAGGCCACCGTTCCAACTTAGACCAGAAGAAAAGATGAAAAATCCTTTCATTCCAGATAAGACTTCTAGTCCTGCCCTCGCAGCAGCCTATGAAAATAGGTACACAGTTTTGGGAACCCTGCCCAATATTGCAGGTGTATCCCGACCCATAGCTACGCCTTTCAAAGCGTCGTCTTCAAAGATCCAGACTAAAGATTGCTATGAAATGAGGCCACCCGAGTCTTATTCACAAGCAGTAAAACCAGCCACTCCGGTAAAGGAAGAAAAGGTTCAGAAAACTACCAGTCCTCCCCCTCCAAAGTGGGAATTCTTGGTCCATCAGGCATTGCCTATAATGGCCCTAGACAAGCACTACGAGAACTTCAAAGTACAGGACCTAGTAAAGCCCTGTTTTACCAATTACCAGTATGTGGAATCTGAAGATCCACTCAAAACCAGGAAATTCTTCGAGTTCATCTTAGTCGACACAGACTCGATAGAAATTGAACACAGCTTTTACAAAAATAATCCTGAGAATATTGAGTTCTCTAAGTTTACTATAAAAAAGATTTTAAGCCCTTATGGGTGGTATGCGGATCACTTACATACCCCTATCACCTTCTCAAAAGCTTTTAAACCAGTAACTTATAACTGGTATGATTATAAGAACTCATGGTTTAACTTTTTATATGTCAGGCCAAACACCCATACCTGGTTCGTCAAGTATGCGGATAGTTTAAAAGAAAAAACTATTCCCCGCTGGTTCTATGAGTGGTGGAACATTTTTGGAGGAACACTAGAAGTAGTGCCTCCCAGTTTTTCAAATAAATATCCCAGTTTCATGGAAGAGCAACAGATCAGTACTCTTCCTACCCATATCAAAGATTGCAATTTTTTTATAAATAAGCGAGTATCCTACATTATTAATTGGTCCTTTGACATCCAAGAGATGAATAGGATTAAATACTTGAGCAGGATAATTCGTATTAAAGGATGGAGTCCAAAG